>JBCNJP010000006.1:68764391-68864717 GCA_039602395.1 Deinandra increscens subsp. villosa
TTAGTGAGATTATAACTAACGGATGTATGAAAGTCTCAACTTCAACCGGAACGAAGTTCGCCTGAACCATTCTACCTGGACCTCAGCCGGAATGACATCCGGCTGACCTCGGCTTCGCCCGGACCACGCAGGTCCGCTTGAACTTCGGCCGGATCAATGTTCCGCGAGAATAATAAGGATAAGAGTTTATAAATGTATAAAAGTGTAAAATATTATAAAACGTAAGTTTTATAATCACTAATATTGTTTTATCAGTAATGTATAGTTGTAGAGTTATCAAATATATCACCGTTGGTTTCGGGTTGGGTTGACTTGGGCATGACTTTAGAATGGATAATAGAAACGGGTCGGGTTACAAATATGGTAAATAGGTGGATGTCACAGTATACTAATGATGTAGAGTTGTTAATATGAGTTTAACTAGTTAGTTTGAAAGGTTGAATTGAGTAAGCAGTGTTGTCTTGACACTAAGGTGGAGATTGTTGGTATTGGTGTTCAAGTCAACTTGGTCAACTGTTACATTGAGTTAATGACTGTTAACTCTGGCTACAGGAAAGGTTGGGCTGCATTAGTCTACTTGTTACAAGTTCAGGGACTATATGTGTCAGTTTATAATTCTTAGAGGTGTGCGTGTGTAATAAGTTTGTTAAGTTTCGTTAGTGAGAGCTTAAATACTGTTCTTGATCTCCGATTTAGGGATCTTTTGTTTCCTGTAAAATTCCTTTCAATTTCCTGTATGTTCTTAGTTGATCATTGATCGAAATCAATAAAGTCTTACTCAATTTCATTTCGTTGTTCATGATTGTTCAATTTGATTCATAGTTAGGTTCGATTCACAACAGAAACGAAGAAGAAATAAAAAGACCCGAAGTACTCAAAACGAGAATCGCCACCCGAGACAACCCAAGGACCCGCTGCACTATACCACTGATGCAAAGCGACCTAACCCACATCCGGTACATTCACACTCTCGCTTGAATTGTGGATAGCCAAACCATTTATGTCACTTGTAATTTTGACCCGAGTCTTTAGCACATCAGTTAATCGAATACTATCTTTTTAATTATAAGTTGATTTCCAAATCTTTAAATCAACAGGGAAATATTTGATCCAATTGCATAACTGACTTAAAGAAAATGGTCCTTGAGTAATCCCACTTGGATCCTTGTAAAGCCAAATAGATTTTGTTCTGAAAAGTTAGGGTTTACTGGTTCCGAAAAAGGGCCGATGTCACTCGTAGTCGTTTCCTGTAAATCCTTATTTGAATCAACAGAACTAACAAAACTATTATCACTCATAGATACTTTACACTCATTAGTAACTTTAATACCACCCATACCCCCATAAAGCTCCTTTTCACCATCAAATATTATGGACTCATTCTTTTCCATATTATTATTAACACTCTTCTCTTCTACAACAATTTGCTTAATCGGTTTATACATAGAAAGCGGGTCTTTAGGTTGATCCCATTTCACCTTTAACCTCATTATGAATAAAAAGTATAGAAGGCTGTAAATTTAGTTTTTTTTAATCAACATGCACAACTTATTTGAGAGCAATTATATATTGACTTAAAATAAAATACTATAAGAAACAAATTAATAAATTTAATGCGTAAGTTGCCATTGCTTCATTGGTTGAAACCAAAATAGGAGGCTGGTTGGCCCACATACGTGAGCACGCCCTCGGGTGGGCACTTTCCAATAAAGAGGAGTGGTGTTTCACATCGTGAAAGCTTTTTACACCACGCTCACGCCATTCATACTCCGTACCTTAAGTACCCTAAGAGAAAAAATGTTTTGTAGAAGAGAAAAGGAAAAAGTGTCACAAGCTGATTCAGAAACCCGATATTAGTTTATTGAATCATCACAACATTTCCAAGAGGTTACGACGGTGTTTCCGCGCTATACTTTATACTACTCACCGGAGTTACCTTACATGAAATCTTTTCTTTATAGAAAAGTAATCAAGTTTCAAAAGTGTTTCACTTAGGTCATTCAAGTTTCAAAAATGTTTTAATCAGGTTACTCAACATTCACTTTTCATCAAAATTAAGGGTTTTTCATCAATTTTATAGGTATCCATGATGACAGTGATTTTTGTTTCTTTTTTCCCTTTTATTTAAGGCTAACGGCGAGTGATAACATGGATTTTAATATATATTTTTTTAATGTAAATAAAATGTTTTTTTAATTTAATAAATATAATTTCATATATTAAAAAATTCGAACCCAACATCTTATGCTCCATTTTTATCTTGACACATGGAAAAAATGACATGGCTCGATTTGAATGTTAAGTTATCTAATTGGAACAAGACTATACAAGTGACCTAATTAAAACACTTTTGAAACTTAGTTACTTTTCTTTAAAATTAAAAAAAATCTAATATGATATGTCTAGACAGATTTGGAAACAATGAAATTGATTGTTTAATTACAAGTTGACTTCCTAAATAAACCTGTGAAAAACCTGTGAATTATTCAAATAAAAAATTCACACGTCTTTACAATAAAAATAAATATTGCCAAAATTTGAGAAAAACCCAAGAATTGAAAATCAGGGATTCTAATGATGAAATTGTCTGATAGCTAGTTTGGGAAAAATTCAACTCAAATTTGTGTTCATCTAATCTACAACACAAACTCAAATTTAACACCATAGCTAAAGTCAACAAGACCACAGTAAGTAAGATAAATATTCATCTAATCTACCAATACAAACTCAAATTGAATACTAAGTATCGCACAATATAGACACAGTTCGAGCGAAACTAGATTTCGCACAATATCACATGTTTAGATATTATGTCACTAATAGCTAATTAATTAATGGTCTAATGGACCATAATGCAGGTATTTTAATGTTACATAGCTTTCATGATCAATGAAATTAGCAAGTGACACCATCTTTAGATATTTATATGTAAAGGTGTAAAAAACCAAGTGACACCATTTTTTAGATATTTATATGTAGAGGTGTATAAAAAACCGGTTCATATCTCAAACCTATGGTGAAATCGGATTGAAACAAATTCCTTCCACGAGTTTGAAATCAGTTTGAGTATGTATCCGTTGAAACAAATCGATCAGATATGGTTTTATCGGTTTGAATTTTTTCTCTTATAACTAGTTTAACCCAAAATTTGGTTTTTGCACATCTATCAATACATAATTTTATAATTTTTTTAACTGTTGTGTATTAAAAACATCTGCAGTCACGTTCAATATCATGATTCTATTGTTATGTTTTCATTTTCATGGTTTTCCTCTAGAAACAGTAAGGTCGTGATTCCTTGGACTGATTGAATCCCTTGCTTTCTTTGTAATTTTGCTCTAATTTTGAGCTTGTTTTAATACATTTTCTGCCGTTCAAAAAAAAAATTGTAGTTTAGCTTTTAATTTTATTAGAATTTACCATGACATATTTCAAAACTGCTTAAGAAATATAAAAAAATAGTTGACTATATTGTATAGAGGTAACTAGGTAAGGTCATATATGTGATCACATTTTTGTCAATTATTTTGTATAAATTGTTTTATTAATTAAATATATATTATGTGTCAATCTCCATAGGAGATAAGGGAAGGTCATATATATGTGTGATCATCATAAATTGTCAGCTACAATAATGCATTATAAAAGAAGTAACTTTGTCAACATGGCTAGGCAGTTAGATGTCAAACATCTAGATTCCCATATTTTTGGATAACTAATTTCCATTTAATTATAACAGTTTTAATTAAATAACAAATTAGTTTCTTTACTATGCCAATTTAATATGTAATAAATTTTATAACGAAGAAACATTTCCTATAGATTATTAATTTTTAGATGTTAAAAAGTTCTATAAGAAGCTAAAACTTCAAAAACATATATACAAACACCAAATAAGATAACCCCTTAGCAAGTATGCCAACAGAAACATATAACGGTTTAACTGGAAAAAAAAATCTGTTATATATTATAGTATAATTTGATTAATTATGGATCGTTACGTCTTCTAACTTATATCGGTCGGGTTCGGTGATGCGGGGTAATGCACGCCCGTATCGATAAGGTTAGGGGGATCCAAGGGGGCAACGCCCCCTTGGCGGGGGTTCGGGGGCAGCGGCCCCGAGAGAGCAGAGTCCAAGGGGCAGCAGCCCCTGGCGGGGTTCAAATGGCAGAGCCCCTGGCTGGGGTCGAGCTTCAGAATTTATTTCGGACCGGAATGTCATTAATAAAATTTGAGGGACCAGTTGTGTATTTTTTTTCAAATTCGATATGCAGTTATCCAAATTAACTGCATATACGCTCCTCCCTAGGATCACGTACAATTAAGTTTTTTCAGTTTCTGCTTCGTTCATCATTCTTGAAATTCTCGAATTTCATAAGATCTCCAAATCATATCCGATTGATTTATTGAGCGAACCCTCAAGATATTCAATCTCAAAGTGTATCACGCTTTCCGAAGAATCCAAGCATTCTAATTTTCTAACAAAATAAACCATAGAGATCAATGAATGTGATTTATGTAATACTTTTTCTTTACCTATAGGAAATCAATAGTTGTAACGTCCTTGTCTGAACCAGAATGAAACTGGGGCAGGTATGACAAACTGGATCGAAACAGAACTCAACTCTAACTCTGGATCTTATCGGAAAGGTGAGCTTGAAGTGATTCGAAAGTGATCCTGCACAAGTAACAGTGTGTTAAGACCAGTGCAAAGCAGGAAAGGTTGCTCTGGGAAGACCCTCCGACGTGAGAATAAGTAATGAGAGTGATCGGAGAAGAAAGTGTGTGAAATTGAAGGTGAAGGTGAGAGTATGAAATGTATCTCAGGTGACTCCAAGTATTTTACTTAGGGTTGTATGGAGATTGATGTCAGGTGCCAGCGTGTGACACGCACGTGGCCCTTCTAGGATTGGTTATGCATCTAGGGCCAAGATCGGCTGATGAGATTAGATTGTGTCCCAGCTTAGCTTGCCACGTGGCATAACATAATTTATGCCTCTTTAATGCATAGATATTCCGTAGGGTCTATGTTGATTTGCGCGGGACTATCAGGAGTTGGAGGAGGAAGATTTATGAGTCAAATAAACTCCCGAAGACCGGATTTATCATCTTCAGTCCTCAATGATTTTATGAATTACTTTCCTTCTAAACTCTAACACTACTCGCATAGATCATGGATTGGAAACAAAACGCGAAAGTCTATTTAAAAATAATCTTATGAAACCTTACTAAATGTAGAACACTTATAAAATTCATAGACAAACCAATTACTACATTAACAATGGTAACTGTCCTTGAACAGTGACATTTTTTTTTGTCTTCTAACTAACGGACATTTTTTTTTATTTAAGCATAACGAATTTAGTAATTACTATTGGCACTGTAACAAACTTTTACCTCCTACGCTTAATGCTTTTACTGTTTGGTTTTATTTTTAATGTCGTTAACCGTCTTTCATAATTCTGTTTTCTTTATATAGCATATAACAATGTAATTGTTTTATGTTTTTTTATTTCTGTTTTATTTATCCAAACGCAACGAGTTTAGAAGATAAGTTGGTGGCATAATATGTACAGTCGTATAACATAACGTCCAGGTAGTATGTTCAATACTTTAAGCGTTTTGTCTTCAAATTTAATTAACGTCGTTTTTCAGTATTTTTGCATTTACATTTTCTTTACACAGCGTTAACAATGCTACTCATTCGTGTATCCGCATTATCCCTATAATACCGTACGAGTAGCAAATCTAGTTAGCTTTAATTTGTCTGTTTTACTAAAGCATGCGTTTATTCATGATTTTGTATGTTTTAGTTTTTGGTAAGTTAATTATTCTCGAAAGGGATAGGAATTTTATATTATTCGGTCATTGATGAAGGGTATTGACTTTGATGGAATGAGTGTCGCATAAACTATATATCAATGTATTTTTTTGGCGAGAGACAGATGAATAAAACAAACTATTTCTTGAGTTTTTTTCTAATGTTTCATTGTTTTTACTAATATAAATAACTTTTATATGATATAATTCAACAACCAAATCTAATGAAATTTCAACAAAGATGAGATGTAGGCTAACATTTCTTATATTTCAAATGATAGAGATGATAGAGATGTTGCTTTAGAAAAAAAAAATTTAAATTCCAAAACTCTTAGAATATATGAAAAACTTATATTGTATATATATACAATCATAAACAGGGGGTGGTTATTATGAAAACCAATCTAGTTGAGAAAACTCTCAAAACTCATCCAAGGGCCAAGAATCAACCACCTCATCAAAAAACATTCTACCCATAAAGGCTATTTGGACATTTTGCTTATTGTCAAAAGTAAAGCTAATCTTCTTTTCTGCAACAAGAAAGGGAAAGAGATTGTACATGACATGACATCTTTTGTCTTTTTCCAACAAGCATTCTCTTTCCTACTTTTCAAATCCCAATATATTTTTTTTTCTCTTTCATATTTACTAATATTTGTTTTTTATCTTACTTTCAAAATTCTGTAGACACAAATTATTACTATTTATCTTACTTTTTTAATTCTCTTAGCTTTTCAATTCCAAAATGCGACACGTTACATATGTAAAAAATGTATAACAAATATTAAACGTTCTTATAACAATATGTTACGTATGTAAAATCATATGAACAGGTGTAACAAATAAAATGACAAATATTTTTTAATATTTTATAAGAAACCATTACAACTGATATTAAACGTAACAAAATTATCATACGAACTAAAAATATTTTTAAACAATGATAAAAAAATATAACAAAGCTAACAAAAAATATAAAGGCTAATTATGCTTCCGTTCTTGATAACCATCTTCATCTTTAACACAAAATCTCTTCACCTACGAAGAAAACAAAGTTAAAAAAACACATCAAATTACGGTCCATAAATTTTCACGAAAATATCATATGCCACTTTAATGTTCCTATTTTGTTAAACATTAAAATTGCATATGTAACACATAAGTAAAATTGCATATACAATATATTTAACAAATAGTAATATGTTACACATTAAAATTACATATCTAACATACATAAAACCATAAGATCTAACATTAGATGTACCACTATATATAAAATTACACATGTAACATGCATTAGAAAAGACATTTATTAGAATTTTATGAGCTACGAATACTACGTAAGTAAAATTATATATGTAACATCACATATTACATATAAACGAATAATCTATGATGTTATATCAATAAATAAAGACTCGTAAGATTCCGAGTGGTAAAATTACACAGGTAACATCATTAAAACACATATTTTTGTAAGAATAAAGACTCGTGAGATTGTAAGTAGTAAATTAGTGTGGTGGGTACATATGTTAATTTACATATTGAACATAATAAGATGTAACATGTTAATTTACATATTAAACATAATAAGATGTAACATGTGTTAATTTACATATTGAACATACTAAGATGTAACATGTTACATAAGTAAAATTATATAGATAATGAGATGTAACATGTTAATTGTGAGCTACACATGTTACTTAAGTAAATTAACACATGTTGCGTAAGTAACTTTACATACATAACATTAGACAATACATATGAAGCTTTAAATAGATAATGATATATAACATGTTAGATAAGAAAAAGTTGCATATGCAACATCTTTAAAAAGACATATTTAACAAATGGTAATCTGTTACACATTAAAATTACATATGTAACAGATATGGAACCATATGTACATACGTTATGTAAGTAAATTCGAGCTTCTCCGTAGGCTAATTTGAGAACGCAACGGTGGTGGTAAGTGGCGATGGTGTGGTGGGTACATATGTTAATTTACATATTGAACATAATAAGATGTAACATGTTAATTTACATATTAAACATAATAAGATGTAACATGTGTTAATTTACATATTGAACATACTAAGATGTAACAAGTTACATAAGTAAAATTATATAGATAATGAGATGTAACATGTTAATTGTGAGCTACACATGTTACTTAAGTAAATTAACACATGTTGCGTAAGTACTTTACATACATAACATTAGACAATACATATGAAGCTTTAAATAGATAATGATATATAACATGTTAGATAAGAAAAAGTTGCATATGCAACATCTTTAAAAAGACATATTTAACAAATGGTAATCTGTTACACATTAAAATTACATATGTAACAGATATGGAACCATATGTACATACGTTATGTAAGTAAATTCGAGCTTCTCCGTAGGCTAATTTGAGAACGCAACGGTGGTGGTAAGTGGCGATGGTGTGGTGGGTACATGTGTTAATTTACATATTGAACATAATAAGATGTAACATGTTAATTTACATATTAAACATAATAAGATGTAACATGTGTTAATTTACATATTGAACATAATAAGATGTAACATGTTACATAAGTAAAATTATAAAGATAATGAGATGTAACATGTTAATTGTGAGCTACACATGTTACTTAAGTAAATTTACACATGTTACGTAAGTAACTTTACATACATAACATTAGACAATACATATGAAGCTTTAAATAGATAATGATATATAACATGTTAGATAAGAAAAAGTTGCATATGCAACATCTTTAAAAAGACATATTTAACAAATGGTAATATGTTACACATTAAAATTACATATGTAACAGATATGGAACCATATGTAGATACCTTATGTAAGTAAATTTACATATGTAAATACATGTGGAAATTTACATAGATAAGTAAATTTACATACATAACATTAGATTTTACATATGTACCATAAGATATTATATATATATAACATGCCTATAAAACACATTGTGTTAAAAAAATTTGAGCTACGCATTTTACGTAAGTAAATTTACATATATAACATCCTTTTTAAAGGTCTTAATGAATTATAAATAAAGAACTCGTAATGAATTAATTTTTTTTAATAAAGAGTTTATATATATAACATCAAAAAAATAAAGACTCGTAATGAATTCTAATGTAAAAGTTTTAGTTGGTGGTTAAAAATGTTACATAAATTAGTTTCTAGTTGAAAGTATATGGGGATTACAGATACAAATACACGGAAAACTATATAGGTAAATTCAAATAGATAATAAGATGTAAACAAGTTACAAAGGTAACATCACTAACATATTACATATGTTACAACAGGAAAGTATTATGAAATTGTGCAATTGTTGAATCTTCTTTCCATGTGTAATAAATTAAATTAAAATACTAACTTTCTTGAGAAATCCTTAGGGATAAAAGAATATTACTTTAGAATATTTAAATAAATAAAGAAAAACTCACATAAAACATCAAATGTTAGACTGTTTACCACTTAAAGAAAAAACACTATTTTTTGCCTTGGAATTATATCATAAATCTTATAGAAAAAAAAAACATAAAAAATACCCCTTAGCATTTTTCATTTTGTGTGAACATGATCCAAACACTCCCTTGGAATTCATGGTTATATAAACGAGCTCTTACCCCAGATCCATGGACTACGGTTTCTTGGTGACCGGAATAACCACCTGAACCATCGGTGGAGTTGTGGCGGGTTCAAACTGTGCCTCCGACCCTTCTGTCACCATTTCTTAGCTCATTCAAGACTAAGAACCTCGTCTTTGTTGGACCATCACAAGGACAAGAAGGAGCATCGGCACCGTGAAAGCCACCGGAGATCGGCCGGAGATGAAGATATAAATTCAGTGATGGATGTCATCCATTAGCCCATGGATCTGTGAATGGAGGTGGTGGTGGTGGCGGATATATCTCTGGATATAGGTGGTGGTGGTGGAGAAGGTAGTAGGTGGTGGTGGAAATAGAAGTGTGGAGGTGGTGGGTTCTTAAGATTTGAAATAAGATTAAAATTAAAATTTAAATGGATGAAAGAAATAGTGAAAGGATAAGTGCATGTGGGGGTCTGAACCAAGTACTACCAAGTACAGAACTTCTTTTTCTCTTTTCCTATTATACCCTCCTTCACTAAAGACAAACCAAATTTATTAATTAACTTAAATGAAAAATACAAGGATAATTCTCATCCATTAGATCATCATGATCAAGGGTCAAGAATTAGTTTCTAAAGTTTTCTCAACTCAAGTAGTTTTCATTCTACCCTTGCTCATCATAAACATTGCCCTTGGGTTTGTGTCTTTTTTTGTCATTTTCTAAAGAAAACTAGATTAATAATATATATTTATAGTTATAAAAGTTTGACATAACAAATTGTGGCCCAATTGGTTTAAGCTCAATTCTTCTTAACTTAATGCACAAGTTCCAATCTTTTGGACATCTTTTTTTTTCCTTTTTAATTTTATTATTTTATATTAATATTAACTCTTCTATTTTTGTTTTTTAATTTATTATTTAATATCAACTATTAATATTAATTTTTGCCTTTAAACATGTGAATTTTTTTTTCCGGGTAGAGCGTTACCGTGATATTTTTTTATTTACGTATATAATATTCATTAAAAAATAAAACGTTGCACGTTTGGTATATGAATCTTTTTCTAAATATATGTGGCATTGCCATACAATTATTCTATATACATATAATAGACAACTTGTGTCTCTCATACACCTGTAGATTCATTATATATATATATATATATATATATATATATATATATATATATATATAAGTTCCCCTATGACGTTAACTTTCATGATGTCGTCGAAGTGATTACTTATAAATTCCATGTTTGGCATATGAATCTTTTTCTAAATATATGTGGCATTGCCATACAATTATTCTATATACATATAATAAACAATTTTTGTCTCTCATACACTTGTAATTTCATTTTATATATACTTATATATATATATATATATATATATATATATATATATATATATATGTTCTCCTAGAACGTTAACTTTCATGATGTCGTCGGAGTGGTTACTTTTTGGATTTGCAGGGTCTTTGTTTTGGTTTGGCGCGGGTTCGAACCTTCCCACTTTAAATTTGATTCGTATTGTTTTCACTACAACATATCCTTATTTTTTTATATAAGTTTTTAAATGTACTAGGTAGCACATATTTTACACGAATCAAGGAAATGGTCAATACATAGGCTATTTTACACACACAAAAAAAAAAATTATATATATTTGATCGTTAAAGTGTTTGGATACAAAAAGCTTTATTCCAAACGACACTTGGTGTTAGCTACTGCTGAAGAAGAGTCTATTAAAAGCTAAAGATATGGAATTTAACATCTAGAATTTAAAACATGGAATAAGAGGTAAATTAAAATTTAAAAAGTGGATAATACAATTATGAACCTATATTCACTCTTTTCATGTATTTTCCACGAACCAAATAAATGGTCAATACATTGGCTATTTTAACCAAAAAAAATATATTATACTGAAAGTACTTGGATACGGAGATCTTTATTTGAAACGACGCGTTGACTTTAAATATGGGATGTATTACAGATATTAAGTGCATTGATATGAACAATTAAAGGTTAAAGACATGGAGTGTAACATCTTGAATTTTTGAGTGATGTGTTTATACAAAAGTTATATAACACTTATAAATCTATATTTTATCTACTTTATTCACGTTTTCAGATATTTTTCTAGATTACCGCAGTAACGCGCGGTCGATCTATAGTTATAAACATAGAGCTTGCTACCAACACACTAACAAGCACCAGAGAAAAAAGAACTACTCCCCTCATTCCACGTCACTTTTAGATGTCAAACACAAAAAAAATATAGGTAAAACTAAGTCACTAGGATAGGATGATGCTAAAAGAAATTAGTACCCGCTCACGAGAGGTACTTAACTTTAATTGTATGCACCTTGATGATATTATTAGAGAGGTGCAAATAAAAAAAAACATATTTGATTCTCTCATTCCATTTCACTTTTAGTCTGCTTATTCCTCTCGTCCCTCAACGATGATGTTATCTACTGATCTAACCAACGCCATCAACTATTTCTCCTTCACGTGTCCAAACTGTCTCAATCTCCCCTCCATTATCTTCTCCGAAGTATTAGCCACATGTAAGCGCGCGGAACTACAACACTACTCCTCCACTGATCTAGCATCTTACTAATTTTAGAGCTAGTGTTGAACAAGATAGTTAGCCATTGAATTTATTCCTCCACCAAACACTTCCACACCTCAATGAGTATGTTGTCGGGACCATATATTTTATACATTACTATTTTTTTTAAAAAAAATTTGCACCATAAAATCAAACATCTTTATCTTTGATTTGAATGATTTATACATGTTTTCACTTTTTTTAATGTAAGTTGTATTAGTTGTGCGTATAACAAGGCATTCGTATATTGTTCAATGGGGCATCTATGCGTGTGTGATCATTGAAATTTTATTATTTTTTTTGACGTGATTACCCTTTACCCTTTAGATATGTGACGCTTCTCGACTACTTTTTGCGCGACACTGTTTGTCTTTGAGCATATCCCTCCCCTAATTCATATAACATACTAGTGGGGTGTCTCCAGGATGTGGTTGGGAAGACAACATATTTACAGAGAAAGTGGTAATGTGTTTGAACAATTAATTTCTGAAATATCATATACATTTGAACTTTAATAAAAGTTTATAAAGTAAAGTAAATATTAAATCATTACATCATATAAAATAAGAACGATTTTGAGAATTTAGTGAAATAAAAATTGATTCTTTACATAATTATATTTCTATTATTCGGTTACCTTTGTGTGTATTAGAGCTAATTAAGATAGGTAAATATAAAAAATATAATTTTACCCCCTTAAACTTTTAAAAATTAATATAAAAAAGCAATATAGTTCGTCTTTCTCAAATGTATTATATAGTATATAGACAATAGTTTCATATAGTTATCGAAGGATAATTTATTAATATTTGTTATCTCAGATTTATAGTTAATTGAGAAAAATAAATATGGAGTTGTCCCGAATCTAAGTTGGGTGTGTAATAAAATTGAAATATGACTTTTGACTAATAACACATCTAAGATTGGAAAACAAACTAATTATTTTTGAATTGAAAAGCAATTAAGATTGCATTATTTTAGGATTTTAGTTTGAATTAATTTTAAATAGCTTTTAATCAAAACAACGTAGTTCTGATTGATTTCACAACTAACTTAGGCTGTGTTTGACGCACTAGCTGAAAAGCTAGCTGTTAGCTGATAAAAAATAACGTTTGATAAAAACTAGCTGATAAACTAGCTGAAAAATATAAAGTGACATAAAAGTACATGTATATAAATAAATTAAAATTTAAAACAAAATATAAATATTTTTTAGAGAAGGGTAAACTGGAAATATTATAAAAAGTAGTTAAAACGTTACTCCAACTAGCTTTTCAAAAGCTAGCTTATAAGCTAGCTTTTTTATCACATTGACAAACGTTTTTTTTTTTTTGCAAAAAACTAGCTTTTTAGAAAAACCATGTTTGGTAACGTAAAAATAAGCTAACTTATGATACGCCAAACACGACCTTAATGCGTGAGAGACTCATATTCACTTTCCCCTATTTAATTATACAAATATTGTCATAATCTTATCGAGGGGTGGCTCTGGGCAAGAGCAGAGTGGGTGAACGCCAAAGGCCCGATCTTTCGAGAGCCTGGAATTTATAAATTTATATTTATTAATTTCAAATATTTTTTTAAATACATGTATATATATTCACAATATAGTTAAATTTATATAATAAGTTAGGCGCTCTGAAGGGAAAATTCATGAGGCAAAATCTCTATGTCCCAACTAAAATATTGTATCGACCATTTTTTATTTTAAACGGTAAAAATATATATAAACGGGGGCGGGCTAGAAAAGGCTAGCCCAACACCCCATCAACCACAAAAAGTAAGTTATAGTACAAGCATAGGGTTTTTCACTCACTCGGTCCAAGACATCTTCACCTTGTTATATCAATTAGCAAACCATAGGAAAGAACACTTAACAAGCGAATAAAAAATAATCTCTTTCCTCAAATCATTACCTTTAAAGATGACTTCATTCTTAGCTTTCCAAATAACCCACCAATATGTGAATAAGATATCTTCTAACACATATTTCTTGTTTCTTGAGCATGTTTGCGAGTCAATCCAATCCAACGTCCATATTCATAATTATGAATATGTATATCGACCATATTCATAATTATTTTTTTTCATTTCAATATTCTAATTTTTTTTTGTTTTTTTCTTTTTCTATTTACTTTTATTTCTTTTGTTTTTTTTTTCATTTAGATTTTTTATTTTAGTTTTAGTTTAACACACTTATTTACGTATCAATTATTATATTTCATTTTCTCTATTATTTTTATTTAACACCAACATGCTTACATGTACATTATTGTTTTATTTAAATTGGATCATATTTATGCTAAGATATTGGGCATCACAATGTCCTTTCTATATTTAAATTTTGATATTGAGGTCGTGCCATTGCTGACTTGCCATCGCAACCCGAAATTTTTAGAGATTCTCCTAGACGACCATGATCTTAATGATCTTAATCGTTGATTATAGCATTTTAATAGTTCAATTTGATAGATTAACGATGATGGTGAAAATCATGAAGAGCCAATGATGTGTTTTAATTAAACCAATAAACTAGAACATCTTTTAGGCTTGTCGTATATTTAAAAGATTAGACAAGTCTACATGAAGATACGCAAAGACTACAACTTCATTTTGTATAAAAACTACCACTTGCTCACCAACTTAACAATTATTGTCAATAAAATAGGCTTTGGTAATTAGATTGACAATTGATCATGTTAAAATAATATGGCATAATACATTATTGTAATAATTTGATTTTAAACGAAAGAAAAGTATCCGTTTTTATAAACAATTATTAGAAATAAGAATCGAGAGCGTCTGATTTCTAGTGTTACCAATGTGTAGAAAATATGTCACTTTTTAAAGTAGTTAATAGTTTAAGACTTTAAGTTACGTGATAAACAAAATATATAAACTTAAAGTAGGATTAGAGAAGGTGTGAGTTTGACTATTCTAAAAGAAAATTCTAACGAAGAAATTAGGCGTGAAAAAAAAAAAAAAACTTGTACCTCATGAAGAATCTCTAAATCCATGAGTAGACCCGATTTCTCCACGCTTCTAATTTTATAATAGATAGAAATCCAATCCAATGTTCCAATACCTTAATTAAATCCCTAAATCTGTAAATTGTTATTGGTTTCAAAAACCATAAGTTTCTCATATTTCTATTTCTATATTTATATGTTAACCACCACCACCAAGTGGGTTGAAAACTTTTTTTTAATAAAAAAAAAACCTCTAAATCTACTACTGGTTAATCTTAAAACAAGAACAAACCCTAAACTTTAGCAAAGAATAGAAACCTAATTTATAAACCTCTCATAAATGAAGTATTTAAACTAGAACATTTTGCTATAAAATAGTTTAGTTTTAATTATTTTATTACAATTATCGTCGTATTATTAACTTTTTATATATGGGTTATTTGTTTTTTATGTCGGGGTCTAATTCTATTACTCGCTCTGGGCCATGAATTTTTTCAGAATTCTCGGGGCCGACCCTGTGAACGGGTTGTTCGATGAGCATGATTTCTGCATCTTTAGCTGCTTGAAATTGATAAAAATAATAATGATGATGATGTAAACATTACTATAGAAAATAGATAAATGAACTACAATACAATAATATGCATGTGTCATCTTAGTTAATAATGAATAAATGACTGAAAAACGATAGTCATGCCGATTAGTAGATAATTATTGTTTAAGCAAAAGTGATCGAGCATGACTCGTGCCTACGTCGCTAGTACAGTTTATATCTTGCCATACATATGATGAACTTTTAATCTCTAAATTTTCAATTTTTAAAATCAAAAACTCCTTTTGATAGAATTTAATATTGCATTGAGCACCCCGAACGCTCGTTCTATATCATTCGCTTGAGCTTTTGCGAACTTTTTGCGTTTGGTTGTTGTGGTCGCTGTTAAAGTTTTTACAAACACGGATCGACCAGTCGGATATATGCCATCGGCAAGATTTTTTTTTACAACGGCAGTAAAATATATTAGAACAAGCTCAAACTAGAGCAAAATTACAAAACATTCAACGGATTAAGCATCCAATCATTCCAACGTAAAGCTACCTTACGATTTCTAGAAGTAAACCAAGAGAAAGAATACATCACAATCGAATAAAAAATACTACCGTTTTGAATTTTGTTCGGTTGGAAGATGTAGAGATTACGGGTCTTCCAAACGAGCCACCAAGTAGTGTATATAATTGTGCATAAAACATCCTTCTTGATCCTCGAGCATTTGTAATCTTCTATTGCCTTGAATAACGAATGAGGAGTAGCCGGAGCATAACAGTCCACATCCACCTAGGCCTTAAATCGAGCCAATAACTTGGTGAAAAAATCACAATCTCCAAAAATATGATCAATTGATTCCACATAAGAGTTGCAAATGGGAAAAAATATCGAATCAACATCGAAACCACGTTTAGAAAGATTTAGACGCGTTGGTAAACGGTCTAAAAAATTCTCCACACAACAATATTGACTTTTTTTGGGACTTACCTTAACCAACGAGTAGCAAAATCACCAACCGGAAGGTGAAGATCATCGATGTGATTCCAAACCGATTTGACCGAGAATTCAATTTCATCGTCTAAAGTCCACACCCATTTATCATAATCGTTCCCAAGGGAGATTTTAGAGATCCTATCCAATAAAGAGGCAAATTGTTCTGACTTAACCCCTCCTCTGATATCCCTACGCCAACACCAAGACCAACAATCCCCGTCTCGGTAATTACTAACGAACCCATCTTTACCGAGAGATAAAGCAAAGATACGATGAAAGCGAGTTTGGAGAGAGACATCATCCAACCAAACATCTTTACAAAATTTTGTCTCATTGCCAACACCAACATGTTTACGGATCACGTTAGATGGAATTAAAACACCCTATTCAATTCAAATGATGACTCAGGTGCCTTTTCCCTAATAAGATCATTCAAAAAATGTGATTAGTTGAGCATGTTGAAGTCGTTGTTGGAGCCGACCACTCCAAAAAACGCATTCCAAAACCACAAATCATGTGACGCTACTGCCTCTATCATAATTGTGGGGTGTTGATGATCGTTTCGCATGGATTGGCCACGCCAAGCTATTGGGGAACTAGACCATTCCCAATGCATAAAATCCACACTACCAAGCATCTCGGAAAAACAATGTTTATTTTCATGCGCCTTGTATACATGCATAATGTCACTCCATGTTGGCTTCCATATATATTTTGTCACGTATACTTTACCAATATACTTGCATAATTTGTAAACACAAACCCGTTAAGTTTTGTCTTCCATCTTCAAATATCATTCCAAGCGTCAAATGCGGTAGCGTATCCTTGTTGGCGGACAGGGGCGGATTTAGAAACTTTTTTCATTGGGTTCACCTTTTTAATAGTAGTCGGAATTCTAACAACTAAATGTCAAAATTTCCAGTTTAGGCGGTTCGGGTTGGGTAAGGTCTTTACGAATTAAAAAAACGTTCTATAGTTGTTATCTACGAGTTTTGTCCGCTTTCTGAAAACAAGTAGCAATATAAGCAGTATAATACAAGAACAAAGTTTATAATATATATATAATAGAAGAACGAAATTAACAAGAACAAAGTTTTTAATACATATAAAATCGAGGAACAAAATTATAACAAAATCAGTTTGGAGCAGCCGGTAAAGAATAATCGTCTTTAACAAGGTCACAAGTTCGAAACTTTTGGCCTCATTTCCGATTTTCAAAATTTAATTTATTTTCAGCTACTATGAAAAAATTTGAAGAAAACACAAGGTCACGAGTTCGAAACTTTTGGCCTCATTTCTGATTTTTCAAAATTTAATTTATTTTCAGCTACTATCAAAAAAATTAAAGAAAACCGCAGCAGCCAAAGATTCGATCCCCATACCTTAAAGTTACAACTCGCACGCCTAAACCGGTTGAACAAGGGTACCATTTGATTCTAGGATTCACTGCATGTGATATATTTTACATATAATTCTATAAAAAATCCGAAATCAGTGGGTTCCTGTGAACCCGCTCGTTATGCATTTTTATTTTTCAAAATTTAATTTATTTTCAGCTACTATAAAAAAAATTAAAGAAAACCGCAGCAGCCAAAGATTCGATGCATTTTTGTAAGGGACTCAACCTTTTTCTATCTCTAGCATCCCACTGTAGACGAAAATATATTTGTTGTGGTTTCCCAAATCATTGATGATACGTAAAAATAAAGACTTACGCATACAGAATCAACGTCGGAACATTTTTTTCTTTTAATAATGGGTCGTCGAAAAATAGTCGGCAACTAGACGATCATGAGCCTTTTCCTTATGTCTTTTAACCAACTTTCTTGTCACCAACGTTTTTAAACTTTCGGCCTCTTCTTGTGCTGCAACGAACATAACTTCAACAAAAAATTATTGCCGCCACGTCGTCATTTGAAGACGATGAAGATTACATTTTCTTTAAAGAATTTTTAAAGAGATTTTAGAGAAAAATAGATATAAAATAGTTAAAAAGTTATGTATGAGATGGTTTGTATTTAAACTTGTAATAAGTAATTAATAAATTTTTTATATAAGATAGCCATTTGACATATGGGGCGCACCCCAATGATCGATTGATGAAAAAAGAGGGTGTGCGAGGGGGGGGGGGGTGGGTGTGGACGTGATCTACCCAAGAATTCCTAATGTGGTCGTGCGGCTTAAGCCGTCACATCATCACGCCCCGTTGTACGGTTTGACCGGTACCGTCAAGTGTGAGCGGTGAAACTACTCACGCCTACATAACAATACTTTACTAGTGGTTACGTGACCCTTACATATATCATAAACATGTTGCTCATGTTGTGTTGGGTTGAAAGTTCTTTTGGGGGACTTCAATGAGGTGCGTAGTAGAGATGAAAGGAGGGGATCCGTTTTTGCTCCGGCTAATGCTAGGGCCTTCAATGAGTTCATCTTTGAAGCCAATCTCCGGGAGTACAAAATGGGGGGTCTTAACTACACTTACACCGGGGGTAACGGGACGAAGTTTAGCAAGTTGGATCGGGTGCTCGTTTGTGATGGTTTTTGGAAGGCTTGGCCTAATGCATCTCTTATGGCTCACCCGAGAAAACACTCGGATCATAGCCCGGTTACGCTTCGTACTTCCGAGATTGACTTTGGACCTACTCCTTTTAGGTTCTTTTCGTCTTGGATGGAAAAACCGGGCTTTGAAAAGGTTGTAACGAAGGCTTATCATTCGGTGGTTTTGGAGGCCGGTACCGCGGCTGACGTTCTTCTTGCCAATAGATTAAAAGCCATTAAATGTGGGTTGAAAGAATGGATTAAGTTGACTAATGAAGCTAACTTGGCAGAAAGTATTTTACTTTCTAAGAATTGTGATGCATGGGAAAAGGAAGCTGAGGCTGGGACGTTAAGTGATGTAGGCAGAGATGATTGGTCGAGAGCTAAAGCTAGGTTGATGGAGATGGAGAGGCTTAAATCGATTGATATACGGCAAAAGGCTAGGGTTAAGTGGTGTGTTGAAGGCGACGAGAACACCGCTTTCTTTCATGGGGTTCATCGGGCGCATCGCTCGAACAATAGGATTAATGGTTTGTTGGTGGAAGATAAATGGGAGACTAAACCTCAGTTGATAAAAAAAGAAGTCTTAAACCATTTTAAGGAAAAGTTCAATGACAGTGGGGAAGTTCGGCCTTGTCTTGACTGTGGGTTTACTAAGAAACTCTCGGTTGTGGACAGCTCCTTTCTCATAGAGCCATTCCATGTGGATGAAATTAAAAAGGCGGTGTGGGAGTGTGGGAGTGATAAGGCCCCGGGTCCGGACGGGTTTAACTTCGCTTTTTTCAAGCGTTTTTGGGATCTTTTCGGTAATGATTTTTTCGCTATCCTTACTCAATTTCATGATAGTGGAAAAATTAGTCGGGGTTGTGGTTCGTCTTTCATCCATCTTATCGCCAAAGTGAATGATCCGTTGTCTCTAAAGGACTATCGCCCTATAAGCCTTGTTGGTTGCATCTCCAAGGTCATCTCGAAAGTTTTAGCCAACCGCCTTAAATTGGTGATTGGCTCGGTGGTTTCTAATCATCAAATGGCTTTTGTTTCGGGTCGTTACATCCTTGATGGGCCTCTCATCATTAATGAACTCATTGCTTGGGCTAAGAAATCGAAAGACCCCACCATGCTCTTCAAGATTGACTTCGAGAAAGCTTTTGATACGGTTGATTGGTCTTTTTTGGATGATGTTTTGAGGCAATTGGAGTTCCCGGCCTTATGGAGAAAATGGGTGAAAGGGTGTTTGGAATCGATTCGTGCTTCGGTTTTAGTGAACGGGTCTCCTACATGGGAATTTAACGCTAAACGGGGAGTTAGGCAAGGTGATCCTCTCTCACCTTTCTTGTTCATTCTTGTGATGGAAGCTTTTAGTAGGATGATGTCAAAGGCGGTTGAGGGGGGAGTTTTCGTGGGGATCAAATGCCCCGGCTACGGTCCTTGCGTCTCCAACCTCCTCTTCGCGGATGACGCCATCATTCTTGGGAGGTGGAGTGACACGAACATTGATTGTCTCACCCGACTTCTCGATATTTTTCATCTTACATCGGGCCTTCGGGTGAATGTTGAAAAGTGTCATCTTTTTGGTCTTAATGTGGATGAGGATGTCAAGAGAAGATGTGCCAACTCTCTTCAATGCAAAATTGGCACGCTTCCTTTCAAGCATTTGGGTGTGTTGGTTGGGGCTAGTATGAAGAGGTGTAACAATTGGACCCCGGTTATAGAGACTTTTGAGAGACGTTTATCCATTTGGAAATCTACTAGCCTTTCCCCCGGGGGTAGAATGGTGATGGTTAAGGCGGTTCTCGACTCGCTTCCCGTCTACTATTTCTCCCTTTATAGAGCTCCTAAAACGGTGATTGACAAGTTGGAAGCCCTCCGACTTAGATTTCTTTGGGGCGGTACGCTTGACAAAAGAAGGGTTCATTGGGTCCGGAAAGAAAATGTCCTCAAGCCTAAGCATGAAGGAGGTTTGGGTCTTTGTCCTCTTGGTATCGTTAATAAAAGTCTTCTAGCGAAGTGGACTTGGAGGTATAAGGAGGATAGTAATGGGCTTTGGAAGAATGTCATTTATTCGTTACACGAGAGCAACCGAAGATTGAGATTCATGCCTTGCAATAAATCTCTTAGTGGGGTTTGGAAGTCAATGGTAAAAGTGTATAGCGACCTACTGGTGAATGGTATTGATTTGAGAAAGTTGATTAGCTGTGAATCTGGGCGATGGATTTGGAAAGGTGGCGGTAGTGATTTATTTAAATTAAGTGATGTTAAAAGGCTTATGTGGTATGATACTTCCTTCCAAGCTGGGCCAAACAACCCAGTGTTCTCTTGGCCCAAGTCGCTGCCAAATACAGTTGCCTTGTTCGCGTGGAAGCTCCTTAAAAACCGGCTGGGAACTAGTGATCAATTGCTTCGTCGTCAGATTGTGAGCAGTGTTGGGGTTTGCAAGCTTTGTGGTAATGAGGACGAGGACGCTATGCACTTATTCATCTCGTGTGAAGTGGCCTCTTTTGTTTGGAGCCTTGTGTCTCAATGGGCTAAAATTCCTCAAATTTATGCCTTTGAGATCAAGGATCTTTTCAACATTCACACCACCGTTAGAGACAAAGCGAAGTCAAAAGCCATCCAAATGATCATCATTGCTACGTGTTGGACCATATGGAAGGAAAGGAATGATGTCACTTTCGAGAACAAGAGAACGTCTATCACATATATTTTCAAGGAGATAAAGTCTATTACTTTTCTTTGGGCAAAACATAGGTGCAAAATGTATAGTCTAGAATGGAGTGATTGGTGTAATTTTGCTTGGTAGGTTGCTCTTGTTGTTGGTGTGTTTGTGGTGTGTTGTATGGGTTTTTTTGCTTGCCTTAGCGCCTTGCTAAGTGCTTGCTTTTTTTAATGAATTTTGCCGTTCAAAAAAAAAAATCAACAACTTTATATCTTGCTTTTGATTAAAAAAATGATTTTAACGTCATTTTATCTCTATTTATCTTTTCTTTTTGTTTTATGTGATAGATATTCTTCATTTGGTTAATAGTTATTGACTTATTGATAAAACTGATTTTAGAAAATAAAAACAAAAAAGATATTCGTTAACCCTTTTTGTTTTCTTTAGCCGCAATAGTTGATTGCTAAAAAGTAGCGATAAAAATAGTTAAAAACAAAAGGGGCAGAAACCACTTTCCTTTAGGTATTTACTAAAATAATTTGTTTAATCAATAAAAATAAAAGATTAAAAGTTGTTTGGAAAATTGGAAAGCCACAACCTTCAAAAGAGGTGAAGTTGGACGTAGACTTTTATCAAGGCCACAAACCACGTCTTTTATATGTGATCCCATTTCTACTTGGCTTTAGAATTTTCTTTGAGTTGACCTTTGACATTTTTTCTTTCTATGATCGACCTTTGGCTTTTAATGCAATATACAAGTCAAATCCATTGACGTTATCAATAACTCAGTACCGTTAAAACTATTCTCGTCTCTTTCTCTATCCTTAAATTTTAAGGAAAATCAATAAAAACTTACTTTGTCGGTCCATCATATTTCTCATCCTTATACTATTTCTGATTTTTCTATAATTTGATGCAAAATTAAAGTGGTTTTCTATATTTGATCATACTCTTGGTTTATATATCCACTATTTTATATTTTATATTTGTTGTGGGTGTAGAAGAAAAAAGTATTCTAAAGAGACGTAGAGAAGTATTGTTTAATTAAATATGGATGGATATAAATAGTAAATGAGATGTAGGAGGTTTTAAAAATAAGGGTTAATTTAAAAGTTAATGTTTTAATTAAATTGTAAATATAAAGATACTCATGAACTTTTTGGTGGAGGATACACCAATTTTGCATAAGGACGCTCTTTTCGGAGATATATTTACCAAAAGAGTTTTTTTTTTTTTTTTTTTTTCCCTTAGCACTACATAGGGTGTTAAGAGGCGATATGTTTTCAAAATGTTAAAGTTTCAAGTATTATAATGAATAGAAATGCAAATCTAATATTACCAAAGTTACCAAATACTTTAAGGATACGTGTGTGTTTTTTAAGAAAAACAAGTGATTACATCACCAAGACACCAACACAATATTACCAAAACAATGTTATTTTTAATACAAAGAGTACATTTGATAAAATAAGAAAACGGTGACGTGTGATATATATATTAAGGGGACCTACTATACAGACACCCCATCTTCGAATTCACACCTCAAACCGGGACGGATTGGGCAACCAGCCCGGTTCGGAAAAAAACAAAACTGTCTTTTCATATCAGAGTCCGGAATACGAGGTTCAAACCGGGACGGTTTGAGTGAACCGGGGCGGTTTAGGTGGTTTTTTTTAATTATAATAATTCTAACATATCTTACATATTTAGTTTTAGGTTGTATATTTATGGTTTTGTTATAAAAATATACAAAAAAAATATAAATGTAAAATTTGGGACATTCAATTTTTATATATTAAATTTGGGGTTTTTATAAAAACTATAAGATTTGTGTATTTTATAGTTTTAGGTTGTATATTTATGGTTTTTTATAAAAAAATATACAAAAAAGATATTAATGTAAAATTTCGGGCATTCGGTTTTTATATATTAAATTTAGTGTTTTTATAAAAAATTATAAGATTTGTGTATATTATAGTTTTGGATTGTATATTTATATATTAAAAAGTGGGAAAATAAATTCAAACCGGGCTGGTTTACTTTTTGTCCTCATTTGAACCGGCCCGGTTTGGTCAATCCGGGACGGTTTGGGGTGTTGAATTAGAATCTTGAGATGTCCAAGAAGAATCTGTGGTATTTAAGTTACCTATGAGCAGCTGTCTCACTGCAAGCCCAACTAGACCTTTGGATAATTGTTTCCGGATGCCTTTTTATGAGTAATGGATTTGGGATTTTTGTCCGTGGGTGTTAAAGTTGGGTGAGATCAGAATAGATCGGATAAAAAAATTATATTGATAGATAAGGTCAAACGGGTCAAGTCAATGGGGGTTCTATGAAGGAAAACCATGATGTTGTCTCCGGTTCAATCCTGAGAGCGACCGGGTTTTACTACCAGTGGACCTTCAGGCGTCTAGGTTTTTTCCAGAACTGAAAATAACTTGGGTGTGTTATAGGCTCCGTGCAGCTGGGTTGGGCCAGCTAATGATGACCTTTTAATATTGGATCATCCCATACGAAATATTAAACAATTCTATGTTTGTTGGCTGTAAAAAAATTAAAGTAATAAAATGTGTCATTCAAAGCTATTAAAATTCAAACAATTCTACAATTCATGCAAACGCTAAATAGTGCGAAACTATAAATGTGATTTTAATAAAAGAGTTCTAATTTAAGTTTTATATTTTTGCTCGTGTACCTTAATTTTTACATTAGAATTGAACTTTCTCTTGATATACTTTAATATTAAATTTATTTGTTATTAAAGCATCTTCATAAACAATAATAAATATTTGTATAAAAGATTTAAGAAACAAATCCTAAATAAATATAAATATAAATAATATGACAAACAATATATAATGTTAGAAAATATATCAAAACTATCATTGTTTTTGTGTTGAGTAACTTTCTGCTGAGATAAAAAGTAAAACTTTTATTAGTTTCTTTTCAAATTTATCTTCTTCTTTCTTCTTCTTACTTAACTCGTCGAAAAAAAGCCATTGTTAACATTTTTCTTCTTTCTTTCTTCTTACTTTCTTCTTAAGATTTTGAGTTAGAGTTTTGATTTGTGGGTGCCTTGAAAGAAAAATCTTTCGTGTCTTAATCAAATAGCACAACTAATTAGCATCTTATTTTTCAGTTGAATGGTACTTAGAACCTCACTCGCTTTAGCTTGAATCCTCCTATGCTTTTCATCAATGGTTGCAAATAAGCTAAACACCCAATTAAATTATATGTAAAATTATGCCTAATTTGCTTTTGTTAACTGATAAATATATCACTGATAGTCCTATGATTATTAATGAAATGGTGGCTTAGGTGAAGAAATATAAAACTAAGGCTTGTTTTTTAAAGATAGATTTTAAAACAGTTTATGACTTGGTGTGTTGGGATTTTATGATGTGGATTTCAAAATATGAGCATAGTCCTATGATTATTAATGAAGTGGTGGCTTAGGTGAAGAAAAATAAAAATAAGGCTTGTTTTTTAAAGATAGATTTTAAAACAGTTTATGGCTTGGTGTGTTGGGATTTTATGACGTGGATTTCAAAGTATGAGCTCAGGATCGACTAAATCGATGGTTGAACTCTAATTAAGAATCAGAGATTCACGAACTAAAGAAAAAGAACCTCGAAATTGGATAATCAAAGCAAGAGAGATTAGAGAGGGAAAATCTGTAATTAACAACTGAATTAATGACTGTTACAATCGTTAAATACACATTTTATACTCGAATCCCCTCAGGTATCAAATATGATAGAATTAGCACTTATAATGACTAACCGACTTATCAATACCCTCTCCTTAAGATGATCCTTGACCCCAAGGATCAAATTGAGGAAACCATTTCAGCACAAGATCAACACTCTCCCATGTTGTGTCTTTAATCAAATTATTCTTCCATTTAACTAGCCATTTTTTTGGAACGACATTCTATTGTGCAGGATTCGACAATGATCCTTCGGTTGGACCTCTTTTGAATTCTTTTATCAATTACAGCCTCTGGTTCTTTAGTAGCATTCTGATTAGCTGGAATAGTGGATAATACTGGTGGAATAAGGCCATGATACTTCTTCAGCATGGAAACATGAACTGCATGATGCATAGTAGCTTTAGCAAGAATAAGATAGAGACCATAATACTAGATCTTTGAACCAAAGATTGTTGTTTATATGGAATCAGCAAATTGCTTTATTCTCTTACTATAAGACTTCTATCCTTGCTTCCATATTACTCTCACCCGACATATAAAGTAAAAGTTTAGGTAGTGGGTGCCCATATATAGCTTCATAAGGAGTACATTTAATTGGTGACAGATATGAAGTATTATACCAGTACTCAGCTAGTGGTAAACATTTAACCAAGTCGTTAGGTTGATCAAAGCACATACACCTCAAATATCCTTCTAAACACGTGTTGACCACCTCAGTCTGGCCATCAGACTAAGGATGGTAAGAGCTTGTTAATCTCTGGTCTACACCCTTGATAGCCAACAACTCCTGCCAAAATTGACTAAAAAAGATCTTGTCTCTATTTGATACAAAAGATTTTGAAGCACAAGTTTAAAATATTATCCAAATAGGCTTGAGCTACTTCCACTCTAGTGAATAGATGTTTTAGACCAATAAAGTGACCCCCTTTACCAAGTCTATCTACCACAACAAGGATAACATGCTTATTGTGAGAAAGAGGAAAACCTTCTACAAAATCATTGTAATGTCTTCCCAAACTCCGGTAGGTATAGAAAATGGTTGCAATAAACCAGGATAAGGGGCAATATTAAGACTATGTGTAATGGTGTGGTGGAGTAATGTTGAAAAAGTTGTCACGTGGGATATTTGTGATAGTGAAAAAAGTATGTCGTGGGAAGTGAAGACGTAAAAGATGATTGTGTGAGTTGTAATCATTTGAGTGTGGGGGGGGGGTGGGTTGGAAACGCTCGTGATGAACACCACATAAGAAGGTTGAAAATGCCCCGTATTCCCCAGCAAGGTCAGGCGTTTTGAGTAATCATGAGGGGCTTAACGACCCATTACACTTGGTCTAAGGGCGTTGGTTTGGATTTTCTTAAAAACGATACACCCCAAGACAAGCCATCATGCACATCTTTCTAAGAACGCGGATCTAAAGGCATCAATATAAAATAGTAAAATAGTATTGAATCTGTAACAAATATGCTATGCTGCTATATATGTGTGATGGAGTTGTGCTACGTAAATGAAAAAGAATTTTTATGGTTTAACTAGATTCAATAGAGAATACGTGGTTGTGGGTTCGAGTCCCACGGATGACGCCAATTGATGAACCACAAAATCTTGCTCGTAATAAACGAAACAATGATCGTTCACTATTGAATCTAGTTTGTAATGGATAATGAATGATGATTCGATCTGTATTATTGATTTAATAGACTCTAGAACATACAATGTGAATCAATCTCAAAACACACAGTTAAGAGTGTAAAATCTCAGCTCACGCAAAAGTCCTCTAATAACTGAAACATATCTTATTTATACTAATTGATAAATCACATCTTCCTTATTACTTAAATGAATGCACTTGCTCCTTCGCCCGTCGCAACTGCACCATCCTCGTCATGCTTCTTTCCTGTCACACTTGCATATCCGATCCTTATCTATCCTCATCAATTTGTATTTAATGGTGGTTTCAAATTCGGTGAAAAGTAGCATACCTTCCTCACAAGAAACCGTACGTATTTTTGTATTGTAGAGCGCGGAATTGAGAGTTTTCGACTTTTCGTATCACTTCTCCCTTTCATGGACTTTATCTTTTCAAAATGAGTTTTTTCAATTCCATTCTTTTCTTCTACCTTTCTCCCGACTAACCTTTTTAAATAGAGTTGGATACCCTCTTTATTAAGACACGTTGTTTCAGAATAGACAACCTACCGGATTCAAATTGGATGAAATTTAGTATAATGAATAAAATTATGCATGCAATCTACCAAAATGCATTAAGGTGTCCTTTGCGTTCAAGAAATGAATATGTATTTGGTGTCAGGCATTTTTGTCCGGTCAAGATTGTGAACGAAACTAAAGTCTTAGGTTTCCTTTGAATCATCAATTTATGGTAAGAGACAAAGTCTTTTTAGTGGAGACTAAGGTTCAAACCTTGGCAATGGTGTTAAATTGGTGGAATAAAAAAATTAGCCGTTCAAAAAAAAATTTGTATAGACTGAAGTAGTTGGTGAAAATTTAATTTCTGTATTTGAATTGTTTTGATGACTTTTATGTGTAGCTTCTTGGTAAACTTGTGGTGGTGTATAATATTCTTGAAAAATCTAAAATCCTTAATGGTCAAACTTTAAAGAAATTCAAAAGTGATGTAATCAATACAAAAAAGTTTTTAAGAAAGGGAATCGTAATTGGTAGAAATCTTTAGTTAGTAGTGCCGTAGATATTAAGGACATTCCCAAGATTATATGTATTGTAATATTCATCTTTTTTTAAAATGACATATTAAATTTAAATATTTGTAACAAGGGCGGTAAACGAGCTGAGTCGAGCCGAGCTAGGGTGAGCTCAGGCTCGGCTCGTTTAGAAATCGAGCCGAGCGAGTCAACTCGTTTATTTTAACGAGCTAAAATATTGAACTCGATCTCAGCTCGTTAAAAGTCGAACCGGTTCGTCGAGCCAGTTCGTCAAACCAACTAGTTTATTTTAATAAAAAAATTATAGAAATTACACTTGGTGGTATATAACATGAGAAAAACGTGATATTTTAACATACTCGTTTTTCATGGGTCAGATCGGTTTTTGCTCATCCTTAGTTAGTGGTAGCCAACTAGGTATCGTCGTGTAACAATCTTTAGGTCATATGTTTGATGGTAAACGTATTTTTCCTATCAAAACGCAGAGTAATATGTGAAGTAGTGTAACATAGCATTTAGGTCCTAAACTCAATACTTTAATCGTTTAGGTTGTTATGCAAAATTGTTCCCCGTTTTCATTATATTGTGTTATAACAAGGTAACTATTTTGTATATCAGTGTTATACCCGGGATAAAACAAAGGTTGGAAATCTAAAGTTAAAATTAGTATTATTAGAGGATTCACAACTCATTCCCTATAATGGTTGTGAGGGTAAACCTTAAAATTTAATGTGTGGTTTTGAGTGGTTGTGAGTAGAGGAGAGAAATATTAAATGACAAATCTGAGGAATCTCTATATTTGAGGAAAAATCTGGTGAATCTTTAAAATTTAAGGTTTGAAGAGAGGGAAAATGTAATGATATAGGTATAAAAAGTATTATTTAATTGTGGTTGGGAGTTAAAGAAAGAGAAAAAATAATTATAAATATATAATTATAGGGATAGGAATTGCTTTTCCAAAAAAAAAGGAATTAGTATAGTTGAAATTCAACTATTATTAGTTTTTTAAATTGATAACGGTAATAAGTACAAATTTTATTATATATTCAATTCAATTTAAATTGGATTAGAGGAAAAGGAACATGAAGCGAAAACACAGCTTTTGAAAATTTCACATGGTGGGCACGTGGGTTTGACTCCTGAAAAACCCATCATGATTTGCTTAATTAATTTAACAATAAAAGAAATAAAATAGGGTGTTTACTAGGGACACCCAAAAAATTGCTAGGGACACCACCCTTAATGGCCCATTAAGGCCATAATGCCACATTTGTATAAATCTAAATGCTCCATTATGCCCTTAATGCCCAGTTAAGTGGTGACACCTCATTTAACACAATTTCATAGGGATTGGCGCCAATGATTGGAGAGAGATATGACATAAATGCCCAGTTAAGCCCTAAATGGGGCATTAAGAATCCCAGAAATTTTCTAACTTATATTTGACCCTCTTTTGTTTCAAACTTGTATTTTTTTAAAAGTTATAAGTAACATTTTATAAAGGTTTCTAACTTACATTTGACCCTCTTTTCCTTTTAATAACTTACAAATATTAAAACGTTAATTTTTTATATTCGCAACTAAAAGCTTTTTGAAAATTAATCATGATAAATAATAATAATAATAATAATAATAATAATAATAACAATAATAATAATAATAACAACAACAACAATAATAATAATAATAATAATAATAATTTTAAAATAATAAAACGTTAAAGTCTATAAGTTGTGTCGTCAAAGTATAAAACTATAAAAAAATATACTAAAAAAATGAAAGTAGAAAATATTATACGTACATATATAGATACACATATTCACTCCATGCAAATACAACTAGTTAAGCGTATCTCCCTTACTACACTGAATTTTGAACTTACAATAATTATTATTTATTATTATTATTATTATTATTATTATTATTATTATTATTATAATTATTGTTATTATTAATCTTATTATTATTATTACTTATTTATTATTATTATTATCATTATAAAACTTATTATTATTATTATTTAACTTATTATTATTATTATTATTATTATTATTATTAAACTCATTATTTATTACTAATATTATTATTACAAAACTTATTATTATTATTAAAATTATTATTATAATTATTATTAAACTTATTATTATGATTACTATTACTTATTATTATTAAACTTTCTATAATAATTACTATTTATTATTATTATTATTATTATTATTATAAACTTATTATTATTATTAGTAAACTTATTATTATTTATTATTATTATTATTTATTATTATTATTAAACTTATTATTATTATTATTAAACTTATTATTATTATTATAAAACTTATTATTGTTATTATTATTAAACTTATAATAAGTTTAATAATAATAATACTAATAATAAAAAGTTTAATAATTAGTAGTAATAATAATAATAAATAATAGTTATAAGTTTCAAATTCAGTGTATTGGGCGAGATACACAGAACTAGTTGCATTTGCATGAAGTTAACATGTGTACCTATATATGTATATATATGTATGTATAATTATTTTTGATATGAACATGTGTACCTATATGTGTGTGTGTACGTATACTAACATGTATATGAGTTTATATATGTTTATATACATCTAAATACTATAAAACGTTAAAAATGTAAAAACCTTAAGGCAGGGTTAAGGCCTTAATGCAGCATTACTGTCAAACGTAATGACCCATTAAGCCCTTAATGCATCATTATGTTCCACTGTAATGCCAGATTTAGCTTTTTAATGGGGCATTTAGAAACTTAATGGCCCACTAAGGCCTTAATGAGGCATTTAGCTTTTTAATGGACATTTATTATTATTATTATTATTATTATTATTATTATTATTATTATTATTATTATTATAATTATAATTATTATTATTAGTAAACTTATTATTTTTATTATTTATTATTATTATTAAACTTATTTTATTATTAATCTTATTATTATTATTATAAAACTTATTAGTGTTATTATTATTAAACTAATAAATTTAATAATAATAATGCTAATAATAAAAAGTTTAATAACAATAGTAATAATAATAATAAATAATAGTTATAAGTTTCAAATTCAGTGTATTGTGCGAGATACACAGAACTAGTTGCATTTGCATGAAGTTAACATGTGTACCTATATATGTATATATATGTATGTATAATTATTTTTGACATGAACATGTGTACATATATAATATGTGTGTGTACGTATACTAACATGTATATGAGTTTATATATGTTTATATACATCTAAATACTCTAAAACGTTAAAAAAATATAAAACCTTAAGGCAGGGTTAAGGCCTTAATGCAGCATTACTGTCAAACGTAATGGCCCATTAAGCCCTTAATGCATCATTATGTTCCACTGTAATGCCTGATTTAGCTTTTTAATGGGGCATTTAGAAACTTAACGGCCCACTAAGGCCTTAATGGGGCATTTAGCTTTTTAATGGGCATTTATTATAATTATAATTATAATTATAATTATAATTATAATTATAATTATTATCATTATTATTATTATTATTATAATTATTATCATTATTATTATTATTATTATTATTATTATTATTATTATTATTATTATTATTAAACTTATTATAAGACCTTAATGCCTCATTAAGGTCTTAATGTCCCATTAATGTCACATCCACTTTATTCCCTGTCTGTTGTCAAGTCAATACCTTAATAATCGGGGAGAATAAACTTTAAGCTTAATGCCCAATTAAGCCCTTAATGGGGCATTAAGCCTCAATAATTGACACTGGGGATTTGTGCAAATGATTGGAGGGAATAAAGTTTAAGCTTAATGCCCCATTAAGCCCTTAATGGGGCATTAAGCCCGGTGTCTCTAGCAAAAATTGAGGTGTCTAAAGAAAGGGGCATAAAATATTCACTAAGCAATTTAAACACTAAGCAATTTAAAAGACTATAATCGGATAAGCTAACTAACAAATAGTCATCGACGATCCCTAGTTTAACTGGTTAAGATGAGACACTTAGAAACATTAAAACGTAAAGATTCTGGGTTTAAATTTCATCTGTAATAAAAATAAGGGGTCTAGATTAAGTCAAATAGCTTTCTCACGCCTTATACTTTGGATATGAATATAATTGGGTGAGTCACTTACCTATCAATGATCTAAAGTTACCAATAAAAAAAAGTAAAATGATATTGAATAAAAATTAAAACCTTATAATGCTATTTAGATATTAAAGTTGTTATTACATGTACTATCTTTAAAAGAAAGTGAAAATAAAATGTCATTTTATTACTTTAAACCAATCTCTCATTGGGTATATATATAGATGTCTATCACTCCTTTGCACTCCTTTGGGTTGTAAAAAGATAAAATCTTTTTATATAAATTAAGGTTTAAACTTTAACAACAATCAAATTTATGGGAAATAATAAAAAAAAAAATTTGCTGTTCAAAAAAATATATGTGCGTATCATATCATTATACAAATCGATATTAGTGTAAGAAGAGTGCAAACAAAGAAAAACAACAATTGTTATTCATTCGGTACGTTCATACCTTCAAAGTTGTGTATGTTTTGGTGAAGGACGATATAGATTTCTTAAAAAAAAAAATTAACGGTCAACAAAATTTTATCAAAATGAGGGCAAAGCAAGTAGCTAAAAAACCAACATTATATACTAAAAAAGAAAAGACTAGATTACATCAAAACAAAAGACTAAAGTTGCACCACTCATCCCAAGCAACCATTGTTTTAGATATGTTTTTAAACCACAAAAATCTCAATACTTTTAAGTCATTAATGATTCTTGAAAGCTTGGGCTGCACCGAGTTGTAGACGCATTCGCTTCTTGCTCTCCAAACACATCACAATGCATTTAGAATTACCAAGTGAATCATCTTTTTCCTCCCTCTTGAACCCTGAATATACCGATGCATCTTGAACAAGCCTTCAACCCCAAATACGAAAAAAGGAGAGATAGCGCACCATCTCGAAATGAAATCCCATAGTGATTGGGCCAGTGAGCAGGAGGTAAAATTGTGATCCACTGTTTCATAGTGCTCAGCACACGTAAGACAAACAGTTAATGGCACACTAACATTCCTGATGAAGAGAGCATACCGAATTGACAACCTGTTTAGCGAAATTCTACATGCTAAAAATGAAACCTTCTTTGGAGCCATGAGTTCCAACAAAACGTTTGAATTGGTTCACCATACTTACTACAAAAATTTGGGTCTTTACCTACTCATAAATTAAATGTCAAGATGTTTTGCATCGCAACTGTAGGTATAGATCAATACCCACACATAAGTTATGTGTATGTATATAGCATGCTATATCTACACATATATGTGTGGCTAAACAAACTAATATGTGTGGGTAGAAGTGTGACGATTTGTTTGGGTGGTTGTTGACGTGGCACATGATGTGGCACGTGACATGGCATATGATGTGGCACATGACGTGGACTATAATGATGACATGGCATGTATTTATGTGTTGGGAAAAATAATATTATATGTTGGTAAATATGATATTATGTGTAGGTAAAAGTAGTAGATGTGTAGGCAATAAGTTTAATTTTTGTGTTGGTAAAAATAATATTATGTGTTGGTAAATATGATATTATGTGTATGTACAAGTAATAAATGTGTAGACAATAAGTTTACTTTGTGTAAAAAATATATATATGTGTTAGTAAAAAGTATAAGTATGTATGGATATTAATCACAATATATGTAGTTAATAATCTTCAGATAGATACAAACAACCGTAACTTCCATTGTGGTGTAGTGGTAGGAAGCCTGTGTTATCTACTTGAGACACAAGTTCGATTCTTACGGGCAACAATTTAGAAGGGGCATTGGCGATGAGGGGAGACTTGGGGCTGAAAGGTCACAAGTTCGATCCCTGAGCTTCCAGGTTTTACCACCCGACCGCTCGCGGAGGTGGATTTTCCCTGGAATGAGCTCAACTGGTGTAAATAGTCCCCGGGTTTTCCGGGGCATTCGTTAGCCGTTTCAAAAAAGATACAAACAACCAAAAATATATGAGTGCAAATAAAACCAAAACCAGATTACCATATTTAATTAAAAATGCTTAAACTCCATTAAAGAACAAAAGAAAAGTAAACTATCAAGTAAAAAACAATTCATAAGTCATTAGGAGCTCACTGAAAAAACTAAAACTGCTTCACTGATTCATATCTTCACCACACTCGGATGTATCATCTTGAGATGGTCTTGATGTGCTTGTTGAAGGAGGCATGGTATTCATCTCAATAAGTGTTTGTTCCATAGCAGCACATTTAGCTTTCAATGTCTCAACTTGATCTACCACTTCATCGTAAGTAGGACGATTTGTGTTCTGAGAAGTGCCCATGGTTTTACTAGTAATATTTGGATCACGTCCCCATCCATGCAAACGAACAGAACTTCGTCCAAGTACCTTCTTAAGAATCAATTTATCACTCATTGATTCCACAGAATGATTGTTTCTTAGCTTTATCATATCTTCCTATAAGCATAAAAAAGAAGACGAGTACAATAAGTTAGTGCTTTAGAAAGTATATGTTGAAAAGTAACTGTTTTATTTTGTTTTTTATATTATGTATCATTGATAGAACTAGTACACTTAACTCATTATCAAATTTGCTCAGATTTCTCACAATCTACTGAGACAAAATAATGATAATAAAATGAACAACAAGCTAACTAGTCTGTTGTGATATTGCCTTTTTAATACTCAGGTTTATCTTATTTTGTGGTATATTAAGTCTTTTAATATTTGATTTGTTATAGGTAGGTATTAGTTATTCTCCTTGTATTTGGTGTGTGATTGATATTGTAGAATATGCAGGTGAACTTTTATTCAAGTCTATATCATGTTTTCTTTGATGGAAAGAAATATATGTTGGTGTTGGTTTCAACAACTATTTTATTGCCAGATACTATTTTTATGGAAGCATGTAAATCAGTTTAAAAGGTTTGAAGTATGAATTTTGACTCTACTAATATATACTTTCATTCCATATAGAGGGATGGTTAATTATAACAATAGATATAAGCATGTACACTTACATATAGTGCAGCCGCCTTTATAGATATCCAACATTGTTCCGCATCCCAATGTGTAAGCCGCCAAGTCTTAATTTGACCCGATGAAGCATCCAAATCTTGTCCACACTTAAGGTGATAGTGTATTGTACTCTTTGAACCGTTTATACTATCCACCTTTCGCTTTCCACGTGCCATAACTTTCTTTTCTACATTTTCCTTCAAGGACATACAACCAAATAAAACTTAAAAGATTAAATCGAATATAATAAAGATTAATAATATAATAGGTAAAATATTGTTAAAACATTACCAAGTATATTGTCTCCGACCACATATCACAAAGATTTTCCCAATCTTCTTTGCTAGTACCAGAAGGGGGTGTGGCATTTGCCTTTGAATCTCTTTAAATTAAACATCTAGCTCAGCTCGGTAATCTCTCCATGCCCTTGCCATGTAGCTATCAATAACTTTGCAAACATTTGGATCATCCACATCAAATTCAAAGAGTGTCTTTAAGCAACAAATTTAATTAACTCTTTAGACTAATGCAAATCTTAAAAATCATATTAAATTATTAAAAAAAAACTTACAGTTAACTTGTGGCATAAAGACAACTTATCTTCACTTGGCACATACCTCCACTCCTTATACTGTAAGCTACAATTTTTTTGCGTAAAATGTAGCCACACTCGTGCATGAAAGACGACTCATTTTCAGATATTACCCGCCCCATCTCAAAATAAAACTCCGTATACTGTAAGCTATAATATCCCATATTATATTTCGCAAAAGGGCACCATGTTGGGTTTTGAAATGTCACCACCATTTGGACAACATTGCCCAGATAACATCTCGTAGCGATCTGAAGCCAAGACCTCCATGCTTCTTATTAGCACTACCTTTTGCTACGCAACCTTACAAATTTTAGCTTGAGTTCCGGTTTTGCCCGATATGAAATCTCTTCAAGCCTTTTCAAATTCTCAATGTCACATGTCATATCCATATTCATTTTCATTAAAAAATTTCCGCCACCTCTCTTATCAACATACCAACCATCTATCCTATTAAATATAAATAATTTTAAATAATTAAATTATACAAAATATCAAAATATAAATTTTCTTATTTTAATAATTTTTTAAAACTTAGTAAATTATAATAATTCACTATATCTTATCTTAAAAATAATTTCTTAAACTTTTATTTTTTGTTATTTATTAATTTAAATATCCATTATTTCTTTTCAATCACATGTGTATGCTTAAAAAGTTATATTATTTCTTATACGATTACATTTTAAGTTACGTTTAAAGATATAAAAATTATTATATACGAAATTATTAGTTATATAATTTTTCAAGACATCTCGTGTGTAATATGTAGGTTAGCATATATAACATACAAATATGTTATACAATAAAATCTTATATGTTAAGGGTATGTACTACATAACAAAGAGTTCACTTCAACAATATTGACTTTTTCTTACCAGATTAATGGTGGATATGTAATATTTGATCACGATTGTAAGACATTACGAATCACGTGTGAGGTGATTTAAATAAAACCATAACAAGTTTAACATCTTAATAAACAAAATTTGTTTTTAAATTTACCTAGATAAATCTTGGAAGAAAAAAAAATCCAATCCATATAATTATATTTGAAAATATTAATAATATCGTATTAATCTGACATGTATTAATGTATATGTATTACCGAGTTTAAAATTGGACGACAATAGTATATTTGGGTGTGAAAGGTAGATATTATGAATGTGGATAAACCACATGGAGGTTGGTTGTACATATTCTAGGATAAATAATTGCTCACATGTTGACAGGCTAAGAAAATTTAGAAAAGTTGGTTGTCTATATAATTCACCGACAAATAACCGGTACGTCTATTAGAGACAATATAGAGGTATACTAATTATAAAAACTATATAATCGTCTAAAAAGTGTAGGAAGCAAACATGTCATGATACGTGTTTAAAAAAACTGTAAAAAAGTTAGTAACAAGAAATGCTTATTTCACTAGTCCTACATTAATCGATCGGTCTATCATTTGCTCGTTTGATGTTTTAATTTTAGAAAGCTCACATGAAAAGAGAAGAAGAAACGCTAAAACCAACTACGTTTCTCATGCACTAACCCGTTAATGCTCGCTCGATTTATGAAATGATAGTATATCGTTTGTGAAGAAACCCTCACCCGACTACGGGTAGATAGCCCTCAATGGCGACGAAGGTTTCACATATACCATTGTGATTATTCACCAAGAGTATCATAACTTGTTATAGAGTAAATTACATTTTTTGTCCTTTAACTTTGCCTGTGAACGAAAAAAAAAAGTTAAAGGACAAAGAATGTAACAAAAAATGATAAAAGGCAAAAATTGTAAAACATGCAAAGTTAAAGGACAAAAAATGTAATTTACTCCTTGTTATATAGCATATGGTTTCATATAATGTTTTTTATGGTTTTATAAGTGAGAGAAATGACATGGACCGTTGCATCATTTATAAATGTTTCTTTTACTTATTCTCCTTATCTTTTGAATCTGTATTACGCGCACATTGTAGAATAGATTTAACACCCCCGTTTCATGTAAAAGGAAAACCTATGACGGAAACTTAATTAAACGGAGATGTATAACAATAGTCACAATATTAACAAAAAAAAAAAACTAGAAGTAAACTATCATAAAATGCAACGATATCAAAACTGGCCTAAAACTAACGAAAGCTAAACAGATTCCTAAAGCTTAACACTTTTGTTTCGTGTAGATAGCAAACTAATTACATTATTATACTCACGATGATAACACAAGAGAGATCTAAAATAAAAAAAAACAAAAAAAAACAACAAAATAAAAGAAAAGAAATGGAAAATCAAAATTGTTTACTATTCCTAACAAATTTTAATTTGTATATATGGTAATTCGCAAGTCTATAATTGTTGTAATACATTTTCATGCACGTTATAAGCTATATATGTATTGGTTTTATTCACTGATCATTATGAGAATAGCAACGTCAAATGCTCACATGATATCCTTTGGTTCTCTTCGTTCAAATGTTGTTATTTTGGATGAATTCGAGAGAGAACTTGAGAGTTGTAAATCGATTCCTTCATTTCTTGATTTAATCAACTAACTATTACAGAATGACTATATAAGCAACTAACTAACTTCTAACAACGTATGTTAAACTAATCTAACTACAGTATAGTTAAATTAATATCAACCATGGTTAACTAATTTTTTAAACTATTCTCTATAACACCTCTTCATTAATATTAATCCAGCTAAAGTATACCTCCCCCCCTCAAGTTGGAGGCATGGAAAGCCCCAACTTGGAAATTAAGTAGTTATATGAATCGAAGGAGGAAGGCTTTTCGTTAATAAGTCTGCAAGCTGCTCACTTGAAGGAACATGTTGTATGGTGATTAGGCCAGCTTCAAGTTTCTCTCGGACAAAATGGCAATTAATTTCAATATGTTTAGTACGCTCATGGTATATAGGATTTTTGGCAATGTGAATTGCAGCCTGACTATCACATCGCAATGGTATAGGTTCCATATCAGGAAGATTAAACTCATGTAATAAGCGAGTGAGCCAAGCCAATTTAGCAGTAACACGCGACGCATTGATCTGTATTCTGCCTTGGCAGAACTAAGGAAGATACTAGCTTGCTTCTTAGATTTCCATGAGATTGGACTGCCACCCAATAATACAAAATAGCCACTGATTGATTTGCGGATATTGGGACAAGAAGCCCAATTAGAATCACAAAAAGCTTCAAGCTTTAAATCAATATTATTGTTGAAAAATAGGACATCAGATGGTGAATTTATGACATATCTAAGTGTATACATGGTAGCATCATAGTGAGGTTTTCTTGGGTCTTGCATAAATTGGCTAAAGAATTGAATGACAAAAGATAAATCAGGCCTTGTATGGGTAAGGTAATTGAGCTTACCTACAAGCCTCATGTACTGCAAGGGATCAGGGATAGACTCTCCTTCATGAACTGGTAGTTGTAAATGAACAGGTAAAGGAGAAGTGACTAAGGGTACGTAAAGATAGATCATCAAACTCTTTAAGGGAGATCAAGTGCAAATTTTCTCTGAGTCATCACTACTACAAAAAAGGCCTTTCTTGGCATGCAATGCATGTCAAGAAAGGGTCTTCTTGACACGCAAATGCGCGTCAAGGAAGCCGGGCTCAAGAAGCTTCTTGACGCGCAAAATGCGTGTCAAGAAGTTCTTGACGCGCAGTTAACACTTTTTCTTTTGGGGTACAAGGCAAAGAGGGGAAGGATAGAATCATTACACTATGACGACTAACTATACCAAATTTTCATTTAGAATTTTAGATATGAAATAAATGACTTCATTTTGGGCGGATAGCGGGAATCGAACCCGCGTCTTCTCCTTGGCAAAGAGAAATTTTACCATTCGACTATATCCGCTTATTGTTTCGTTCTTGATACACAATATGTCTATAATACACAATATGTCCACACATATATGATATATATGTCTGGAGCATATTTGTGCAGTGCTGGGCCGGAGACTCTCTTCAGATTGAGCCCAAATTTTTTATTAATTTGAATGAAATATTCATTTTTTTCAAGAACAAGAAAATTGGCCCCCCCTCTAATCTAATTTTTCATTTTTTTCTTATATTTATTTTGATTTTGGGGACTTATATTGAATGTGAATGTGTCTCACAACCATACATGAAGGGGAAATTGTGCAGATTTAGCAATCGCACCGGCAAATAATAGAACAGCGCACAAAGTAACAAATAAAAAATTGACCTCATTATTAGAAATCATGTTATTGAATATTTGGAATAAATCCCGAAATTCGAAACTCCCCGTTATCCAATAAAACCCTAAAATGCCTAATAATAAACCAAAATCACCAACACGATTAGTTACAAATGCTTTTTGACAAGCCTTTGCTGCAACAGGTCGTGTGAACCAAAATCCTATTAATAGATACGAACACATTCCAACCAATTCCCAAAAAATATAAATTTGTATCAAATTTGAACTAGTAACTAATCCCAACATGGAAGTACTGAAAAAACTCATATAAGCAAAAAATCTCAAATATCCGTGATCATGAGACATATAATTATCACTATAAATCAGAACCATAATTCCAACAGTAGTGATTAATATTAACATAATAGAAGTAAGTGGATCGATCAAGTATCCGAATTCTAAAGAAAAATCATTATTGATAATCCAAGACCATACATATTGATAGACAGAACTGCTATTTATTTGCTGAATAGACAGATTCATAGAAAAAATCATGACTATACTTAACAATAAAACGCTCTGAAAAGCCCACATACGACGAAGACTTTTTGTTGCCGTCGGAAAAAGAAGAAGTCCCAACCCTATTAACATAGGAACTGGAAGTGGAAGAAAAGGTATTATCCACGCATATTGATATGTCTGTTCCATAAAAAAAGTTTTTTATTCTTAATTAATTGTTTCCGATTCGAACAATGACGCACATTTTATGACGCACAATGTGCGTCATAAAATGCATGTCAAGGAAGCCCCCGTCATAAATAAAGATGACACGCATTTTTGCGCGTCAAGAATGTGAAAATAATAAAAAAATTACTTTTAATAGAATCACTAATTTCTACATTAAATAAAAATTAACCTGATATTACAAAATAAAATACACTTATAGAAAAATAATGCATTTCATAATTCATATATATAGCAAATGAATAGGTTTCATACATTGATATGACACTACTAATTAAGAATTTCAAAGTTAAGCACAAAGGTTTACATTGATACGACATTACTAGATCATGGTCCCGGAAAATTAAGTTTGCACAACACTTGATTTTAGAACTTGATTCTTCAGAAAATCCAGCAGCACGGGTCACTTTAAATGAACTTAGAACCTATGACATAAGAACATACCACAAGTAAGTAAATTTTATAAACATATCAAGTATGTAAGATTAAAAAATACCTAATATAGATGCTTACATTAATAGGTTGAATTTATAATGGTTGTTATCAAGATGGACTAATACAAAGTCTCTGAAAACAACATCGACGACCTACATAAATAAAAACGTCGATGTAAGTAACAAAATAGAAAATGAGATCCATAAAATGAGAAAAATAAAATGAAGTTTTAGCATCTGAAATTAAAGTTGAGTAGAACAGTAAGTGGAGTGCATCAGAAAAGGGGAAAATTCCATAAGTTGTAACTGTTGAGAATCTTCTTGAGAATCATCCAAGAAGAAAACAGAAAATCACTTGTGTTCCAGATGAATTAATGTAGACATATATAGGTTTAGATGGATTGTCATAATCCAACCACATGAATTGAGCAACAAGAAGCTCAGTCACGTCACTGCCGGAACAAGCTAAATACAAAGTCGCAATTCACATATAAATGAAGGAATAAAACAAATTTTCCTTACAGAAGAGTTTTAAGTAACAACTACTAGGGAAGAAATTTACATAATTTAATAAGAAACTAACTTTTTACTTAAAACTGAAACATAGTAAAATCCAGCTTCTAATTTGTTTTGAAACCATGACAAGTGAATCTATTGTTGATAAAGAGGGTCAAATGAGGCTTACCCGGTATGAAGATGGTGAGCTGCTGATGGGACTCATCATCTGAATGGTACAATTTTGAAACGAGTGACAAGTCTGCGACTGAGATATGCTAGCAATTGATAAACGAGCCATTCAACAAACAAATGAAATTAAAGTCGGTCAATTCAAAATTATCAAATTGGGACAAGTGGTCAAGCGGGTTGGGTTTTGGGTCAAAATATGTATTAGTAACTGTTTGAGTGTTTTGTAGACAATTTATCATTTTAAGAAAGAAGATACAGATATGCATGTATATAAACATAAATAACTAACCTTGTTACATAAAACGATGCTACTACATCTCCTTTGTTTATCATCATTCATGCTAGAGTTTATTAAGAAAGAAAAGCGTTATGGTTATAAATAGCATCAACAACTGTCACATTTGGTGTTTGATTAGGCTTTTCGAGATGAAGGATTGAGCAAGCGTCTCTAACTAATAGCAGAATGCTTCCTTTCAAACATTATGTTGACTGTTCTTTGACTTTGATGGAATCTGAAAACCTGTAACTACCATCAAGGAGCACACCCAGGGTTACCTCATCTACATGTTTTACAAAATCACAAATATCATCAAAGGCTTGTTTTTGTTTAACACAAGTGACATTCCCATTGGATAAAATTTCTGAATTCACAAGTACAAGTGGTTTCCATGGCAGTTAACGGAGACCTCAAACAAACAAAAAAACAAAAAAAACAAAAAAAAACTCACTTGGAAAGACGCACAAGAAATACCACGCAACCCTGAATCACATTTAACCAATTAAAAGTTAGAAAGTAAAAATCGTTCAATTGCTAACTCATATGAAACGAAAATAGACTGATTCACAAAGAAAAACACACTAAACCAGCACAATATTAAGATTAAAAAAACTAACATCCAACACAACAGAAGGTATGGGATGCAAAACCATCCATTGGAAGCAGATGGCCATAGAATCAAACAAAAAAAAAAGAAAAACTAAACAAAATCAAACCTGCAAAAGCATCCATTGGAAGCAGATGGCCACATCCTCTTCAATCTGAGGTGAGATGGAAATTAGGGCACGATGTCCAGTGAGAGGCTGAGATGAGATGGAGGCCGACGGAGTTGGGATGGAGCCGGAAGTGTGAGAGACGGAGTTGGGATGGAAATTAGGGCACGATGTCCAGTGAGAGGCTGAGATGATCTCATTGGAGTAATTAAAATCTTTGGTGTTATATTTTAGCAAGCTTATTTGATTTAAGAAAAATATTTCGTTAACAAACGTTGGTGACAAATCAATTTATGATCAACCCGGTATCCACTAAAATGATAGTGTACTCATAAAAATAACTGCTAAATCAAGTATGACGAAAACTATTTTGGATTATACCATGGCGAGCGTAATTTAATTCTAGTAATTTTCATATAATTACTTTTACGTTTCGTGACAGAAAATTTACTAGTTATACCGCAATATGCCAGTATTATACCTGTTAACCACCAAACCCTACTATATATATACATGCAACTTACACTTGGCTACACTTGTCATGTTTTGGTGTATTATGATGACACATTTCTTCCTTTAGCCTCCAAGTAATCATGCCTATTGATAGGCAATGATTACATTTGATGATATAAAATACACACACATACACACACACACACACACACACTCCATCTCACCCTCTCTCCTTCTTTCGACCGTAAACCCCCCCTCTCTTCCTCTTGTTCGAAAATTCCACCACACACACACACAATCATCATCTTATACATGCAACAAGATATTTGAAGATCAAGCACTCAAGGATCCAAGCTTTAGAGTGTTTCCATCCATTTCCCTTCCTAAAATCTTCAAGTATGAAGCTTTCTCTCTCTACTCTCTCTCTAGAATTTGGAAGCTTGAACTTGAACTTTGATCCTCCAAAGCTTAAATGATAATGATTCTTACAAGATAAAGAGCTTGAATCCTTAAAACAAATAGATTGATTTACATGCATGGGTTTAGATCAATGGGTAATATTGATTTGATGAACACATGATGTTATTCTAAAAAAACCCCACAAGAATTCTTAATGTTTTGAAGTTTAAATCTTGATTTTTGGTTGAAGATTTTGTAAAATGATGAAGAAATGATAAAAAGGATATGCATATGTGTGTGTGTCGTGAATATATATATATATATGTATATGCATGCATGTGTCGAAAATATATATATGTATATGTGTATGCATATGTGTCGTATGTATATATATTATATATATATATATATGTGAAAGTGTTAAGGATTTTTTTTTATACAAATGAAAGATTAACCTTCTTAGGTTAATGATAAATATATATATATTTTAACTAACAGAATTAATTTACCAAAAACATAGAATCATGACACCATCATTTTCGATCACTCTTATCGGTAGGTTAATCCCAGAGATTGTCATCACTCTTGTGGTCTTTTGCACGCTCTATACTCATCAATCAAGTGAGTACTCATACCCCTTTTTAATACTGTGGGATGTTATGCGATATAAGCTCTTGTTATTATTAGAAGGGTGATTCCTTCAACTGATGACCTGAGTAGTGAGTATTAATAACCACTTTTTCTTTCTCATTTTGGGGTGCAACATGTATATCCTATATCAAAATCTTAAATCTTTATTCCTTATTCGAACTCAATGCGATTCTATGATGTTAAGTGTGTATTCTTTATTATGTGCATCTATGTTAAATATTTAGTATGTGGAAATCGTGAATCATATCTATAAATCGTGAATCAAATCTATATCATATCTGTAATCGTTTGTGTACCATTAACCATTGAGCCGTGGTAACAATAATAGATATCTATCTATTGGTTGACAACCCACCTAGGATATTGAAACGTAATCTTGTTCTCAAATAGGTGATTGCTCCCTTATTGTCTAGGTTTGGTTACACACCATCTAGTTAATTATCTATATCATATCTATAATCTTTTGTGTACCATTAACCATTTCGCCGTGGTAACAATGATAGATGAATATCTATTGGTTGACAACCCACCTAGGATATTGAGACATAATCCTGTCATCAAATAGGTGATTGCTCCCTTATTGTCTAGGGTTGGTTACACAACATCTATATCTATGAATGATTAGTTATTTTATATTCTTCATATGGTCCTTATGACTAAGTACTTAATTTCATTAATCGCTGGCTTTTTATCTAGATATATATAAAATTCTATGTGTACTCACCAACTACTTTTGTAGTTGACACTCTCTATTTTATACATGTTGCAGGACGACTACTTGGATTATTTGACTGATCACGATAGGATTGCGGACCTAGATAAAGACATTAATCAATGCTTTTATGTTTATATTTATTGTTGTACGGATCTTTGTATATATATAAAAATGGCATGTTTAAGTATTTGGTAACTATTACTAGTTGTCATGTGCATCTGGACAGTCGTCTCGCCCCGACATATTCCGCCGTCGGTTGGGGTGTGACAATTATGATCATTTCCTGTCACGAGTATATCATCCACATAAACTGCTAAATGAACAACATAATTTTCCATGGTCTTGGTGAACATGGAGTAGTCATTGGGTGATCTGACATAGCCTTTACTTTTCAAAGCATCTGATAACCTACTATACAACAGTCTAGAAGCCCGTTTAAGGCCATATAGTGATTTCTGCAACTTTAAAACTTGGGTAGGAGAATCAAGTGACATGCCAGGAGGAGGATGCATATAAATTTCTTCATCTAGATTTCCATGTAAGAAGACATCATTAACATCCATCTGAGCATTGCATCTTAGAAGCTGAAGTTATTAAAGGCTTTAAAGCTCTTATTGTAGTCATTATTATCACTAGTGAGAAAGTTTTAGTATAATCAATGCCCTCTTTTTTAGTGTCTCCTCTCACAACCAACCTTGCTTTATATCTTTCAAGAGTACCATTAGAATGGTATTTAAATTTATAAACCCATTTGCGCTTGATGAGTTTCTTACCAGAAGGAAGATCAACCACTACTAGGTGTTAGTGGATTGAAATGCATCATATTCAAGCTGCATAGCTTTTTGCCAATTTGGGTCTTTTGCAGCCTCCTTATAAGTCATAGGTTCATGTAGATTATCTAAGGAATGAAATAAAGGAACAGAAGATGAAGGTATGACAATAGAATTGGCAGCAAAGGAGGTCATAACAGAATGAGAAAATATAGCATTATTACACACGTATTAATCTTTCAAATAAGAAGGAGGATTATGTGGTCTGGTAGAAGTTCTGGTATGAGGAATAGGTTCAATAGGAACAGATGAAGAAAAAGGAATATCAGAATGAGAAGTAGAAGGAGAAGAATGTGAAGAACAAGTAAAAAGAATAGAAACTAAAGGGGGAACATAACATAATCAAATGTAGAAACAGAATGATCAAAATCATGAATGAGAGAGGTATATGATGTGGATGGTATGGAATAAATGTTCAAAGAAAATTACATCCCTGGAAATGAAAACTGAATGAGTATGTAGGTTATACAATCTATAAGCCTTTTTGCCCATAGGATAACCCAAGAACAGGCATGGATATGTTCTAGGATGGAACTTATTGTCACACTTCGACCGACGGTCAAAAACGTCGGGGCACGATGATTGTCCAGTTGCACACAACACTATTAAATGTTGCGATATTCTTAATACAACTATGAATAACACGTTAACTCTTTTCAATTAGGTCTCACTAAGTCTGCATGCATCCTAAGGTGTCATCATTCACGAAATCATCATCTTGCAGCAAAACCTACAACATGTACAAAATAAAAGTCAACTACGAATAGTTGGTGAGTAAACATTGGTTTGGTATACTACTTAGATTAAAACATGTGAATCATGAGTTATATGAGCATTCTTGATATGATAAGCATTGACATAGTAAACATAGAGTGGCGTAATCCAACCCTTGACAAATAAGGCTTCCAATCACCCAACGCTAATTACCGGTCAAGTCAGGTGAGTTGCCAAACCAATAGATATATCATTGTAACCCCGGCCTTTTTAGTGTTAATAATTACGCCTTGAAATTAACATAGAAACTGACATTGAAATTGTAATAGATTCAATCCACAGAAATATTAATCCATACAATACTAATCTACACAAGTTCAACATACTAGAACACACATTACAGTCATAGAGTTCGCATGAAATTTGAGAGTAATGTAATAGGTATTTGTGATTGATATAATATACATGTTGCACCCCAAAACAATAAAAGAAAAGGGATTATGAATACTCACCTGGTACCGGAGACACAAATGAAAGATGACACCGCGCAATTGAAACGGTTGGATAAATTAGGAGAAATTAGACAAAAACAAAGCAACTTTAGCAAACAATCGAACATCTTCAAAATCGGGAAAATCGAACATCTTCAAAATCGGGAAAATCGAACATCATAAAAAACGACAATGGCTTGAAAATCAAAACTTAAAAATCCGCGAACTCACACGAAAAGGAAAACGCATATATAACGCTAATCTGCAGCAGCCAAATAAGCAAAGTAACATCTAACAAAGATGTGCACCTGAATAAGAAATCGTCTAAAAAGAAATCCCGTGGAAGAACAAAGATATGTAGAAAGAGAAGAGAAATGTCAAGAAGACGCGTGTAATACATGTGTCTAAACAACGTTAAACATGATGATTAATGGAATATGCATGTTAAGCGTACATGATCAATTAAAGACGCGTGTTAAGCAGACCAGAAAATACAAAAAAAAGGCAAAAAAGATTTGAACAATAGACCTCAAGGTTATAAACAAACACACCAACCAACAACCCAATCTCACAACTGTTAACAAAACAGGATAGAACATAACGATATTTAACAAAGAAACGAACGTTAAAAGAAAAGAAAACTTAAAACAACGGTGAACAGTGTCACCAAAACACAGTCACCGAATTCACAATTGTATAATTAATATAATTACAATAAATTTACTCTCCTAAAATAAGCTCATTTGGTTTTAATATTATATAGTCACATCTTGTTACCCATGGTCTTGTACTCTTGTAGTCTAATGATATGGTGATTACCTCTCAGTATAAATGGTTAGATGCAAATCCTTGTAAGTGCAAAGTTAATGGTATTTGATGAAAAAATTTCTATTTAAAAAAATATGTATATATATTACCAGCTTGTTATATAAATGGAAGTTATTATCTCAAATTAATACAACTATCTCATATATAAAGCTATATTATACAATTCACCATTACATGTTTTATAAATTTCTTGCAACTATCTTGTTACATACGACGAGTTTTGTATGTATACAAAAAGTAAATTATATCCGACATAATTAGGCTTTAAACAAAATCTATATCTTAATATATTTAATTAATTATTTTGACAATTTATATACAAATAAGAGTTTATTAAGTTTCAGAAGAAATATAAAACTAATCATAGCTCAAACGACAAACTTAAGATCTCCTAAAAAGGGTAGGACTAAATTTTAGAACTTCAAAGAATAATGTGAGGGAAGGAAATGGTTTGAAGCAAATTAAGAAAACAGTAGCCGTTGGAAATTTAAAATGTTGAAGAAATATAAAACTAAAATAAAGAAAAACTAAAACGTTTTTTATATTTAACTATTTACCAATCTAATAAAAGAATCTATATATATATAAAAGTTGAGCAATGGCACTTTTTTGCACCTACATCATAAATACTATGTACAAGCAACAAAGCCCGATGTATTACATGTTTAAGCATGCGTCATAAATACGTATTTAATACAAATACACCATCATCATACACCATCATCATCATCATCATCATGATGGTGAATGGTTGATTAAATATCACAATAAATTTACTAACATTATTATGATATAAATGTTTTAACTTTAACACTAACCCTTTGAAGTTCCATCAACTCTTAACTATTAAACTATTTAATAATTAGTATCATAAATATCACCATAATAATAATAAACCTTTAGAGTTCTTGCAACTAATAGGTAATGAACACCACCCTTTGGAGTTCTTGCAACTCCATTTCAATTAATTGATCACACTTTTATGATCCTATATAAACCCATTGAGGTCTCATTTGTTCATCCCCCCACTCGCTATCTTCTAACATCCCGTCATTTCCTACACCGTGTAAGTCATTAGCAATTTAAATTTTGTGCCATCTTTTTTGTTCACAACCCACTCTTTGAGTCCGGCGGGAAGAAAATGTACCGCCGGAACCATTGACTTTTCTCTTTGAGTCCGGCGGGAAGAAAATGTACCGCCGGAAGGATTGACCTTTGTGCTTTCACCGGCGTGAATAAAATGTAACGTCGGTGGAAAACGGATTGTTTTGGTTATTTTTTTAAAATTCGTCTCTTTTGCTATTCTATTCTATTCTACTAAATGTTCTTTGTTTTGCATTTGTAGGTTGTTAATTCGTACCTCATAGTAATGTTGTTCAATATTGTCCGTTGCATGGTTGGCCAAGTAGAGTGGTATCTCTTCGTTTCATTGTTTTCTTCTTCTTAAATAAAAAAGGAATTCTCCCTGCAATTTATATAAAAATAGACCTAAGTTTCTTAAAACTCCAAATCTTTTTAATTTCTTTTAAATAGTCGGTGCGCAAAATATTATATAAAATTATTTATAGTTTCAACAACACTATAACTCCAAGAAGTAAGAGCAAATTAACTTGATGATGAACTAAGAGTGACGTTCGACTCATTCTCTCTAACCTCAGTAAGTTATTCATATTTTATTTTTAATCATTTGGACCACTAGAATTAAACACTGGCGAGTGACACATTCATAAGTAAGGATACTTTAAAAACGACTTTCAACCCTTTCTCTCTACTCCTAACTTAAGTTACTAATTTTTTTTATTTTCAGATAAAAGACAAATGACACATTCATAAGTGGGTCAGGACGCCACCTCTAACTTATAAGGATAGTGAAACTCACAGGTAGTAGCATGAGAAAGCCAATTGGAATGACCGATGCCAAATCGGTTAAAGTTCTTTTAAGAGCTTGCTTTTCTTTGTCAGTCAATTCATCTCCTATAATGACCCTTCTAAGCAATCCTGTAGCTGCAGCAACATCTATGGCTAGAAGTTGAGTACCCTGCAACACATCCTGTTCACAGATACAATATCATCAGGCACCAAGCACTTCAAGAACTAAGGAAATATGAATTGTAATCAAGAAATTTTGCAAAATCAAATGTTTGCCGAGTTGAATATGTACAGACTATTGGTAGCAAAATGGGTGGTTTGGGTAATGGGTTAAAAGGGTGACGACTTTACACGGGTCCAGTCAGGATGGATTGGTGGATCGGGCTGAGTTTATCCTGACTTTTTAGTTTTTATAAACAATTATGTCACATATGACATATGATTACAAAAATTCGGGATTTTTTACATTCAAAATGCACTTTGGCATCTTTCGACCGGTTTCCTTTTTATCTGTTTTTTGTACTTAATTGGTTACTCTTTCTGAATCTCAAAAAAGAGAGAAAAAAACAAGGAATAGGATTTGATTAGTTGGTATTCAAAATATACGATTCAAGAGCCATTTGACAATTAGAATAAATGATACAGATTGACCAATAGCAGAGGTGACAAAATAGGCATCAGAGGTGGAAAGATAGGGCAGGTCAGACGGGTTGGGTAACATGTTAAACTGATCATTTTTAGCACTGCTCAAAACAGTCCAGTCGGGTTGACTCACTAACATTTTGGTCTATTTTTTGTTTGTTAAGATAAGTAGTCGATGTGTTCATTATAATTTAATAAAACAATGGGTGACTTTCTTTTAGCTGGATATTTAAATTTGAACCTTTTGAAATAAACAAAGCCTAGATCGACCCAGTCATATGTACACGTGTATAATTTTTAAAAACAATAATAAAGCATAATCTAAGATTGAATTTATGAGAATGAAAAGGAAGTATTTACCGTGGTCGATCCTTTAAATTTGCTTATGGACCTTCCGATGATGTCATCTTTCTCCTGCACCTTAACCAATTGAACCCCTTCAGCATCTTTAGAATAATTAGCAGAATTGTCAGCCATTTTGATATCCTCCTATACACAAATACAGGAAGTATACAATTACGGCCATCGAATTCATAATGACGGGAAAGAGAAAACATTGATTATTATGAAGGAAAAAAACCTAAAACAACTCAGAGAACAGGAAAGAATGCAGATTTACTGTTAAATGAACAAGATCTCAATGAAACGCTTATGCTAAATGAAAACCCCACATTTGCAGTACCAGCGACAATATTCAGGTGGCAATATCAATATGATAAAGCATTAATTGTGGTTGTATTTGATTGATAATGGGTCAAAAGGTTAAATACAAAAAAACTAGCTAATAATGAAATGGTTCGAAAGGGTCAAAAATCGTTAAATGCTGAACATATGACCAAAACAATAGATTATATCATTTAATAATATAGTTTTGTAATCATCTTAAATACATTAATTATTTTAAAACTCAATAAAGGAACAAAAAATGTTGCGGGTCAGCCAACCCTTTTTGGCATGCATATAAAAGTTACACTTTTTGATCTGAACACATTTGGACCTGTTAACCAACCCAATTGGCCCGGATGTCTTGCCACCTCCACATCATATGATTTAGCAGTTATAAATCCCAGCCATCTTCTTCCTTGAACCATATTCATGAGTAATTGAGGGTTTATAAATTCTTAATATTTATTTGAGTTAGTGAACGGGCTGCACTTAAAATAGAAGATAAAACATAACTCATAAAAAAATCTTTAATAAACAAGCAAACCTCTTCGTTCTCAGAGCGTTTTGCACTTCTTTCAACTCGCCTTTCAAGTTCCATCAGCTCATTTCTTAGTGATTCAAACCGTTGGATTTCATCTGATTCCAATACACCTGTAACATCCTGCATAAACATAATTAATTCCAGCTTGCAGCTAAAAGATATTGTGTTGGTTACAAACTTGATTACACTGTCAAAACTAAGTTTGTAAACAAGAATATGAGAAAGAAAGAAAAAGACATGAACATTTTGGATATATATATATCCATGAACATATGTGCATATAATCATCAATTGTCCAAATGGACTGCCCTTTCCATAAACTCCTCATAAAAAAAACCTTAGCTTTCTTTACAAAATCAGAACTTACAAAACTACCATATTTGTCAAAGAAGCTGACCTACGCAAGACAAACATTGATACGAGTGTAAATAAGGAATTTTTCGCCAAAAAATACCAACATACTTTTTCAATAGTCCTGTTTTAATAAGTGTCCATAATTTTGTACTTCCAAGTCATTACTTGAAGGTTCATGGTTGTGTCCTGTTTGGGTCATATTGTACCCCTATTTTTATGAAGTTTATATGAGAACTTTATACATAAACTGAACACTTCTATACAGAAGGCATTGTCTTTTAAAACCAACTTTTCGGTTACAAAATGGGCCCCAAAGCCATCTTTTACTGACTCAGATGTACACAAAACAACTTCACGTCGTCCACCCTTTGGTGGGATTTCTACGGGGTATGTTGTTGTTGTTGTTGTGTATGTACACAAAACAGTACAGTCACTACAATGGGACTAATGAAAAATAAGTTGGTGTTTATGCAAAAAGAACTATAAATAGATCATCATAGATGTGATTCTGAGGCATACACTTTGGTCGGCAGTTTCTGACTGGAGGTCAGCAGTTGGACTTGGACGACGTGCCAAAAAGCTCCACAGGCCATTAGGATGAATGATCTTGGATGAATGAAACAGATTATCACTTAATTTCTTTCAACCTGTCACTGTTTCAGATAAAAGAAACGAATTACAATTGTGTGGATTAAAGAAAACATGACTTTAGTAAACACTCCAAACAATGCATAAAGTTGCTAAGAACAAATAAACTACCACCACATGATTACAATTTAACACCTACAGTTTTTGTAATATTGGTTAACTCATATAATGAGACAAAGAAATCAATACACATATTTCAGGTACATACATAATTCTAAACCTTTAGGACCCATACAAGTTACGTAATTACTTATTAATTTTAATGTAGCTACTTATACTCGAACTTAACAATTAATTATAATGGTTTGTCACCATTACAGGCTCGGGAATATGAAAGGCAAAGGTGCGTACTATGATGTGTAAGAAATGTATTCACCTTCAGGTCATGTTAACATAATTCACTACATGATTTGTGGGTGACTAAACACCTAATAAAGCCCAATTTTACAGGTTTACAATGGAACTTTCATGAACCCTAATCATAAACCTTAACATGGAAGCTACCTCAAATCAATGCCTAAGAATCCAAATAACATATCCATTTATGCTTTGATCCCCTAGAATCGAATCTAGCAACCCCCTAATCGCAGGTCATAAGCAATGCCTAAGAATCCAGCCCTAATTTTCGACTTCCTCAACAGAAAACGTGAAAATTGCATACCTTTGTTATCAAAATCGCATAAGGAGGACAAAAATCATCCAACACAACCTTAAAATCGAAGGATTTTTGTTCGATTTTAACCCTTTCGCGACCACCATCAACCTACGATCGATGAAGGGCAGGAGGTCATCGGCCCTGACCTGCGCTCTACCTTTTTCCCGTTTTTTTTTTTCCTTTCTGCGATTATTCATCCCTAGACCCACGATTTTTATATTTTACACCATATTTTCAATTTTTTTAACAACTCTAGCCCCCATAGTTTACCTTATATATAACTTATATATAACTTAGGATAATTTATATGAAGTCTCCGTCTTGACAACTTTGATTCCTTAACTTTTAAGTTAGGATAATTATATAACGTTATAAACTCCTTCCAAACCGTTATAACTACAAATATAAAATAGTATTTCGTTAAATACTATTTTAAATGAAATAATAGACTTTGTCGTAAACTAATATATATATATATATATACACATATATATTATTTATTCTCATGGAATCGGGTTGTTACAATTGTATACCTTTTAAGTGACTTATCAATTACAGTTTCAATTGTATACCTTTTAACTGTTTTATCAACCACAATTTAAATTGTATACCTTCTAACGGTTTTGACTCACGTGACCCGTTTAAGCAAATCCAATATATGACATCTGCTTAACTAGATAACATAAAAGTGTCAATGGTTTAATGGTCAACCTTTTTGACGTATATGTTTTTACCAACGTAAAATTCCATTTCATTTTTTATTTGATCTATTTTGGAACCTAATTAGTTTATAAATTACATAAGAAACAATTAGCTAGCTTCTTCCAAGAGCAAAAATAAATCAAACATCTGAAACAATAACTTATTAAAATTAGTTTTTTGATATTACTAATTAATCCCCTTTTCATTTGAGATTCAGAAACATAATCTAACCAAGTATAAATTTAGAAACTAACATCAGCATTTATTAATAACATCAATATAAAAAAATTATTCTGTTTTTAAGTTTGTTTAAAACATAATCAGATATAATTAGGTTGTTTCTTTTCTCATTGTCTTTTGCTTATTTGATTTTGTTTGTACTAAAACATACAAACAATCATAAACCATTTGGCAGCAAGTTTAGAGACCTTATTAGTTATAATTTTATAGTTTTTTGTTCATTTTGTGGGTTCTTTCAAAATCTGTTCATGTTACGTCGAGGCTAGAAAGCCTTCTTTCTATTTCACTCTTAAAATGCAAAATTCAATGTGCACTGAAGGTTTGTTCTTGCTTTAGATTGTTGCCTGTTAGGTGATAGTTATTCATGATTTTACCATTCGGCCGCGTTGTTTGAAACATACTTAGAAAAGTTATAGAAAAAATGTGACCATAAAAGTGTACGGTGTACACAGTCTGTTTGACAATTATAGTTAGTGTAAATGTGTTTAGTAATAATCCTTTAAAAATACACAAACTTTAACTAATTATAATTCACATGCAATGATTATTTAGGATCACCTTATCACGTTTTAATAGTTGAAAAAAAGGCAACTGATTATTTAATTCATATTCTTATTATGATCTTTTAAGCTGTAATAATCATATTGAAATTTGAAAAAAAAAATGACAACACTTGCTAAATTTTACAAATTATGAACATGTGGAGATTAGTTATTTATCAAAAATGCAAATATTTTTGGAACTAAATAATTTCTGTGGGAGGCTGGATGGTCTCACCTTTTTGGTTCCCAAGACTTATTTTTCACTTATTACTTTTATATTTATTTATTATATTTATTATGGAGTATTTAGAATATCTTAATTTGTTAACTCATTGCAAAAAGGTAGCCTAATATTTATCCATGGCCATGTATCCAGACAGCTTTGCATGGTACCGATGGGTTATATTTAACAGGCATCAAACTATAATAATACTAACAGTAAGAACGATCATAATAATAATCCACACTAATTTCCCTAATTTGTTGATTAGTCTTAACCAGAGTAATACTAATGAAAATTAATGAATAAATATCAATAACTTACATAAAAAAACATTAGTGACTTATGACTATTAATCATAAAAAATTAAACATTAGAACACTGTTACTGTTAATTTGTTTTCTAAGTTCTTATTTTATCATCTTATCTTACAAATATAATACACAATATCATAAGATAATTTGAACATCAATTGTTTTCTAAAGTACCATCGGGGACTTGCTATTACAGTATGTCTGCTACAGATTGTGTTAACTTATTAAATAACGGGTTGGATTGGTTTTTAACGATTGTTCTAAAACCGAGTCTAGAATTGGCCAGCTCAAGACCTTCAAAAAGCCAGGCCCAGGCCCTATAAATTTTAGCACAGTTCTTAAGCCCATATACACATTGCGCTTTGATCCGATTGGTCCTAAAAACGGTGGGGGCAAACTAACGGTTGGAGGGAAACTCAAACGACAACGGCCTTAAAAAACCACCCTTTAAGTCTCCATGTATAACTCCCCTCTACACAACCGTCAGGCATCCACAACATTCCTCTCAACAGAAAAACGTAAGGCATATATTATTTCTTCATCGTCTTTCTGCACTTACTGGTTACGAACAAAATAACAATCTGGGTTTTATCCTTGCAAGTACATCTTCCTACACACAGGCGCTCCAACGGTAAGCAAAACGAACCACTCCAACAGAAGAAGGTACGGAATTATAAAATTGTGCACGCAGTGATAATATTCTCCTTAGTCCCAGAAATTTCTATACGGAACTATAGACACTTGGTTTAGGAAAGTACTAATATTTTCTTCATCTGTCAACGTAATTTAAGTTGATATGTTGTTTGTGTTTACATCTCCAGTTTGACTCTATGCCTGTACTAAGTATGTTTTCATATGTCGACTGATAATTACAAATGATTTTTGGCATAACATTATGTATGTATTATCACGAAGTTCACGATCGTGGTTCTCCTGTGAAAATAGCAAAATGTCCTGTGTTAATATCCTGAGACTAAAAATACCAACCAAACAAAATGCCTATTATCTATGAAATTAAATTAATTAATTCCAATTCCCACTAATTTCAATTCCTTTGAAACGTTTTAATTCCTTCATAAACATTCTGCGAACCAAACGGGTCCTTAGTGTTTCAAACGAAGCCAACGAAAATTGATTCGAAACAACGCCCACATCAAAGTAAATCAGTTTCGAACCGAGTATATCGACCCGAATTACACTGAATTTGAAGAATAGGATTTACCCATTAACTAATGATTTTAAAAGAAATGAAATGAATCATACAATCTACTACTTTAATAAGTGAAGATATTACTTGCCACGTGGCTGCTTCTCAATGCCCTCCTTCCTTACGTTTGGCGCTCATCTACTTTCCATGTACACACTTTCCCGGCCCCTTCTAATTAACCCTAAATTACATTGAATTATCAGTTTGGCTCCGGACTGTTGAAGAACCTAATTTAATTGGAAACGGATTCAAATGGGGATTTCAATCGTTTTGATAGTCTTCAATTGCATAGAGTAATAAAGGAAGACTTGGGGCTTGGCGGGTGTTAGCGCTCATCCTCTCTTCTCTTCCACTCACCCTCTCTTCTCTGCTAGCCTCCACACGCGATTCACAGGCATTTCAATCCGATGGCTTCAATTCCAGTTTCCAAATTGAATTCGCATCATTCCAATTGATGCCTTGAGTTTACGAAATCAGTCGTTTGAAGTCCTGCCTACTCAATCACAGCCTCAAAAAACCTTCATTTGTCTCCGCCGGAATCAATCTTGCACATTCAATCGGAATTCGGTCTCTGATCTGTGTGTGCTTCTACGTCACGTAAGTTGAGCCATTCCTCTTTTTTTCCGATTTTATTTTGCCCTCAAAGCCTGGATTCTCTTTTTCTTTTTGGTTTGTGTTTAACACATGGTTTTTATGTTCATTGTGTTGGTCATATAAGGCCTATGTTTATGTGTTTGTCTTAATTCAAAAGTTCTCACAGCTTAAACATGTACTAAGTAAATATAGATGGTTAATGCCCACCATGTGTTTTTTAAAATGCCTCATATGATTTTTGTTTGCTTTCAGGAGAAATTCATAGGATTTTAGAGAGGTTTTTACAGATTTTTGGTTTAGCATAAGAGTAATAACTTGATTTAGTTTGGGATTGTTGATCGGTTTTATATGACTTTGAGGGTTCTTTACCCACCAATTTTATTTGCGAGTATGGTCACATTTTGGTGGTCAATCTTGCACATTCAATCGGAATTCGGTCTCTGATCTGTGTGTGCTTCTACGTCACGTAAGTTGAGCCATTCCTCTTTTTTTCCGATTTTATTTTGCCCTCAAAGCCTGGATTCTCTTTTTCTTTTTGGTTTGTGTTTAACACATGGTTTTTATGTTCATTGTGTTGGTCATATAAGGCCTATGTTTATGTGTTTGTCTTAATTCAAAAGTTCTCACAGCTTAAACATGTACTAAGTAAATATAGATGGTTAATGCCCACCATGTGTTTTTTAAAATGCCTCATATGATTTTTGTTTGCTTTCAGGAGAAATTCATAGGATTTTAGAGAGGTTTTTACAGATTTTTGGTTTAGCATAAGAGTAATAACTTGATTTAGTTTGGGATTGTTGATCGGTTTTATATGACTTTGAGGGTTCTTTACCCACCAATTTTATTTGCGAGTATGGTCACATTTTGGTGGTTTTTTATTTACTTTGATTATCAGAATTTGTAGTATGTTTAATTTATTAATGGTGTGAAGAAGAATCTATCGAAATCTTAGTTTGAGGATTATGTTTACTGATACTTGATGATGAGTATTTCCATTACCTATTTGTTCAATGGAAATTCATAAAGTTGAACCGGATTTAAAGAGTCCTCATGTTCTAATACAAAAATATTGGATCAATCTTTATTTTCAATAAAAGGCTACCTTTGTGAATCGAGTCGGTTCAAACATGCACACACATTCAAATTTGTAGTTATGTTTCATTTTAATTTTTAAAATCCAAATTGAAGGAGGTGCATGTCCAATTCTTGACAACTGTTTTGATGCAATTGTGTGTGATTCCTGTGTTTAACTGATTATGAAATTGAAAATCTCAAATCCATGATTTGATTGTAGGCATGACAAAATTTGAAGAAGGCTAAAGCTAAAAAACAACACTGTGTTTGTTATAGATGAATAAATCAAATGGTTGAATAAAAAGAACCAAAATTCATCTCATCAAGAGATGAAAAGTGTCCATTCTCTGAAGATAAAACTAGATCTACAATTTATCTGGAGCGGCAAATGCAGTTGTTCGTCGATGTTCAAAGTGAGTTTTGTTTTTTTGGGGACAAAATCAAGCAAGGAGTGACATTACTTCCTCTAAAGGTACCATACTATCATCTGATGTTGAACGCTTCCTTTTTTAATAATAATGTTTATATGTTATGATATTCTTTTTCTACATTGGTAAATAATGACAGTCTCATTCTGTAGGTAAACTGTACAACTGGCATCTTTGGAAATCTTGGTATACTAGATGAAGAGTGATATCTTTTTGGGGGTGATTTCATCTTCGAACATTGGGCATTGGTAGGTTGGCTCCTAAAAAAACTGTAGCAGGTTTGGAAAAACCCATAGTTTTGATCTTTCTACGTTTGTTTCCCATGAATTTATATTCTCTCTTTTCAAGTTCTGATGTGTCATATCCAAGCAAGCGTGCTTCAGTTGATCATCTCTTTTACTGAGAAGGTTGTTAGGATATCAAAGCCCGAGTTATAAAATATAAGTTCTAAGAATGAAATGAAAACGTGCATTTGCAGCAAATGTAATGGAAATACAAAATCATGATATACCATCCATTTGCAGCAAATGTAATGGAAATATAAAATATAAGTTCTAAGAATAGATGAGATCGGTATTGTACCCGTATCGTTACAGGTACCAGTTAGTACATGTGCCGAATTTGAGATAGTACATGTATCGAATTTGAGAAGAGGGTATCGGTACCGGTTTTGAATCTTTTGGTATGGTACAGGTTTCGGTATATATCGGGTTTTCAATACGTTATCGGTTTGTTATCTTTGCGTACTTTTTGAGATTTCTTTTCCGTTCCTTTCATATATGTTGCTTTCTTTTACTTACAATTTGTTCGACCTTACCCGCATCCGAGTCATTATCAAGTTGAACACAATAGGTCTAATCTATGTACGTTTTTTCTCCCTACGAAAACAAATAATCAAGCATACAACTTTATAGTCAAGTTGATAGTAATCATAAATATTAAATCTGTAGATGGTAACCTTCTGTTTATAATCATAATTCACAGATATAATCATAATTCACAAATAAATAAAGTTAATAACTTAACAAGTACATGATGAATTAGAAGAAACATTAATAGCTTAAATATTGACGGGATGATAATGTCACCTACAAAACATCAAATGTAAACAAAGAAGTTTTGAGATATTTATAAAACATAAATGTTTGATAAGGTCATATTATATCGTCATTATGCCCACATGAAAAGAGATCACTGCAACCGATTTATATTGTGTTTCTTTATACTTGTACGCCCCGTGTGATACACGGGTTACAAACCTAGTATGAAATATAAAAAGATTACAAAATATGTAAAGAGGAAAAGTACCATAATAGCCGAAGATATATACTCACATTAGATGAGTGAAAATAACAATATTTAATAGTTGCTTGAAAAAATCAGTTAAAAGACTTTGCAAAGATCATTTTAGAAAAGAAATTAAAAATGAGGTGGAGTATAGAATAAGTATATACATAACCAATATCACAAAAATTTTAATCACTGAATCAGGAACGATAAAATTTGATGGTAAAAATTAAAGCATAGAGTTTAATTATGTTGCACCTAACATTGTTAAACTATAGGTTTTACCAATACAGTTTTCACAATCGGGGTTAGAGGAAGGGCAAACACAGTTAAACCTAATGCGGCGAAACAAGATGCGGTGGTCAATGTGCTTCCGGAACTTGAACCAGAAACACAATAGGAGGCGCCAATTGCATTCACTGGTCGAAGGTGGCCCATGTTCTATATTGAGAACAAAATCGAACCAGGTAGCTGGCTTATTTTTACAGATCAGGGAAATTTTGAACACCATCCTTACAACTGTGGATCAGAGTTACAGTATTCACCAACTCTGGTGTTGCACTATACCAAGACCCCGAACATCACTGCACCCTCTCCATGCCCAACCATGCTCACAACGATCTCAGCCCACACTACAACCTGGAGAGTCAGCTACTGGTATTTTCATCGACAAAACAACTATTTACTTATATCTTATATTACGTAGCTATCATTACCGGTTTGCTTATGCCTTATAATAATAACCTACTCTTACAGTCCATTTCTAAAGTGTTGTTTCGAAACCACTACATCTATGTTCACAACCAGGCAATTCTAAGGTTTGGACTGACAGAGCTTACAGTGAAGATCCTATGGACCGGGCAGGATGACATCTACCCTCAATTAAGGATGAAAGCAGACTGGGCAGTATTCTTCCAGACAACGGCTCTTCCTCCGCATAAGCTGTTGCGCTTCCAACTTCAGGAGGAACGTCCACAACCGGATGAAACTGCCATATTTGATGTGTGTTAGTATTTGTTGGTTTGCTTGCATCAAAATCTGCTTTGCCAAACTTAAACTATTTCTATTTTACTTCTACACCATTAAACTACAACTGTTTTTATAATTATATAGGCATGGTACTATTGATAATGATGTGAGCACAAGCATGTTATGTATACAACCAAACTGAACATGTTATACACTTGATATTACATACGACAATTAGCAACGGTAGGTTGATTTGTATTAAATGCATTACTTTTGGCCATCCTTAATCTCAGATTATTTACCTATTCACAATCACCGGCGACCTAAAAAACAGTTTCACGTACATAAACATAATGATAATGTTAGCGTCGGCCAAAGTTCCCCCTCGGCCGTGCATCGCACGGGCCTGCACACTAGTTTTGAATTTATAATAAAGAAGGTATATTATGTTGTATTTGTGTTTCTTTTAACTTTTCCCCCCAAAACATTACTATTCATCAAGTTAATATTTAATAAGGTTTACGTTATCTTTCGATGTAAACTTTTGAGTAAATTACACAAAAGGTCCTTTATATTTTACCTAAATTTTGGATTAGGTCCTTTAACTATGATAATTACACCAGACATCCTTTATGTTTTATGCTTGTTTCGAAGAATGTCCTTTGTAACTAACGTTGTTAAAATCATCTGTTAAATCAGGGGCATTTTTGTCATTTTACTTTATCTTTTTAATAAAACACTTAAAAATCAAACCCCTAATTCTTGCCTCCACCGTTGCCGGATCCCTTTCACATTCTCCGACGGAGTTTGCTAATGGTGGCTTGGGGAATTCTCTTCAATGGTGGGATTAAAGTGACCTGGATGGCCAGTTTCACAATTTAAGAGCAACTAGTTAGTAAAATTAAAATTATGTAGCACCTTATTTGGGTCAAATCTGTTTCATCGTCAATTATGAAATTGATGCAATTTTTTATATCAAGTAATCAACAATTTCTAGTAGAATTTTTACAAAGAATTCAACATCCACCATGATAATTCTTGCTCCACCATGATAATATTTTGTTGTCAAAGTCAAGCCCCTATTTAAGAAGAAGAAGCAAAATAATGGATTAAAAGGGAGAGCTTTGACAAGTTTCTGATGAAGATCAACTCGTGCTTTCTTGATGCGTCGATTTCACCAACATCATTCCTAACCTAGCTCTCACATCCGTCGTTATCAACCGGTGTCGAAACAATTTATTATCTCCGGTTCCGACACCGCTTGATATCCATTCCGATTTAACCATATTGCGGTTATTAGTGAACGATTCCCCCAAGTTACCCTCAAATTCGTCTTTCGAGTTGTTCATTGTCGACGTCGGACGATTCCGGCGTGGCGGCGGTAGTTGCGTAGTTGGGTTACTCTTCAGTCGGTAGAATTTGAGAACAAAGGGGCGACTTTTATAATTTATTAATATTAACGTGTAATTAAAGAAATAGTTCTTTAAGTTGTGAAATATCAAAAATACCCCTGACTTAACGGACTGATTTAACAGAGTTAGTGATAAAGGACTTTTCCCGAAACAAGTATAAAACATAAAGGATGTCTAGTGTAATTACTTATGTTAAAGGACCTAATCCGAAATTTAGGTAAAACATAAAGGACCTTTTATGTAATTTACTCTAAACTTTTACTACTTAATACTCATTCATGAAATTTTTCAATAGGGTATAGCTATAACAAAAGCTTTTGTCAAATTACAACAGCGAAAACATATAGACCCCTTTTAGTGCATCGAGTATACTCAACCTAACCTAAATCGGATGCCAGGGTAAAACACGAAAACAATCGAACACCACATGATTATGTTTTTTTCTAACAACAATTCTTAAACATTTAATGTGATCCTTTTCGTAACGTCTTGCTAGGTTTAGATTGTTCTAACGAAAACATCTTTCGTAAAAAAAGTTCTTAAACATTTAAAAATAAACACAAGTTACACTCTTAAAAGATGTAAAAATTTAACCCTCTTTTTTTTTGGAAGTGAGATACATGCATACTTCCTTGGTATCTTTCCGTGGACACATGATTATGTTACAACTACAATGAGTTCATGTTTTAGGAAATATTATTATAATATAATATTGCTTAAATAATTAGAGTTGAAAATTTATTAAAAAACAAAAAAGGGCCACTTGGTGGAGAGGCTTAGGGGGCGGGTTGTGTGCGGTGAAGTATAAAGAGGCTCCCCTGTTCTTCCACATTTCAGGTGTAGAGCCTACTCCATTTCTCTCTCTCTCATTCTCTCTGGATTTCTGCCCTTAGGGTTTGAAATCAGTCAATCAATCGATCAATCAAACTCCATTGATTGAATCGAATCTCTAACGAGCTGTTATCGGGAGTGACGACGGTGATTGTCTTCCTCCGGTAAGTTTCATCAATTTAACTGTAATAATTGATCATTTGATCTCCCTGTTTGTTTCGTTTCTCCGATTTCGTCGCTGATTTCGCCGTCGGTGACTGTTGTAGCTCTCCCGCTGTTGAAGATGGGTGGTGATAATGCTCTCAGCCTGGAAGGGATCAAAAATGAGACCGTCGATCTGGTATTGCAATCGTTTCTTCTTATTCTCGTTTCTCCCCTTTTTTCGTCAACTGAAAATTTGATTTAGCTCTATGAAGTAACTGATTGACTACTTAGATTTAGATCATTCACAGTTTCTGATTCAGCTTCAGATTTAGTTTCAATTTCTGTTCAAATCGTTGACTAAGTTCTAAGTTCTTACTTCTGATCAACGAAACTCTGTAATTCTGATTTTAAAACATTGAATACTTGAACTTTGAAAGTTGAATCTCATGTGATAACTTTCCTTCACGAATAATCAATCAACCTGTTTTGCCGGTTATTTTCATGTTCTGACATCGATTTGAATATTGATTTTGTGCATTAATTTAATGCTACTGGACAAATTAGTTGTCCCCTGTTTATTTGTTTAACTGTTTGAATTTATTTTAGTAATTTATTCTATACGATTTAATCACGGAATGGACATCACTTGCGATTTTAAAATCATTTCTCAGAATCATCCTGTTTCATCAACTGTTTTTGCTGGAGACGTTTTTTGTTCCGTACGTCTCGATCGATGTAAATAGTTTAATAAAATTTCTTTTGATGATGATACGGATTTGATTTTACTCCTAATCCGTCGTTATCTCCGTAATTTGGGGATTCAGGAAATTGGAATAATCTTGAGCTACCAATGTTTTAAAAATCAGATTTTCAAACTTATTTTTGTTAACTAGAGTGACTATTCAATCTTATAAATTTATAATATAAATTTTATAAATTTTTTAACATGACAAACGTAATAAAAACTTTAAAGTACTAAACAAATTGAATTATCTAAAAAACTTATCGATATAAGTTTTTAATCGGACTATATTTATCCACAACAAACTGGATTGAATTGGTGTATACGTCAAATTTTTGATTATTTAGTAAATAGAATTCACTTATCAACAAGTGAATAACCATTTTTGATTTTAAAGTGAGTTTTAAAAACCGATTCAATTATCAGGCCGTGTGAACCTTAAGAACCATTAGGTCAAAAATTAGACCGGAAATAGATTAAACCTGACACGCCTGAACCATCTTAGCCTCCGAGCTACGGATCATTCTTAGTCATATGTCTATATTTTTCGAGGATTCATCTTTCCATTTTGGAATACAAATTCCAATTCTTTCTGCGTATAATAATTTACACTAATTAGCAGTTGACTATGTATCTTATCAATAAAGCTAAACGTCCTTCACGTACTGCTTTAAGTACAAATGGAAAAATGATTACAAAGTTTCATGCATAACATACAAGGTTGAGCTTTTAGGTTTCAATCACAATCTATTTATGATTTTCCTAACTATGGTGGTAATTAGGAGAATTTTATATATAAATATTTGTTTGTAGTTTACGAAAATTGCATATCTTTAGTTATTATTATACTTACTTTTATTATGGAACGTAAAATAACTTTTTAAAAAAGGTAATTAAAAAAATACGAGAGTGACGGATCGTACAGAAGGGTTGAGTACTCTGCGGTACTCGTAAACCTGTCTATTTCGATGCTTTTGATTTTGTTGTTCCACTTTCGTTAGCAGAGCTCTGACTAATGGAATCTGACGTTGATTTTTGGATTTATTCTTTATTGCTTATATTTTAATTTTAATGTTTCGGTGAATAAATAACTCTATTTACAATTAATTATTTAGGTAAATATTAAGGGTGTTGGGTCTAATTAGCAAAAATATTAGATTTAAAGGTGTTATTCTTCTTGAGTGAAAAATTTAAGCACCGCTTAATGAGAATTCAGTGTAATATATTTGGCATAGATTAGAAATAATATAGGTTTGAGCCGTTAAAAAAAACAAATGTAAATAACCTAAGAGTTTGGTTTAGAGATATTAATGCTTCCCTTATGCTAGAGGTTTGGTTTAGAAAAAAAGTTAAATGTTAATATAACATAAAAACAACAAAATTATATCAAATTTATCATAAATATATTCTTTTAGTTGTTTTTTGTAGATATAAGTTAGAGTAATTATCTTATTAAAAAAATATATATCAGTTATGGCGTTAAAGAAATAAAAGGTTTATTGTGATATTTATATCATGATTTATTAAGTTGTTTTTTGTTTTTTTTTTTTTTTTTTTGCACATCTATAAATATGTCATCAATAACTCTTGGTCTAATTGTGGCTCCATTCTGTAATGTCTATTTGTTTTGTACGTTTATCGTGTTTGGTTTTGACTTAATTGTTTAATAAAATTTTGCTGTTAAAAAAAAAAACTATTTTCTTATAAAAATTGTTCTAAAATATGTAAGATGCAATGAAATAATTGGTCTGCTTTTTAAGCTTTGTTTTTTCGGCTTTTAGCTCCCTGCTAGAAAGCTTTATTAAACATTGAATAAAAAATTAATAATCCTGCCGTTGGAAAAAACTGTTTTCTCACGGGAAATCGTTGCAAGCACATAAATGATAAAAACCTTTTTGGACTTTTTCTCTCGTTGGACAACGTGCCAACGTGCCGGTGTTGGTTGGTTTATAATATTTTCAAAGAAAATACTACTTTTAATAAATAGAGAAAATGTACGCACCTTATGTCTAGATTAGCACCTTCGTCGTGTGTGGGTCCGACCCTTTTGCCGTAGTGGAAAAGTCAACTTGCGAACGCATGTTCAAGTGTTTCCTTTTATTATATTAGTCGTACATAAGGACCATCACCGTGAAAATAGCTTTGTACCTAATCATGACACGTTCCATCGTTTATAAAAAATTTAGATAATGTTTTAGCTAAAATTAATCAAACTTCTTTAATATGGTCGAGTACAGTTTTATGTGATTATAATACCACATAGGTTTCAATATTTCTTTCTATAATTATAAAATTTTTATAATTTTTTTATAAATTAAATGGGTTAAGTGATAGTTATATGAAGCTTGTTTACTTTATTGATTATTTTTTATTTTAAAAATTAAATGATCCAAATAGGACATATATGAAACTTGTTAACGGCAAAGACATCTGGGACTTGAACTCGTATCGCTTGAATGGATATAAACACTAGATAACACTATGTCAAGAGGCCATTACAAACTTGTAATTGTTCATCATATATTTATTTTTTTAAGTTTAGTATAAATCTACTGTGAAGAATGATTTGACTATATATAATCAGGTTTTTTAATTGTTCCATTTAAGTCAACTTCATAAAAAGAAAAGGCCACTAAATAGTATCCAATATTTATATATATTTTTATTAAAGTCACTCAATCCTAATAAGTTTGAAATATTTATAGAAATGAATCACAACAATGAAATAATAATGAACTCGAGTGGTTATTATGGTTAGGAAAAATTACAGGTAACTTAACTAAAACAATATTTAATACTTGATAATTATTTAATGTTCTTAACCCATGAATTCTCTCTGCCATTCCTATATTTGCTAAAAAAATGTTTTCTTTAAATTAGTTATTTGTTAGTTGTCATAATCAGTATTAAACAATTCTTATGTTTTAGTTTCATAATCTTTTGGGATAAAAAACTCACCTTTGAGCTTTTGCCGGCCCATTAAGTTCCACTTTTAAAACAAAAAAATAATTCCTAACAAAGTTGCAAAAGTTAATTACTTTTAACATCTCACTCTTAAGGCTATCACTTACGAGGTATATGTGATCAGACATGCCTTTTCTTTTAACCATTTTCCTGTAAAAGATTTAGTCTAGATCACACAATATATTAGCTTGTGAGCTTATTTGGCATTTCCTAATTTCTTTAACTTACTGTGTTATTTACCTTATGGAACAAGTAGCTAGTAATCTTCTAACTTTTTTCAAATACAGTTGTTGTTCAATACATATGCCTACTGTAATAATCTGATTAAGCCTATTGCTCGTGTTTTTGTTAATACAGGAAAAAGTACCAATTGAAGAGGTGTTTGAGCAGTTGAAATGTAACCGTGAAGGTCTGAGCTCCGATGAAGGAGCCCAACGGCTTGAAATTTTTGGACCTAACAAATTGGAAGAGAAAAAGGTATTACTATGTTATGGTAGTTGTAGCACTTTATTACTAGCTTCACACATCCAAATGGCTAGAACTTAAAATATATATTTTCACTAAATACAGGAAAGCAAATTTCTCAAGTTTCTTGGGTTTATGTGGAACCCCCTATCATGGGTCATGGAGGCTGCAGCCATAATGGCAATTGCGCTGGCTAACGGTGGTGGGAAGCCACCAGATTGGCAAGATTTTGTTGGTATTGTTTGTCTGCTTGTTATCAATTCCACCATCAGTTTCATTGAAGAAAACAATGCTGGAAATGCTGCTGCTGCACTTATGGCAGGTCTTGCACCTAAAACCAAGGTATCTAACTATTTCCTATACCCAACTCTCCCTTGCAATGTTTTAAAATAATCATAAGAAAATTCTTACAATCTCATAATATTTCTCCAGGTTCTGAGGGATGGAAGTTGGAGTGAACAGGAAGCTGCTATACTGGTTCCTGGAGATATTATAAGTATCAAACTTGGTGATATCGTACCTGCTGATGCCAGGCTTTTAGAAGGTGATCCTTTAAAGATTGACCAATCTGCCCTTACTGGAGAATCTCTTCCTGTTACAAGGAACCCATATGATGAAGTGTTTTCTGGTTCAACTTGCAAACAAGGTGAACTTGAAGCAGTTGTTATTGCTACCGGAGTCCATACCTTTTTTGGGAAGGCTGCACATCTTGTGGATAGCACCAACCAAGTTGGGCATTTCCAGAAGGTTCTAACAGCAATTGGAAACTTCTGTATTTGCTCCATTGCTGTTGGAATGGTTGTTGAGATTATTGTTATGTACCCGATCCAACATAGAGAATACAGAAAGGGAATTGACAATCTTTTGGTGTTGCTTATTGGTGGAATTCCAATTGCTATGCCTACTGTTCTTTCAGTCACCATGGCTATTGGATCACATAGGCTTTCACAGCAGGGTGCTATTACTAAAAGAATGACTGCCATTGAAGAAATGGCAGGAATGGATGTTCTCTGCAGTGACAAAACAGGAACTTTGACACTTAACAAACTTTCGGTTGATAAAAATATAATCGAGGTGTTTGGCAAAGGTTTGGATAAGGAACAGGTGTTGCTTTATGCTGCCAGGGCTTCCAGAATGGAAAACCAAGATGCTATTGATGCAGCCATTGTTGGAACCCTTGCTGACCCCAAAGAGGTATGATACATCATTTTTTTAATATCTATAAAAGAAAGATGGCTTTTTTATTATTACTTTCATTATTATGGAGATGTATGGTTTTTGTAGGCACGAGCTGGCATTCGAGAGGTCCACTTCTTCCCGTTCAATCCAGTGGACAAGAGGACTGCTTTGACTTACATTGATGCTAGTGGAAACTGGTTTAGAGCTAGCAAAGGTGCACCTGAACAGGTAATGTATTCACCACCATCCCACCTGCAATAGGAAAATGAAAGTACAGAAACTTATTGGCCTTGAATGTTTGAATCAGATTTTGACCCTTTGCGGCTGCAAGGAAGATATGAAGAAGAAAGCTCATGCCATGATTGATAAATTTGCCGAACGTGGGCTACGATCTTTGGGTGTTGCAAGACAGGTTTGCATTATTATGCTCTTAATGTAATAAGAGTGACATGTTTTGTTTGTTACCTAATCAATGGTAAACTTTTAGGAAGTGCCACAAAAATCAAAAGATAGCGCCGGTGGTCCTTGGGAATTTGTTGGGCTATTGTCTCTCTTTGATCCACCAAGGCATGACAGTGCTGAGACCATCCGAAGAGCTCTCAATCTTGGTGTAAATGTTAAGATGATTACTGGTAACTAACCATAGCTCCAGATACTGCACCAATTTTTCTACGTTTCTACTTATCTTTTTTATGTGAATTAATACTGATTTGATATTTATCATATAGGTGATCAACTTGCTATTGCTAAGGAAACTGGTAGACGGCTTGGTATGGGAACAAACATGTATCCTTCTTCTTCGTTACTTGGTGGACACAAGGATGAATCAATTGCTGGACTTCCTATTGACGAATTGATAGAGAAAGCTGATGGATTTGCTGGAGTTTTCCCTGGTGAGTGTTCTTACACACAAGACTTCTTCACATTTATTTATTACTATTTAAAGACTAAAAGAGGACATATACTTTCAACATACAGAACACAAGTATGAAATTGTGAAGAAACTACAAGAGAGGAAGCACATTTGTGGGATGACCGGAGATGGTGTGAACGATGCACCTGCCTTGAAGAAGGCTGATATTGGAATTGCAGTTGCTGATGCCACAGATGCTGCAAGAGGTGCTTCTGATATTGTGCTTACTGAGCCAGGGCTTAGTGTCATCATCAGTGCTGTCCTTACCAGCAGAGCTATTTTCCAAAGAATGAAGAATTACACCGTTCGTCTCTATCTTTCAGTTATTAGTTTAAACTTTAGAACTTAACACAATTATAGTTACTAAACCATTCCTTGTTTTACAGATCTATGCAGTTTCTATCACCATCCGTATTGTGTTTGGATTCATGTTCATTGCTTTGATATGGAAGTTTGACTTCTCTCCCTTCATGGTTCTTATTATTGCAATTCTTAATGATGGTGAGTTTTCAACAACTATTGTACATGATACTTAACATTTGGTTTTATCTTACTGATTGATTATTATCTCGTTTATGTTTTAAAAGGTACCATCATGACCATCTCAAAGGACAGAGTGAAACCATCTCCATTGCCAGACAGCTGGAAGCTAAAAGAGATCTTTGCCACCGGAGTTGCTCTTGGTGGTTACCTAGCTTTAATGACAGTTATCTTCTTCTGGGTCATGAGGGATACCGATTTCTTCTCGGTAATAAGATATAAATATTTGTTCCTTCAAACACAGACCCATAATTCTTTAATCTTTCGTTCCTCATTTTTAAATTCTACTTTTGCATTTGCAGGATAAATTCAGTGTTAAATCCCTGAGGCAAAGTGAGCCTGAGATGATGGCTGCTTTATATTTGCAAGTCAGTATCGTGAGCCAAGCTCTAATCTTTGTCACTCGCTCTCGTAGCTGGTCATTTATGGAGCGACCTGGGTTCTTACTAATGGGTGCCTTCCTAGCTGCACAGCTGGTAAATGTTTTTCAGTTTTAAGGTGTCAGTTTTAAAGATTCCTAGTAAAGTTCAACATTCTCTAAAACATGTTCCCTTTTTATATTTATATTTCAGGTAGCAACTATAATTGCCGTATACGCAGACTGGGAATTTGCAAGAATCAAAGGAATTGGCTGGAAATGGGCTGGTGTTATCTGGATATACAGCATCGTCTTTTATTTCCCTCTCGATATCATGAAGTTTGCCATTCGTTACATCCTTAGCGGGAAGGCTTGGCTCAGCATGATTGACAACAGGGTATGTTCAGCTATTAGTTACTAAACCTATCTTGTATAAGTGAACTTTCTACAAATTGATGAACTTTAAAACTCACAACACAATTTTGGTTTTGTGTTTGCTGGTGTAGACTGCTTTCACAACAAAGAAGGATTATGGAAGAGGAGAGAGGGAGGCCCAGTGGGCTCATGCTCAGAGGACTCTACACGGGCTTCAAGCACCCGATACATCGAACCTCTTCAACGAAAAGAGCAGCTACAGAGAACTGTCTGAGATCGCCGAACAGGCCAAAAGACGTGCTGAAGTTGCAAGGTATTTAAACCGCTCAAATTTTCACATTTCGATTTTTCGAGTTTGTTTTCAAGTATAACAAAGAACTTGTTTTTTGTATATAGGCTTCGGGAGGTACTTACACTCAAGGGTCACGTTGAGTCGGTGGTGAAACTGAAGGGGCTCGACATTGATACCATTCAACAACATTATACAGTATGAGGTCGGGTTTTTTGCACCTTTTAACTTATTACAGAATCAAGGTCGATTTAAAGACCGTGTGAAAACCATGGGAAGAAGTGTTACGTGCTCGTGTTATGTTGTGAATTTCCGGAGTATGCCCGTACAGGGTTCGTGTTTGGTGGCTTCTTATTTGTTAGCAGTGAAGCAAAAGTTGTGAACATTTTTCTTTATGACATAGTTTATTTTCCCTTTGTTTGTATGAATCAATGTAATGAACAAACTCCTTTGTGCTTGTAATCTGCAAGTTGAGTTTTACCGGAAACATTTCTGTTATGTGTGGGATGCTTATTGATTAAAGAAAAACATGTATAAAGCCACATATATCTTTAAATTCATTCAAACAATCTTTAAATGCTACTTTTTTTTTCTTTTCAAAACAGGAAAGAAATCCACGCACTTTACTAGTAAATTCGTTAAAACAATCATTAAAATTTCATTTGCTTGTAGTGGGCACGATTGTTATTGTTGTAATCTTTAAAATCCATTTGAAAAGATGATGATATGAAAAGAAAAAAGATAAACAAAAATAAGGCATGACAAGGAAAAAAACTACAACTAACAATAAGTTTTTATTTTTCCCCAAATTATTTGAAAAAAAAAACACCGTTTAATTAAACGAAATGGTTTGCTCAACGAACCGGCTAGTTTGTGTTGATAAAAGATTCACTTTAAAAAAAAAAACCGGTTAACCGATATGTATATCATAACAAATATATGCATTTCTTTATAGTGATTGGCAAAATGTTTGACTGATAAAAGTTCTAAAAGTTCCTTGTATACATTTTAAACATGTTTAACCATAAAACTATACCCATCTTAACATGTTTAACTATAAAAGTTCCTTGTATACATTGGCAATAGTTGTATTCTATCCCATTCCCAATGGTGGATGATTATTTCCTTCCAAAGGACACAAGTTCGAATCCTTTCACCTCCTTCTTTTTTTCGCATGACCATATTAAATTTGTTAAGTTCTAAGCCCAGTGGTGGATGTTGGCAATAGGTTTTAACTTTTGTTGTGTTCTAAGTGGAGGCTCCGGTGGTGGATATTGACAATATGTTTTGACTTACTTTTGGGTTTGGACATATTACCTTTGTTGTTTTCTTTTTTGGTAAATATTACATGTTTTATTATAGATTTCATTTCAAATCGAGTTGAGCTTCTTTTGACGTATTTTTTTCTTTCAAAATCGACTTGTGACAAGTACGATATACTTTAACTTTTATTTAATAACACGTATATATTTCTTATGATTTCCGAATGTATTATTAATTTTTATCTATAGTTACTACTAAATAATGTGTTTTTTACATATCAGATACTCTATCATGAGATGCTTAATTTTATTTATGTTTTGATGTATAATTCACTCATAAATCCATTAGACTTGAGGGTTTAGGATTATGTGTTAACTATTAGTTATTTATGTGTAAAGTTTTAGAGTGTAGGGTTACGTTTTATATGTCGCGGTACAGATTTAGTTATATGTCGGAATGCATTTTCCTAACTTTTTGTGTACCATCAGTGTTGTTGCCGTAACATGTGGTTGAGTAATAGCTAGGGTTGTTCATGATCCGAACGGAATCGAACGGACCTTTGCTCATGTTTGGTTCGTTTACAAACCGAACCGAACCGAACCGAGCATTTTTTTAACCGATCCAAAATCGAACGAGCGACCTTCGATCCGAGTACTTTTTGAGTGATCGCCGAGCGAATTCCGAGCGTCGCTGAACAATAAGAAAAGTGACGATGAGTGGTGGTCTGACTTAAAACCTTCATCCATATTTCCAATTTTAACACATTTTGTCCAATAATTAACACACTAGTCTTGTTGGTAATTTTTTTTTTACAAAATGACCTAAATGTTTATGGTGATCTAACATAACACATTCGTAGCACTTATTTATCTATCTACGAATCATATACATCCATAAACAAAACACTTCAAGATCCACAAAATTATAAAATAACGTATTAAACTTACATCCGAAGTCAAATATTAATAGAACTTGAAGCTGCAAAGAATTTTTGGAAGAACGGAAACCATAATCCTAATTTTAATCTTAACAAAATTAAAATTGATAAATAAATAATAAAAGTATATAATTTTAATAATTATATATATATATATATATATATATATATATAGGGTTATGTTCAAATGAGAACTTTTTATTTTGAGAACTTTTGAGAACTAAATCTCAACCACAAATTTCAAGGGGAGACCACTACAATTCATGGGAGGGGGGATACATGTAATAAACATGTGGCTCAAATTAGTTCTTTTTAGTTCTTAAATCAAATTGGTTCTCAAATGATCCTGTCCCTATATATATATATATATATATATATATATATATATATATATATATATATATATATATATATATATTTTACATAATTTAAGCAAAACGAGCGAGCACACCTATGCTCATACTTGGTTCGTTTTACAAATCGAACCGAGCCGCTCGGTTCGTTTTTAAAGCGAGCGACAATCGAACGAGCATTTTCCAAACATTTTTCGAGCGAGTTCAACGAGTTTCGAGTTTTTTGGACAGCCCTAGTAATAGCTAGTTTTAAAACAATAAGAAGTTTGAAGAAAATCATAGGTCAATTTTCGGTCAAATTAATTGATAATTCGTTTTACATTAAGCAATTCGGTCCAAAAAATATGAGCTCGACCTCAGGCAGGGGCTCTGCCCATTAGACCCCGCTCTATTGGGGGCTCTGTCCCTAAACGCGCGTAAAAAAATATACTACCCTTTAAAAAAAGGTTTATTGAATTTTAATAATCCAAGTTATGCCCTTTTGGCGGATAATAATCCCAATTAAGAAAATTCCCTATAATAATACGAGTTATCAAAGTATTGGAATCTGCTGACGTGGCATATGACGAGGGACTGTTTTATAATTTGTTAAAGTGGAGGGACTTATTTGTAATTTCTATAAAATGAGTTACAAATTTAGGTTTTGAGAAAAAAAAGAAAGATGATGAAGAAGGAAGCTAGCCGCAGTTTCCGTTCTCCTGCCAATCCCGGAGGAGGAAGAAGGAGGCTACCACCCACCACCATCGTCGGTGGCGCCAACAGCGACGTACCACTCGGCTACCGTCGGCGTTTCTTCATCTACCGTCGATGTCTACACACATCTACCACTTTGAAATCACCTCCCACTTCGAACAGATATTGAAATGCCAGTAATCGAAGATTTGTTTGAAGGTTCGAGTTGTGGGCTTCATTGGACCCTGAAATGCTCAGTGGGAGAAAAATGTTCGGGCTAAGAGAGTCAGGTTATGGGCTAAGAGAGTCAATGGGGGTTGGGAGTAATTGGAGATTTGTTTGAAGGGTCGTCGGAGAGTGGTGGTGGCACTGTTACCTATGGAAGGTCACCTGAAACCTAACGGTGATGATGATTGTCGACGGTGGTTATTTTTTAGTTTAAAAAAATTACAAACTAGTTCCTTTATTTGTGGAAATTACTCAAATTAGGGTGGGTATTTTTAGGTTTAAAAAAATTATAAAAATGGTCCATCTATTTTAACGAGGTTAGGGTATTTTTAACCATGGTGCAACATATTCCAATACCTTGATAATTTGTATTATTATATGGAATTTTCGTAATTAAAACTATTATCCGTAAAAAAAATAATTTAAATTATTAAAATTTAATAAACCTTAAAAAAGAATTTAATTTGTATTTTTTTCTAAAACTAAATGGTTGAATTAGCCCCTAGAAAATTCTAGTTTTATAATCCGTAAACCCGTTTATTAAACATCATACATTTCTGAAAACTAAAAGGTTGAACTAGCCACTAGAATACTTCCACGTGGCACAACTACAATCATAAGTTAGATGAGCCTGCAAATTTCAATCCTGTAAAAACCGATTGAAATCAGAAGCATTTCAAAATAGTATTCGATTCAATCACTATGTCGATAGCTTCATCTCACCAAAGCTTCTTCATCAACACCCTCCTCCTCTCCACCCCCCACAAATCAAACAAAATCCCCAAAAAATCAATCATCATCTCCTGCAAATCTTCATCACAAAACCACCAAGATTCATCCAGGTATATATATACAACACCCTAATCTCAATCACTTCAATAATTCCCACTTAGATTTTACTTCAATTCCTCGAATTTGATTGTTTTTAAGTTTTTTAATTTGGTTTTTTTTTTTTTTATGTGGGAAATCTTGAATACATACAGAGTTAATGAGAACAATCAACTAGCAAAGCTTGCTTTGGTGACAATGGCAGCTGGGGTCTTGACACTTGGATCAATTGATCCCGCTTTTGCAGCCAAATCCGGTGGCCGTGTGGGCGGTCAAGCTTTCCGCTCATCCGCCCCGAAACAATCGGCCCCTCGTTCATCTTCACCGAGGATCAACAATTCAAGGTAAACTCGTTTAGGGGCGAAATCTAGAGAGGAGGGTCAAAAGGGTCCGTTTATATAAATGAATCCTCGGTCGTCACAAATTTTCACTTTTCATATATAAAAGCTAAGCCATTTTTATAAAAAAAAATATGAGTCGGAACGTTAGTTGACGACTAGTTAAAGTGTCCGACTCAAAACTTTAAAAAAAAAACTCGGCTTTTATATGTAAAATTTTGATAAATTTTGACGACCTTGTTAATCAGCGGTGGATATACCTTATAGGGAGGGGTAGCGCCCACGTTGTGGGAAATTCTGAAAAGATTTTTCTGCTAAATGTTATATCAGAATTTTTAGTTTAGATCCGCCACTGTTGTTAATAGACGATCTTAACCCTCCCCGGGTTTCACCCTTGTATTACGCCTTGTTGTTCAAACAATATCATGACCTAATGTTTGTTTTGTGGTTGCAGGACGAATATTTACATAAATCCACAAGTGGCGCCGCCACTAATTGGCGGCTACGGTTACGGATATGGTGGTTGGGGGTGGTCGCCATTCTCGTTCTTCGCACCGGGCCCAAGCGTGGCTGTTGGAATCGGTGGTGGGTTCGATACCTTGGTTTTGTTTATGTTTCTTGGTGCTGCAGCTGCTGTGGTTAGAAGGTTGTTTGGATCAAGAAGGAATGATTATGACGATGAAGATTAGTAGTAAAATAATTGTTCAAAACTCGAAATTTTCGATACAATACATACGAGGGAATGTTAAATGTGTGTAGACTTTTTGTTTGTTACATGTGTTATGTGTTACTAGACATTGTATATATTGTCAGTCGTGCTTACATATTGCGAGCGAGGTATATTTGTGTTTGTGGTGGTGGTGGTGGTGGTGGGGGGGGGGGGGGGGGGATGCAAATCGTTTCGTTTTTTTTAATTTTAAATAAAGTCGTTTGGACCAAAATCCTTTTTTCACTTAGTTGGTGTAGTTATCTAACTAAGCCCACTCTCAGGCCCAAATTCATATGACTAAAGAATAAGCTTTTTAAAATCAAAAAGTTGGCCCAAGATCATCATCAATTTGAATATGGGCAGTCCCTGGTGGCTGTATCACGTTGACACTTTTATACCACTTTGGTTTGGATTCCGAGTTGAATCCGGCCTAGGGTATAAGGTTAGGAACCCATCTCCACTAATGGGTTAGGTCGGATCGAATCGGGTTGAAGCGAACCGGTTTGAAAGTGTACGTAATAATATGCAAGTTACAAAGAACGGAAGTATAAGCCGCTAAAACTGCTTAAATGTTTTATTTTTATAAATTTTTATTTGTAACCTTTAGAATACGATTTGTTATAGAATTCCCATTTTCATGTTGTAACATGCTTATTTTTAATAAAGTTCCAACCTTAACTTTTTGCATAAAATAAATACTAATATGCAAGTCGTGAAAATACAACCTTACAAATTTTAGAGTAAACTTTGTTTTTAGTCCCCAACGTTTGCACATTTTTATAAATTTAGTCCCAACTTTTTAAAAATCTCAATTTAGTATCTCACATTTCATTATTTTTCAATTTTGGTCTCAACGTTAACAGTTGTTTAAAGAGCCGTTAGATGTCCTCATGTGGTCCCCACATGAGGTGTACTTTTGTCATTTCTGTTTTTTTAACTCATACATTAAAAAAAACGGAAATAACAAAAATACCCCCCTCACGTGGGGACCATGTGAGGGCAGTCTAACGACTTTCGGCCTTAACAGAATTTTCAGTAAAGCTTCGCCCCTGATCAACGTACGTGATAGATTTGTTGATCACCCAGTGTTTAGGTGAGTCATGTGACAAAACAAGGAGTTCAAGCCAAATAGAGGATCAAGAAAAGCAAGTGATACCTATTGTCGGGAGCAAGAAGACTAGGTATGTCAAGATCCTAAAGGCACAAATCAAATGGGATAATGAAGGAAATTAATATTTGATGTGTTTTGTTGATTTAATTATTTATTAGTTTAATTTATTGTATGAAGTTTTATTTAATAATAATGTCTAATTTAAGATAATAGTTTCTTTATTAGATTAGGAGTACTCTTGGTGGTTAAGTCATCGTGTGTACTATAAATAAAGACGCAGGGTTTATTGTAAATGTGTGTTTTGATCAGTAATAATATTGAAGGAGTCATAACGTGACGTGTTTGTTCGATTCAATTCTCCGTTATAACCATGAAGCTTAACCTTTGTTTGTCAAACATGAGAATCGTCTCACTTATTTGGATTATACTTAGATTTTATTTAATGGCTTAACTATATTTGTCACCATTAGGATTTGAATCCTCACAATAAATAAATACTAAGCCTTATCTAACATCATGATAAATCAATTATCAATATTTAGAACTTCGACCCCTTTTTTTTTTTGATAATTTATGACATTTTAAGTCTAACTAATAATATAATAATTGAAGTTGGCCCAAACCAAACCAGTAGATCATAACAAACATTATGTGGGAATAATCACACAATAGTAACATTATGTATACTCTTTTTCTTATGTAACTTGTTCAACTTATGTGTGTTGACCCGGATTTGGATGGATTAGCTTGGGTTTATTTTGGGTTATGTAGTTTTAATATAGTTGTGTAAACCACAAACTATAAGAGTCTTTTGTGAGTTTTGTTTGAGTATTTGGTAGAGTCGGTTAAGAGGTTTTTCTTCCTGACCAATTTTGTGAGTCTTTAAGTAGGGTTGTATTCTTTGTATTTTTCTTATGAGTTTACGAGAGTTAATCAAAGGTCTTAGTTTCTTAGTTATTTCTGATCAAATTTAAACTTCAATTGGCATCAGAGCTTCGAAAAGAGCTTTGAGGAGGAAGATTGCGACTAGGTTAACCAAAGAAGGTGGTGGAGAGGCTGTGGATATGAAACACAATATAGAAGGTTGATTGGTGGCTTAATTAAGGTATCTCACTCATTCAAGGCCTGATCCAAATTATACAGTGGGTTATGCTAGTAGGTTCATGACATCTCCAAAGGAAGAACATTTAAAGGTCGTTAAACACATCTTACGGTGTGTTCGAGGGACGACCAATTACAAAATTCACTACAAGAAAGGTGTTGGAAAAGAGCTAATCAGATTTATGTGTTTAAAATGCTTATTATGTATCTTGATGAGTTTATATGACTTTATAAATGTACGTGTTTAAAAGTATGCTTATTTTGTATGTTGATGAGATCATATGACTCTATAAAATGTACGTAATATGGATCTTGGATGTTAGGTCACATCCACTCTTTTATGGTTCGTAACATTAGACACTTTAAATATATTTATAAAATTTCAAAACTGAATTATCAATGTACAACTTAAATTAAAAGTTCAATTAAATAAATAAACTAATCACTCAACATAATTTATAAAGATTAGTCAACTTACATTGGCTTGTATACTTCACTATATTATGTTCCATACATCTAAAATTAACCCCTCAAAAAAAAAGTTGTGTTATGTTCTATTCAAACTTAGATCCTCAGAAAATCAATGTGATCTCTTGGTTCTTGATTGTACAATGCACTTGTGTTTCCCAAACTCGTTTTCATCGTCCCCTTAGATCCGTTATCACGGTTTTGTGATCGTCTCTTACTAGTGCTAGGTCCGATGCTTAACGTTAGTTCGACATCATTAGAACACATTTCGTCATCGTGAATGCCACTACTGTCTCCAAATGACATGTCTTCTTCAATAGGTCTTGAAAGATCAAAACCTGATTTTATTCCTAGACCATCACTCTTAATATCCAAAGTAGGCTGTGGACTGAAATGATCAATGTGTTGTATGGTCTCACTTCTCAAAGTAGTCATCAGATTCTTTTGAACTTCGTACAACCGATGAAGTTCCTTTACCTATAATGCAATTTCCACCACAATAATATTGGTTTTAGTTAATTAAAAAGATCATAAACGCGTGTGCAAACGACCGTTCGAAGATGCACAAAACTGTCATTTGTGTAGGAAAAAATGTGTATTTTCACTAAGGTGAATAAGATGTTGAATTTCAAGTTGATTGGTTGATTCAGGCTTTGAAGTGAATTTTGTCTTCCTTTGCTATATTGTAATTGTTTATAGTGTTTAAGAAAACGATTATTCACTATCGTTTTCTGATTCCAACAATTTGAAGGTTAAACAGTTGTTTGAGGTTGCATGGAACAATTGTTTACATGTATTGAGTTTGCATCGTAACCTCTACTTTTAAATGGACGTTTGAGATTGCATGGAACGATTATTTTCAAATAGGGCATACGCCATATATAGCCCCTAATATTAAAAAATAAAATAAAAAAAATAAAAAGTTGTTTCTATCTACTTTCAAACGGCCGTTTGAGTTTGATTTGATAAAAGGGATGGTATGAAATTACCTGATGTCTAAAAGTATCTTCATGCTTCAACATTGTTTGTTTGATGAAATCCAGACGACGGTTTTCAAGCATTGTATTTATCGTATCTTGAATCTATCAACAGTACGAAAACAATACGAATATACTGCTTCGATCCACAATTGCAGTGAGTGATCATCCGCTACGTACCCGAAAAAGCTCAGTTTCTTGCTAGCTAGTTGAAAAATGGGTATGCTCTAGTTAGTTATAATCCCATGCCTAGAAGAATATAATTGGAGAAATTGTCAATTTATATGCAAAAGTGGTACACAAAGCTATAAGAAAACGAACCACCAAAACAGGAATAAAGTGGAATAACTAGTGCTATATATGACAATGACAAATACCCATCTGACATTAGCCATATTTGACATTATATTTTTCTTAGGATTTTTATCTCATCACTTTGATATGACTTAGTAAAATCTACAATTATAACATGAATAGTTGAATGTTGTAGATATATATATGTAAGGCACTATTTATTAGTGGAGACAATGGCTAGTTGAACCCAAGTCAGAAATTTTTGATGACCTAAATGTCAAAACTCAACCACCACAATGAAACAAAGTTTGCATATACTTGAAACCTCTTAGATCTTGCTAAAAGTAAGAGTACATTAGAGTGTTGCTAGCCATAACTTTATCCGGGTACTTTTCACCATCCATTTTCTTGATCATGATATATTGTATGTCATTGTGCACTACTTGCAAAAGGTGAGCTGTTCAATCCACTGTTGGATTATAACCCACAAGTCCACAACAAACATTTAAAATGCCTTTTTCGATTGTTGAAACTCGAGGAACATACGCGTGGCAGATATATTCGTGATAAGCTATGGTATGATCTTTGTTGTAAATGGATCTGAAAAATCTTTCCTTATAACAGCTATATATGACACCCTAGACAAATTTCACACGTTTTGTGACTTTTGTCCACTATATGATACTGGACTATAAAGAATGTCTCGCCTCAAATACCACTAACGCATTTTAAGCGCATTTGTTGTGGATGAGGACGATGACTTTATAGTTAAGCGTGTTTGAGTGAGAGCAATCTATGGACGGATGATCCGTGATCCTCCCTGGGAAGGTTTTACTCGATTATGAGGTAAATAAATGCAAAACCGTGAGCTCCTACTGGACAAAAAGCACGAACAATATTGATTATATGAGGGACAAGATGTTACAACAACAGGAGGTTGCATGCATCCACATTTATGAACAGACAACCCATATCAATCTAACATATACACATACTTATAACTATAATCGTAAACGAAAGCACTACTAACGCGTACCTGACAGATAGCGAAAAGTTATAAGCAGCAGCAGATCAAACCCACATTTTCTCATAAACCAAAGATCTCTCCATAATAACCAAAAGATCCTTGAAAAGAACAAATCTGGACCAAAGTGTCGGTTTGACCAAAGATTATATATGTCTCTCCAAAGAAAAAGGGGCAGAAGGATATCTTGGAATCTCCTAAACTTGGAGATCTGTTCGATATAACAACAATGTTTGTAAGATGAATATCAATCAATCATATGATCATATCATATATGGAATTAATAGATGTGTCCTAATAATTCAAGATTGACAGGCTGTGGATGAGAGAGAGATGAGTGTGTTACATGCATATATAATATATATGTATATTCCTTCTGTTTAATTAATCAACTTTGTATTTTAATGTATCATGTGTTTGTTTTGGATCTTGGATTGAGAAAGAAGCCAGGATGATGTTGCCGGTTTCGATTAAAATAATGTATGTTTTTGTCTGGGCATGGGTTACTGGAGTCATAAGTGGATCAGGCGATTGGATGCAAAAAGAAAATTGGTAATTAAAGATATATGGGTGGTGTTGGTGGTAGGCCTGCATGTGAACAATATATATTCCGGACAAGGTACACTTTGCTGGAATAAGGGGATGTTGAATGCAAGGCTACAAAAGGAAGAAGATGTGTGTATTTTGTACTATAACAAATATAAAAATGTGTTATGATGTTCTCAACATAATTGTTTCCGGTTATGGTTCATGAATTTTTATAATCAAATCGCATTCAAACGGTGTCCTCGTTTTAATGTAGTTGGAAACATTCGTTTGGACGGTTAGGACGTAAGCCCTACAATTAGACGGCCATCCAACTAGCGTGAAATGGACGTCTAATTGTTCAAGTCTGACAGAGTGTTGATTCTGTCAGGTGTGACATCATCCCTTAACGGTCATTGGAATTTTAATTCGTCCTTCAACTACAGAGGCCGTTTATATACATGTGTGATGGTTGGCTACGTCTATTTTACCGATTATGATTTTTTTGAAAACGTGATGGAACTTATTTACCCATATAAAAAAGTCAACAATAGGTTGTTAGACCATCTGTAACACTAAGGGTCACCATTCCCACAAACAATTCTAGTCAGCATGTATCATTCTCACAAATAGTTTTTTCCTCAATGCAACCCTTCTCATAGACACTCCAACTTAATGTATTTAATATTATGTGTGTGAGAAGGAAATTAAAAAAAAAAATTAAGGTTCGCCCGTAAGGGTAGCTGCCCAAGGGCACACACCACCATAGTGACTTATTCCATTTTTACCCTCCTAGGAAAATATACAAAAGTTTTAATTTACAAAACGAGGACCACCTAATCTCAACCATAGAATGATTTGATCAAAGACTCAAATTCCTTCCTACAGCAATATGACATTTTTATTTGATCCGGCCTCTTAATCGGCTTCCTCCTCAATTTTGGGTCAGTTAACTTAACTGTATGGGCCAGAAAAATATTAAAACGAGATTACCAATTGTCAATGTACCATACTGCCATTTAATTTTAAAGCATTGAAACTGCATTAGCCAATGGGCTAACTAAAACATTATGGGTTGTGCAATAGGTGTTCAATGGAGTTGTAGATTGGACTTTGGAGCACATCACTTCAAGGAGTTAAAGGTGAGCAATATTCACACTTTTATAAACTTAAATAATATCATTAATACCAAACAAACATAAAAAATATATATCAGTTTAAATGAAATTTTAATTACAATCATTGGGGCCAATATTTATTTCTATTGTTTTAGTAAAGTAGTTACATGTAAGTTATTAAATAGAGTAAATTATGGATTGCGTCCCTGTGGTTTGTACTTTTGTTTGGAATGAGTCCAAGTTGTGAGAAATTTCTAATTGAAGGGCTGTGGTTTTCATTTCTTCTGAATTGAGTCCCTGAGCCTAACAGAGTTAAAAAATTTTGTTAAGTCAGAGGGGTATTTCAGTCATTTACACCTCAGGGACTAGTTGAGTAAATTTATATGTTTTTAAAAATTATAGAGGGTATTTCTGTAATTACTTAAAACTAATTAAAACTTAAAAAAAAAAAAAGAAATACAAAACACCCAGCCGACAACAACTTTTCCAGCCAAAACACCCAGCCGGTGGCGATGGTGGTAACCGGCGATGTACAAAACACCCAGCCGGCGATGTAATAGGTGCTCGTGATCACTAGCGAAGCTTGACTGAAAAGTTTGGAGGGGGGGGGGGGTCCTTAATATATATAAAAAATCGTAGAAATTAGCACTACGGTCGAAAAAAACCGGGAGGTGGGGTAAGCTGCGCCACTGCTCGTAATCACTATAACGAACTGGCCCAGCTCGAATCGGTCCATAGTTATTTTGTTGACATCAAAAATTTCCGATCATCGTGAAAAAATGTCTGGATCCGTTGCTATTGGTTGTATTTTATAAGAAGTTTTATAATTAAGATTTCTCAATTCAGTCTCGTATGGTTTTAGAGTTGAGAAATAAACTTTCAATAAAGTGTTTTAAAGTAATATTGCCCAAACAAAAGTTGTGAAATAAACCGTCAACAAGGTATTTTAATGTAGTATTGCTCAAACAGAAGTGCATAATCGAATAATCATATATCAAAGTGGATGGATCTTTTGGGTGTTGGAACAAATCCCAAATCGTATGATAAATACATAGACAACAATATAAAGATTACCCGTTGTCATCTGGTTCAGATCAGCAGCAGTCAGATTATTCATCTTGTTTCCTGATCAGGTTTCCGTTTAGGGTGTACCGTTAAGATGGCTAATGTGAGGAGACTCACGAACTTTAGAGAGGGAGAGAGATAGAGAGATCACGAAGTGGTGATGGTGATTAGTGGTGGTGTTTTTCTCTCCCTATGATCTATATAATTACACCCAAGGAGAAACCCTCATTATCTAAGAAGGGCAATTACATCTATCGAATAAATGCCCAAACAGGGTAATAAGATCAATAATTAATTAAGATAAATGATTATAATGGCCATTTAATATTAAAGAATATATACCAAATATATATAGGGTTAGGATCATGCGAAAACACATATTAAAACCCACGTAATTTTTTTATACATTAACGATTTTTCATAAAATTTGCGCCAAAAGTCTTAGAATTACGTTATCTATAATTCTGGAGCAAAATATTTAAAAAAAAAACTAAACGTTTTTTTCCATGTGATGTACATGTGCATAATTAGGGGTGTCGAAAATACCCGAACCCGATTAACCCGACCCAACCCGAACCCGAATAAGATAATTCGGGTCGGGTCTAATAGGGTCTAAAAGGCTTAATAGGGTCAATCGGGTTAACCCGAAAAACCCGAATTGTAATTAGGGTCGGGTTTCGGGTTAAATTTAGAAAAAAAAATCGGGTTCGGGTTAACCCGAATAACCCGAACAATGATATGTTAAGCGGTAAATCGTTGACTCAATATATTATATATATTATGAATATATCAAATGTTATAAAATAAATATCTTAAATATGTTCGCTATTCCTGTTATAACATTTTTAGTTACATAAGCCATAAGCGCATCACCATACATGCACTATCCAATTTTTTAGTTTTATTTAACATTATGTCGTTTGTAATTTTAAGGCTCATTTGCATTTTTTAACAAATAATCAGTGATCAAAAAATAGAATACGAGCATTAATTGTTTTATTCGATGTACAAGTTGTGACGTTGTGTTAATGATGAAAGTGATATCAGAACTCCACCTCTAAATTATAGTGAGAATGTGTTTGTGTGTAAAACCCGAGTAACCCGACTCACCCGACCCTAATAACCCGAAACCCGACTAACCCGAACCCTACTAACCCGAACCTTAATAGGGTCGGGTTGCGGGTATGATTTTTTATTTAGAAAACCCGACTAACCCGACCCTAATAACCCAAAACCCGAACGGGTTAACCCGATTAACACCCCTATGCATAATATAATTAAAAAAAGTTATAAAATGTTATCTTTTTTTTCTTTAAATATAAAGATAACAAAATTATAAGATTTAAGGTGTGATTTCTTTTTAAACCTATTAATGTATATCACATGTATGCGCATTTTTTTTCGTATATCATTCAATAAAAACAAAAAAAATGATGAAAATATATGACATATGGTGTGACTAACAAAAAAAATATATTAAATGATACTAAAAGTATGAGTTTTTATTGTGATGCACATGTGCACCAGACAAAAAAAAATAAAAAAACGTTAAGTTTTTTAAAACTTTTATAGGATTAAAGATAACATAATTTTAAGACTTTTGGTGCAATTTTTTTTTTAAAATATTAATGTATGAAAAAGTTATGTAGGTTTTAAGATTTATTTACGCAGTTCTCACAGAAAATGAGTGTTGATCCTTCCCCTATATATATATATATATATATATATATATATATATATATATATATATATATATATATATATATGGGGAGAATCATTTGAGAACCAAATAGTTTTGAGAATTTTTGAGAACCATTATGAGCCACTAGTTATATATAGGGAAATCCCCCACATGAAATTTGAGTGGTCCCCGTAAAAATTAGTGGCAAGAATGTTTCTCAAAAGTTCCCAATACTAATTGGTTATAATTTGAAACTAACCCTATATATATATATATATATGTATATATATATATATATATATATATATATATATATATATATATATAGGGTTAGGTTCAAATGGGAACTTTTTCTTTTGAGAACCATTCTGAGCCACTAATTTTCAGGGGGGAAGCATTCAAATTCATGGGGGGATTTCCTTATATACAACTTGTGGCTCAGAATGGTTCTCAAAAGTTCTCAAAACCAATTGGTTCTCAAATGATCCCCCCTATATATATATATATACACACACACATATATATATATATATATATATATACATTCTTCCACTTGGTCGAGTAACCATTTATGATGAGTTATTAAATAAGCATGAATAGGGCTTAATACCCATTTCAATTTCAAACCAGAACTGTAGCAGAAAAATACAGTCATAGAATTGGTTATTCAATTCAAGACCCCCATTAATCATACTACAATCCCAAATTTAAATTTCAACTTAAATTTAGAATTATTGACAAAATAAGCCCTTAACGTTGATTTGTATATAAAGTGTCTATATGTCTCATTAGGCATGCGTAACATATTTAGAGACAAAACAAATCAAAATGGATGAGAAATAGTTAATAATTAGTCATTCATATTGTGATATGTTTGGTCATTAATAAACCTTGTCTTTGTTATGAGATCTCATAAAAGACTTATAAGGCTCCTTTAGTTATAGGATCCTTAAGCATATCATGAATGTTTTCAATAGAAGGACTTAGTTTTCTATACTTGTTCTTGAATGAACAATAATATTGTATCGAAAATCTAATGGAGCTCCGCTCAAAACGGCACTGTTTAAAGAGATTAGGGTAGCTGACCTTATCACATTAAGTCTTCAATATGTTATTTATCTAGAGTTTAGGAATCTAGTGATAAATTTACCAACAACGTTTAGTGACAAACATATTATGTCATAACTTAGGTTGTTGTTATCAGTTTCTTATGACTCCTCCATGATCCATTAGATAATTATTTTCGCAGACATAAGGATATACCCCTGAGTTGACATTTCATTTCCTTTTAATACAATAAAGTCAAAATTCAGAGATAGTCAACTACTTTAAGTTTCTCACTTCTTCTATTGTCCAAATTTATAGTCTTTCGTTTCTTGTAGATATTGAAATGCCATCTTAGATGCTTTATGACATACTAAACTTAGAAAAATGATTTTCATCATTTCTAGTATTTCAGCAATGCACGCAATATCTAAACGAGTATAGACTTGAACATACGTAAGGCTTCTAAATAATAAAGCATAAGATTTAGTTATTTGAACCTTTATTATTAATCTCCTTTAGTGACTAGAGTTACAGACTGAAAGTAACGTTGCATGTTGTAATGTGTTGAACACATGGTTGAATTTTATGAGACTCAACTAATGTTTCGTTAGGTTGATCTTGATGAATTTTGATGCTTATTGTATAAGAAGCATCTTCAAGATTTTAATGTCAAAATTATGCGAGAATAAGTCGCTTTGACTCATGCAACAAAACTAACATATTACTTGCCTAAAATAATGTATATAAGGACAAGTGTTGTATTAGTTGCTCCCCCTCATCTTAAGGTAGGCTCATTTATCCACTTATTCTTGATGAAGAATGATTACATTTATAATTTCATCAACTTTAAGTTTCACTTGCAAGTTTGCTTATATTAACCCTTTATATAAATTTACTCATCTTAAAGACTAAGTGTTCTTTAACTTTTAGGCTTAAAACCTTGAGTTTAGTTTATGAACATGTCTTTATATTGAGTGAGTAATAAGGAAAAATGTTTTTATAAGTCTGTTAAATGTCACTCGTAATTATAAGTGAGTAATAGGGACAATGATGATGTCTCAAATAATACTTTAGAAAAAGAATTCTTAATTTGTTAATAGCCTTTAGATACCAAACATGGTTTATAACGTTCAATTTCTCCTTTCGGAGTTCAGTTTAGCTATGGAAAACTAAACTTCTAACGTTATTCTGATTTTAGGGAGTTAAGCTCACTTATGATAGCTTTCTTCCATCAGATGATTGATTGATTGCTAATAATGTCTCTTAGAGAGATGACTGTAATCTTTCCAATATCCATGTGAGCTTTATTAAGGTAGTTAATCATCAAAGTTAATACGCAATTTATGTCTTGATGACCTACTAAGCTGGTTTTAACGGATTGAAACAAAATCATTATTAGTTTCATAAATTTCCTCTTGATCATTTAAGTCAGGTATATTAGGAGTAACATTATTTTCTAAGTGTGTGGGAGTGGATTAGTGTTATCGAAGCGTGGTGTACAAGAGGTGTAATCAGAGTTAAATTCTAAGATTAAATTTAACTTTGTTTCCCCCCCCCCCCCCGGCCTCTTGTACTTTAGGCAAGTCATGGGTAAGGACTTTTCACTGCTCCCACTGACCTCAGAAGACAAATCATAGATAAGGACTTGGCTTGCTCCCACTAATCTTAGAATTTTATAGAAACTTGGCATGCAACAAGCTTAGTGTTGAGGATTTTTTAAGGTTTAATTGCAGCTAACAACTACTCATATGCCTTTATACTTGGTTTTCTTTATGTCCGGATTTCAGAATGAAATTTATGGACATATTATGTAACCTTGTTTAGTATATGAGTTGTTGTGTTTAGAGCCTTGGTATATAGGAATAGATATATAACTTAGATAATATATTTATTATCATGTCTTATAAGGATACTTAGATGCATAACTTAATAATGTATCTTTAGAAGTATCATACATGAGCTACTGGTTCTCACTACTCTGATCCTTATGGACTGAGAGTGTTACCATTATTTGTTTGTCAATCTTAGTATTTAATCTATTAGATCTAATCTCACAACTTATATTTTATGGTTAAGTTGATTTTCAACTTTATCCTTAAAAGTTTTAGGTGAGAAAGATGTTCCTCCTTAATTAAGTACAAGAATAAATAATCAGTTATATGAGTGATAAATGTTTTATGCCCATATATTCCATTTAGGATAAGGTCCACTAATATGTGTGAGTTTTGGTAAGTTAGAACTCTTAGTGGAACTTTGTATATTCCTTTAACACATATAATCTCTTTGTTGAGTTCTCAGTTTATGTGATAACAAAGATTATGAACGTGAATCATCAAGTTATAATTTATAAAGATCCCAATCCATGTAAAGACAACTAGATAAGTATAACCAACAACTTTGAGAGTTTAAGGTAATAGTGACATTGTCATAGTTATGTGAAACCTTATAACAGTCGATGTCTTACTTTAGTAATGATACTAAGTTCCAAGTGATGTTGGATCATAATAAAGTATCATAAAGTGTAGTACAACCACTACTAGAAATAAGGCCTTCTTTGACGCGCGAACGATGACGCGCAAAATGCGCGTCATAAATTTCTGTCATAAAGAAAAATAAAAAAACACGGGGTACAGATTGAAAATACGCGAGTCATCTAGAAACTGTCGTCTTATTTTTTTGGTTTCCCGCTAAGTTTTTACCCAAAAATCCATTCCCGCTGCTACTCCCATTTATTCGCCCTAATCTTCATCACTCAATCTCAGAACCCCTCCACCGCTCACCCCACCTCCACCTGCATCTCCTCCTAATCTTCATTTATGGATCCCTCCATCTCATCCTGCCTCCGCCTCCGCCTCCATCTCATCTCGTCGATGCAGTCACAGAAACAAAATATCGTGCCCTAATCTCCATCACTCAATCTCAGTATTTCATGTATCGCTCCCTCTATTCTTCCGTGCCCTAATCTCCTAACCTTCGAACCCTAATTTCTCTTGATTCTGGCACTCAATCTCGATTCCGACCATCGCCTCTCATCGGCATACCGTCAGCCCATCGTGTCAACACTGGAGCTTCACAAATCGGAAGCCGTAGGCAGCTACGGCGGTGGCGGCGGAGGTCGATCTCCCTGAGCAGACTCTAATTGCTGGAGCTAGGTTTCATTTCCCCCATCCATACGATGTAATCGAGGTTTTTTTATGGTCAGTAGATCCAAGGCTCTGAAAACATCGTCGCGAAGCTCACTTCCTTCTCGTTTCAGCAGAGTAAACATAGCATCACAACCATCGATATTCAACCATCTGGACCTGTACGCGGTATGCTCGTCTTTGTCAGCGGAAATCTTTAACTCCTTGAAGAACAACACACTGTTAGGTTCAATCAGGTGTATATATATATATATCTTCTTTCGAACATATTCTATGCGATTACTCTATAATCAGTCCTATTCTATGCTTTTGATCCATATATTTTAGGAATTCATATTTCAGTTTATAAATTTTAGATCAGAATCTTAAGTGAACAGTCCAGCAACCTACATTTGTGCTACGACTTGGAGAGCCTATTTTTATGTCTGCATACAGATTTAGAACGGATGATTGACGATTTAGTATTGTTCCATTGATCATCTATTCATGGAATTAGTTCTGATTTACAATTTTAAAAGATATATTTCTCTTATCATAATGTAGTTAATTGCACTTTCATGTTCATTGTTTCTTTTTTTCTAGTAGGGATGTTGATTTACCATTACAGTACTTTTCTAGTTAGGGTCATCGTTGCAAGGATCTTGTAGTGTATGCATTCCGTTGGAGAGAAGTAGTTGCTGTCATTTTCAACCTTTTTAATGTGGTTATGGTTTGTGTGTGTATATAATTTTCTTTTCTTGATGTTGTGAAGTTGGGTTAATAGACACCAAAGGGCGACTGATTGTAGGTTCACACAACATAAAGGAGTTTGTTCTAATCAATGTTGATGAAGTTGGAAGAGTAAGCCCCTCCCCTACCCTAGTCGAATATGGTATGAATTGAACTTCATATATTATTTTTAGATATCCGTATTAAGTCAATTAGTCGTTTCGGCTCGACCCACCTCTTTTTCCTAACTTAAATTAACCTTGAGTCTAAATGTGTTTCAGGTTTGACAATCTTTGGATACCTAGAGAGAACTTATTGAATTCAGTTGCTAATGCGTCGCCTGACGGGCGCTTGTGAATGATGTTACTAATCTTTCTTCATATAAGGACATAATTTTAATTATTTAAGTTAAGGATTATATTTGATTTGGATTTGAGTCTTATTGTTATGCCCTTGGGAAATTTATAGGTTCTTATCTTGTGGAGCATTTATAAATTTAAATATCATAAACTGAACCAGATTCTGCAACAGTTGAGGAAATGGCCTAACCTGTTGAGGAAATGCTCCTCCAATAGTCTTTGAGGGGAAGTCATTAACGTAAATTGTGTTTTTTACTTAACTTTAAAATTGTGATTGTAAAACTATGTCACTTTAATAATGTAAATGTTCTTTCTGGGATGCTATCAACCTGTTTGAGGTCTTTTGGTGCAGGCCTTGTATGGGATATATTTATTCCCAATAAACTTGATTCTGGGTTAGTCAAAAAAAATTTAGTTTTTTATTGCCGGGACAATATTAAGGGTTCATCCTTATTCTCTCTGTTCTTTGACTCCATATCATATCCAATTTGTTAAACAGGTGGGCGTTTGAACCTTTGACAAGAGAAAACATGTTAGTTGTAAGTTGTTTTCAACTCCAAATAGTATTTCTATGTGTTTTTAGGCATTTTCATGTCTTTTGTTGTATAACCAGCTTTGAACACAACAACCGAGTTTAAAACTCAACTCTTTACTGTTTTTTATGGTTAGCTTCCTCTGCCCAGCTGGAAATAACATTTGTCTTCACTAATTATCTCTTTCATCACTTTGTTCTTGTTGATCTTTAAAAAGTGTCTGAGACAGCAATATATATTTTTTAGCCCTCATTCAAAAAGATGAATTGTTCTTTAAAAAGTGTCTGAGACAGCTTGATTTATTGTTTTAGGCCTGGAATGCGCGCTGGCCTACGGGTTCGATACTAAACGAAGAATTGTTGTCAAGTTTTCAGCTTTTTGTTTGTGGGCTTATTGTTGGATCAAGTGGAAAGGTTGTCTGCCATCCTCTTGATGTTGTGAAGAAGCAATTTCAGGTAAAAGTTTCAGTTCTGATAGCAACATGTTTAGATTTTGCATTTGGAATGATTGTGGTTAGTTTGGACAAGTTTTGTTCAATTTCAATGTATGGGTCAAATTAGGTTTGTCGGGTCGTGTTCAAGGGTTATCAGTGACTTTGATTTCTGATTATGTGATAATTTTTGGTCAAATAAGCTTTGTAGGAATTTCAGCAAATCTGATTCTGTTTATCTAAGAGTCGGTCTACATGTAATCATAGGTTAATACCATTTGGCTATAGATCAAGGCTATATTAATCTACCTGATTTGCTATGGGAAAAGCTTAATGATGTATGCTTCTATTGATGATTCCTATGGTTAATACCTTTTTTTTATATCCTTAATATATAAATTCAGAGTTAGCCAATAACTAATTGCCAATAACTATTTGTGTGCATATGATCAGATTTTGATCACATTTTACCATGGATGAATGAGATTGATCTTTATTTATTCGTTATCTTATTGCATGTCACATACTTCAATTCCTCAGGTCTTACCTATTTGTTCTTTGTTTCCGGGTCATCTCATTTTTCATAATTGTAAGCAAGTTGCTTCCCATTTTGTTAGGCATACTATAGTTAACAGTTTCATTTTAGGTGTTTCATTTTAGGTGCTTCCTGCTTCTGCTGTTTTCCCTTTCCTACTTTTGACCATCCTTTTTCCTTTTTGTAGATGGGCATGACAATGCAAGTACTGAGATGGAAGAAGCTAAGGTTACATGTAGTTAGTACAATGTAAACTAATTTTAACTTTGTAATGTTTGCTCTATATATGAAATGTATTATTTTGCTACAAGTGTATTTTATTTTGATTAGGAGGTTAATTGTCATTAATGTGGAAATTAGTGAATCTATAAAAGTATTTTTTTTTAATTTTTTTTAATTCATGACGCGCATATATGCGTGTCATAAACATATTTATGACGGGAGCTTCCTTGACACGCTTTTTATGACACGCTTTGCGCGTCATAAAATGCGCGTCATTGTTCGCGCGTCAAGAAGCAGATGACGCGCATTTTGCGTGTCAAGAGGATTCTTGACCCTACCTTCCTTGACGCTTTTTTGCGCGTCATCTGGGCCCTTTCTTGACGCGCAAAAAGCGTCAAGAAAGGCCATTTTTGTAGTAGTGAACGATAGATTTTCATGGTTTGTACAACTTTTGACATTGATTTTGTCACTTACTCTCATTATAGTTGTTGTTTGGTTTATTTCTAGTGTAGTGATTGTAAGAGGTCTTTATAAGACTAGTTTTAATTCACTGTGTTATTTTGAAAATTAATGGGCACAATTATCATTATTGATTATTCTTTGTTAGCCAGCTGTCCCATTAAGAAATTATAACTGAAAGTTTTCTTGTATCTTATTTTTGAAATTAGAACTATCCACCTTATTTAAGTTATTTTTCATTTTATAAGGGTTAGTGATAGTGAGGTGAACAAATCTGCTTTTCTAGTTTAAGGCATTATTTATCCTTTATGCACAATGTTATTACACACCCGCTTTCCTTTGGTACTTGTGAGTGATGACTGATTTAAAAAAAATATTAAGTGTGCTAAGAAATGATTCGTTATAAAATGCACTAGAATAACTTTAATTTGAAACATGTTTGAGCCCTTAAGGGTCATGTTTTCTATTATTATGATGTGTTCACTAAATCATTAACCTAAATTACACTTTGTACTAATCATCATTTGACGTAAAGTGTTTGCATGCATTTAAGAAGTTATTTTTGAATTTTACTACTTACACGATGTTTAGATTAGAAAATCAGAAACATCTCCCCTGATAGCATTGTTTAAAGGGATTTTGATTGTCATAATAGACAATTTGAATAAACATTACTTGCTTGTAATGTTCTGGTTGTAGAACCTTTTATCAGAGAGAGTTATTGAGAGTCTTTTGTCTTAAGAGATAATCAAGATCATTATGAGGAGAGGAAAACATTTATGGAAACGTTTAATGATTATAAATTTAGAGTGGATTAGTTATGGAGATTAAATGTTAAATTAAAAATAAGATCTAAGAGTGATTCTATGAGGTACTTAAAACTAAGGTACAATGATAATGATAAACTAAGGCATAATAGGAATGCACTATCATAAGTTAAGCCATAATAATACATTATGATGAATTAAGACATAATAGAATGTATAATCATAGATTAAGGCATAATAGAATGTATAATCATAAATTAAGGCATAATAATAAAACAAAAGAAGATGTGATATAGTCTGTTATAACACCAAAATAACAAACTAGTTAGGTTCTACTTAAATGAAGCGGCTTTCGCTTTGGTTACTTGCCTATCACCTAAGCATTATGAACAAGATAAGGGTATATGTAGAAATAGTGTGACACGTGAGCTTTAGCCAGAAATGATACACTTAAGTTTTATTCACATATTAGCTTCGGTTAATACAGGTGTGACCCATCAACTTTGGCCAGAAAGGAAACACATGTATGTATAAGGCGAATGCTTAATTTTAGTTGATGAACATTGTAAAAACAACGAATCAGCTTTGACCAGAATCGAGGTTTTAAATATGTTATCAAGTTAAGCAAATAAACTAGTTTAATTTAAATCACTCAACTTGTATTGCTATCGAGTTAAGCAAATAAACTAATTTAAATTTAAATCAGTCAACTTGTATTGTAAAATTGAATGACATTAGTTAAGGTAGTAAATCAGCTTTGGCTATAATTACCACTTTTGAAGATGTCATCAACTTTATTAAGACAAGTTAATAAATTAATCTAATTTTGATTGTAAATCAGTGTCAATAAGTTAACTTGTAAAATGAAGTTAAATGACATTATATAGGTAACAAATCAGCTTTGACCAGAAATGAAACCTTACTAGATGTCCATTATTAACTTAAATAAGACAAGTCAATTTGGTAGCTGATTTTAATTGGTGTTAGGTTTTGTAAAAACATAAGTTTATAAGGTTTATACAAAACACAATTAATAGTAACCCCCCCCCCCCCCCCCCCCCCCCTGGAAAAAAGAAACAAAAATTCTGAGGGGTATTCGGTCGAAAGGGGCTATCCGGTTAGCAAGTTTTCGGTTCGCCAGTGAGTTTTCGGTTCGAGCTAGAGGTCTCCGGTTCGGCGTGGAGGGTCTCCGGTTCGGCATGGAGGGTCACCGGTTGGGCCTCAGGAGTACTCGGTCCGGACATGGAGTTTTCGGTCTGGACAGGGAGTTTCTGGTCCGGCCCTGGACGAAAACTCAAATTTTAAGGCGAAAACTCTTAATTTTGAGACGAAAATTCTTAAGGTTTTTCATATGATTTCGAAAACAGATCTGATCATCATTAGAGTTTTTGAGAAAACGATTTTAGAAACACGTAAGATTTTGTGGCCAGATTCGAAAATCAGCAGTTTATGGATTAGACCTGATTTTCGAACCGTAATCGTGTCATGCTCTGGGGCTTGTTTCAAACCGTACATCGAATTTTTCAACCGACATACGTAACGCCGAAAACTGATTGTCATGAAATCCATGTAGCTGATGCATATAAAATTATCTCATGTAACTGACCATGCAAGAAAACGTTTTTGACATCCAGTTGATGTATATCCCAGCTGTGTGCAAGATCTATAGTAAGAACCGTGTGTATGATAGCTGGTTTAATCATGGGACTAAAAGTCTCATGACAATCGACACCCACCTGTTAAGACCTGTCATCACAAACTAACCGCGCTTTGTAGCGCTCAAGGGTACCATAAGACTTAAATTTGTGTTTGAATATCTACATGCCCCGAAAAATGCATTAATAAGAATAGCATATGCTTTTGAACACCTATCTATGTATGCAATGCAGGTAAAAGGCCTCCTTTTGCAATGCATGAAAAGAATTACATGTTTGGGACTCTCCTAAAATCTTGATCAGGTTGTGATTCTGAACACTAAAACGAGTCAATTACCGGCGAACTTAATTTTATTATGGGGTTGGGAAATTTGAAAATTGGTTATTTATCTCTAAATGCTATATTTTTCGGATGCGCTTACATAATAAAAAGTTAGAAGTAATTATATTACAAATACATAATAAACATAAAACATGTGAATAATTATAATGAATAGATTAAGTAATATGTACAACATAATTAAGTCATCTGATGTGTAGTAAATCTTATAGTTTATTATAAAATGAAAACCCAATACATAATGAATTATATAATTTATGACAAATAAAATAACAATAATTAAATATAAAATTATTACTTGAAGTTATAATAATAGAGAGATTCAAATGAAAAGTTTAGTTTGGGTAAGAATGATAAGAAGGAAACTCAGTCATTGGATTTTAATCTAATAAAAAAAGAAATGATGGACAATTTGGTCAGAGTCACATTTGTTGACTTTTAATTGAGAGATTACAAAGAAAAGATTAAACTGATTACAAGCGAACACTAATCTCTTATTCTCTCTCATTAACTACCTTTAACGAACTGTTAAAGGAAATAAGCCACTTGCTAATTTCAGTCCCTGCATTAACCACAAGTTACGTTCTAGCCCCTATACTTATAACCCAACTAATCCTTTATGTTTTAACTTCACATTTCTTCACCTTTAAAACATGAAATCAGTCAAATCAAACAACCGAGCTTTATGAACCAGAGAATGCATCAAGACTAGTTATAGCAAATAAAAAAGAAAGGATGGACAATTTGGTCATAGCCACCTTTGTTGACTTTTAGTTGAGAACGATTACGAAGAAAATATTAAACTGATTACAAGCGAACACTAATCTCTTATACTCTCTCATTAACAACCGTTAACGAACTGTTAAAGGAAATAAGCTACTTGCTCATTCAGTCCCTACAGTAACCACAAGTTACATTCTAGCCCCTGTACTTATAACCCAGCTAATCCTTTATGTTTTAACTTCACATTTCTTCACCTTTAAAACATGAAATCAGTCAAATCAAACAGCTGAGCTTTATGAACCAGAGAATGCATCAAGACCAGTTATAGCAAACAATTAGCACCTATTAACAGAGACTCAATGAGCTTGATGAACATGGTGTTGTTTTACCAAACCACCTTGACCACTCAACTGATTCAGCCAACACCCATTAAGGTAAGGCACTTGATAATATTTGACCCTGGGAGAGCTTTAGTAAACACATTTGCATAGTTTTCTTGAGTGTTAACATACTCAAGAATTACCCTCCCATCATCGACAACATCTCTAATGAAATGAAATCTCACACTAATATGTTTAGTTCTCTCATGAAAAACTCCATTTCTTGCTAATGCAATAGCACCCTGGTTATCACAACATACCTTTGTGCCTTTAATTTGAATTCCCAGCTCTTGAATAAACCTTGTCAACCAAAGACTCTCCTTGACTGACTGCTTCAGTCAAGGCCATATACTCTGATTCTGTGCTAGATAGAGCCACAACAGGTTAAAGAGTTGATTTCCAACTTACTGCGGGGATAACGCATGTATACAAAACAGTTAGATTGTTAAAGTGTAACATAAAGAAAATAGAAATACAAAAAAAGACTGTTGAACTATGTTAAAATTAGAAGTCGGATGCTCCTTGTATCAAACTTAGGACCTAAAGATTATGTATAAACAGATATGAAATTCATGTCGCAAATAATTAAATATAACACCACACAGAATTAAATACCAAAAGATAACATAATATAAAATCGATTTAAAAATACTAAAAGAACTATTTAAAAAGAAAGAAAAAAAAGGGATTAATCATAGCCTCCACATGAATGGTGAGGGAAACATGGATCAAATGGATATAAAACTAATATTTATTACATGTTCCTTTTTGCATGGTGAGGGAAACATGGATCAAATAGATATAAAACTAATATTTATTACATGTTCCTTTTTGTCAGGGCCGTCCCTGAGAATGCTAAAAAAAATTAGGTCTGGCTCGAAAAAATAAAACGTGCCCCTAAAATACACTCCTAAAATTATGTAACATATTTAAGCTTCTAAAACTTTTAGAAATAATAAATCTCAAAATAAATAAATAATAAAGTAATATATACGTAATAAACAAAAAATTAGACTGATTTTAATACTTAAATATTTTTGAGTTAAAAAAAAGCTTATATCAACTTAAATATTTTGAAACTGAAATATATACCGTGTGGTTTAAATTTTTTTTTACTGTAGCAAGCATTTGACAATTGATATTGCTACTAAAAGACTATCAAATGTCAGTAACTTTATGTCATCTTATTTGGGTTTTATAAACTTATATAGTTAAATACTATTCTACTTCTTCTTCCTCTTTCCTTATTCATCTATTTACTCTCTTCTTCTCTTCTGGTTTTCATTTCAAACATGAACCAGCTGGGTCGCCGGAATTTTTCTTCTTAATGTTTTCACTCCTACTCTCTTTTCTTCAATCATACATGCTCTAGTAATGGCATTTCGAGGGGGTCAAATTACAAAAAAGTGACTATGATGCACACTACCGTTAGTAGAAACTTAGTCGGCCGGAAGGCCCCTTGTTTTTTCGGGTCCGGCGCGGTGGCTGATGCTATGCCGCCCCAAAACCGCCCCTGCTTTTTGCATATATAAACAGTATTTTCACTATAAAAAGCTAGAATTCAAGGAACACGTAAAATAGTAATATATCACTCAATATACTTTAAATGCGCGCATGATTATCATTTGCAACCTCAATAACAAATAATACATTGGCCAAACGAAACCAGCATGCATGATTGTTCTTCAAAAGCAACATACATACATACGGATAGTTTTTGCTACTTATTCAGGAATCAAATAAATTAAATAATGACAAGCTAGAAAAGAGTTCATCTTTCTTTTCTTCAGTTTGTTCGAGTGCAATCACGTCTGATCTCCCCCTGTTTACCAGTCAAAACCCCAACTCGCCCGAGTTTGGTAATGGCTATAATGAAAGCTTGGTTAAAGGCAGTGCTGTTAGAAGCAAACAGGTTTACCATAGGCTTTGAGCGGTTGTCAGTGAATAAGATTTGATCGGAAACAAACAGACCCTTTCCTTGTTGAAGGTTCTGGAAATATACATTGTCAAATGTTTGAGGGGTCGTAGGATCCATGTTGATCTCGATCCTAGGGTCCACATTTACAGGACACATTTGCCTTAGCTGAAGAGCATATTGACGGTTTAGGGTTGGATCTATTCCGCTCGTCCCATAAATACGTGATGAAAATTTGCTACAATGAGAGAACCCAAGTGTATGTGCACCTATATATGAAACAATTAAACGTACATACGTGATTCAATAAAAGCTAGCTTGTTTATAAAGTATATCATGAAAAAATTCTATAAAAAAGGTAAGTATTTTAAAACTTCATTAGATGTTTTTTAATGAATGTTTGTCACCGAACATGGAACATATGTGATTACTTGGCAAAGGGACTCGCTCGTTGCATGTGGTGTTGTCGTGTCGAGTATCCGCAAATTATTTTGATATTTTATTAATTAATTTTGGTTATAATTTATTTTTATTTTATTGTAATATTGTAACCTTCTCATAAAAATCCAAGCATAATGCTCTATTTTTGTTTCTTCTTTCAGATATTTCATCGTAAATTTAAAAAATAAAAATAATAAGTTTGTTTAAAAAAAGTATTGTTAGTTTAATGTAAATATATATATTTTCAAACGAACCCAGTTTTAACAAAATTTATGCCGGAGTGTCCGCAAAAGAAAAAAATGACATGTCTATATCATACAGAAAGGTTAATTATATATTTAAAGTTATAAGGTAAATAATACATCATACCCAAATTAATTATTAGAATATAGTAATAGAAATCAAAATTAAGAACATTTCCACTCATCCAATCCAATGTTGTAAAATCTTCAATAGATAAAATAATAATAATTAAAAGAAAAAACAAAACCTAATCCATTTGTTTGAGAAACAGCTAAGTCCATATTAGGTGTTCATTAGTGATATCGAACTACTAGCTTGTTCCATACATCAAAGTTCTTGATCGATTGATTCACGTCTTCCTAGGCCATGAATATATATATATATTTACCTGAAAGTGCAATCATGTCTGTTTGAGATAAACCATGCTTTTCAAACACGGTATTAAGTTGGTCCAAATTAAAATCTGGGTGTGGAACATTATTTTGCACACTTGCTTTTATAGAAATTCTCCCATCTCTTCTTCCCAGCTCTACACTATATGATGGCCCACCTGACTGCAGTTTATTTAAACAGTAAATATAACTAAATATAACAAAAACCACTATATTATATTATTACCATGGGGGAGGTTTTTGA
>JBCNJP010000006.1:68865217-68903747 GCA_039602395.1 Deinandra increscens subsp. villosa
TTTTTTGGCAATGCTATTTAAGTTCTTGCCAATCATCTTTAAGTATTCAGATTTCAAAACCTCTTTCAGATTTTTTAGCTTGTAATTTCATAAAATACATGAAGAACCCAAAAATAATTTGAATGACACCCTTTCAAAGTAAGACTAAACAGATGAACAGTCACGTTTCGAGGACCAATAAAACATAAAAAACCTGACCTGCTTCGATCGTCAATCAAAACCCCTTGCAAACATCTTGACCTACATATCTGCAAAAAGCAACAAAAAGAATTCTTTTATCAAAATTTCCCTAACCATATATTAACTGTTAAAACTGACTACAATGAAAGTTTACCAGAAACTCAGAAAATGGCATGATTAACATTCAATCTCTAACCAACTAAGAAAGTTAAACAATAAGGAGTTAAAAATGAAAAATTTAGAACCTGGTTCAACACAACAGTCAAAACACACTTTTATGTTTAAAGACAACTAATATCTCTATTAAAGCAGTCAAAAGAAAACCACCATATGGTTATTATTATTGTCATTGACATTCCATAAGGAATTCCAAACCTAGCAAGACCTGCAAGTTGTCAAAGTATGAACTTGAATTAGTATTTGTTTTCAAAGGTGGCATTTTAGTGTTTGATAACTTAAACTTTATATGTGTTAGAGAAAGTACTTGTGTGTGCCTGTGTTATAAACAAATAAAATACAATCGGTTCACTAATCTACTAAGTTGCTGTTGTTTCCTTGCTGCAAACCTGCATGTTCTGAGTTACCTAAACAAAACAAAAAATAAATAAATAAATAATAATAATAATAATAAACCATTTTTCATTCCAAATCAAGATTTAAATAGCCAATACCTAAAGGGGTACCTGCATTTACATCTAAACAAAAAAAAAACATTTTCTATTCCATATAAAAACTTAAATAGGCAATACCTATTGTGGAGACTTATAACAAAATCTATAGACCTGCTCTGCATACGTAAAATCAAACTGAACATTTGAAATAAATTCATTCTTTAATCACTTAAAAGGGTGAAGAAATTAAACAAAAACCTTTGAAGCAATCACTAAAAGGAAATTTCAATATATAAGATATGAACACGGGGTTGGAAACAAACTGGGTTACTGATTCGGTGTTAAAAGAAGTGGGTAGGAACATACAATTCCAAATGAACAAACCGCAACAATGGTTGCAGACCTGTGTGTGTAGCAGAGGAACGAAACGGAAGTAGTAACTACATGAAGCCCTAAAAAAGACTCATACATAAGGAAATAGATGGTCTGGGAACATCTAAAGTATGACCAGGTACCGTTGAAGTCATCAACTACCTCCGAGATTAAGTGCCAGCTAAAGGAAATTGTGGACCAAGTGACTAACCTTTAATTAGCCAATGCAAACCTTTGTAATGGGCCACTTGAGGATGCCTAAATACAAAAAGAAAATACAACTTTAGTACACCAAATCAAACAAATTATTAATGCCAAAAAACAGAGAGAGCAAACAGAAACAGACATACAAACCTTGACCCTAATACCATGTTCGGATACTTATCTATAGACAAAAACAAAGGTTTAAGGTAAAACTGCTATAGACACTCAGCTGAATATAACCTGATCCATTAACCAAACAGTTCATTGCATATGTTCTCATCACTCCAATCAAATACTCTATAGAATTTTTTTCTCTCAATTCATCTGTCCTGGTTTCTAATCTACTGACGCTTGCTCATAGAATAATCATAAACTTCAAAGATCATACTAAATGGAATCTAGGCTTTACATAACAGCAGTTTTGGTAAATATGGGCGACCCGCGCTTCGCGACGGGTTCTTTACATGTTGAATTATTCGTTTTGATTTTACGACACACCAAACCTTGGTAATTTAGGTGGTCAAACCAAAAACAGGAAAGTCTCATAAGAAAATATAACTTTGTTGGGGGAAAGGTACAGATTGGTATAAATCTAAACCAAATTTTAACTTTTTTCCTTCCAATAGTACATTTGTTACCGGTTTTCTACAATTTGTTAGATTCTTTGACATTTGGTCGTGTTGGAGAGGTGTCAACAGACTTTGCAACTGATTACTCGACTTCATGCAGCAAAACCAGAACCAACAGTACTATATATTCTACATAGAATTTTATTACAACTATCTTATTTTGATTATTCATATCATATAATCAAATTCACAACACACTTTCATACATACAATTCCGAAGTCTGGTACTTTTATGATTATGTTTGAAACTAATTAGTATAGTCTACTCTTCATAAATGTACATATATCTGGTCATAGTGGTTTATTTTTTTTTAACAATTGTACCATATCAAGGGTGTCAATCCAAAGATATATTAGAGACAAACTGATTTTGACTTTTTATGTAATACATCATGGAATCTAATATATATCATCAAGAGCAAAAATGAATGACATCAGGAAAGTGTATAGTACACATACTTGGTCGAATGGGGCGTTCCGATCCAGACTCACTCAAGATTGCAGTTATGAATGTTTGTTAGCCATGCCGAATCTTAACGCCCTTCCAAATGCCTACGAATCTGCGCAAACACACTTGATTAAGAGCATAAGCGATCACAATTCAACGTAGCTGCAAGTTTTATCACGAATTTACATATAAACCAATCACGTATTCTGTTATCATCGCAATACGACACATGAAAACACATATGGCGCAGCTCGAGACTTTCCGTAGAGATTTGTATAAAACTAACTGTGAGCTGAACATTATATATTGTATAAAACTAACTGTGAGCTGAACATTATATATTGTATCAAACCCAAAAACGATTAAAAATCATCTATAAAAGAACAGACTGAATATCATCATCAGGTTGTTTTCATGTAACCGAACATCAGTTGTGACTTTGCTAACCTTAAGATCTGCAAAAGATAATAACGAATTGAAAACAGTTTGCTAACCTCAGGATCTGTAAAAGAAGAAACTGCAGCTAACATCAAGATCTGCAAAAGAAAAAACAGTTGCTAACCTTAATAGTTAATACCATTAAATTCAAAGCGATTAGGATTGTTTAAGTTGTAAAATTAATTCTCATTAAAATAAACTCAAAATCATACCATCTAGTCGACAAAAATCGTTACTGTTCTTCTAATTCTGCAACTCAAGCCTCTCCACCTGAGCCCCGTAGGGAGCATTGTCCATGTCGGCAAGCCTCACTAACACGTAATTGCCGGCCAACATACGAAAATCTGTGAAAATGAAGAAAGAGGACCAGATTGGCGTGTTTAGGGCTGGAAATAAGAAAAAGCAAAAGAAAACTCAAACCCCAAAATCTCACCGCCGATGTGGAGAGACAGATCAGAAATCATCGCCAAAGTGCTGGCAGACGTCGCCGTTTTGGTCGCCGATCATCAACAGCATGAAAATCGAAAACAGAAGACGAAGAAGAGCGGTGTTACCTTGAAATCGACATAGACTGCATCAGATTAGAAGGTGCGATGTCAACCCTCAAACCGGCAAAGAGGAGGATAGCACCACCAGGCTCGTCTCTCGCACCAGTATTCACTGATTCACCGATTCGCATCTAGATAGGCAACAGGAAAACCAAAGCGATTTGGTGGTCGGATCGGAGAAGAAGAGGGCATCAATCTCACACGCTGAATCGATTTGGTGCTGTGAATATTTTGGGAGAGAGGGTAGGCATGATTTCATGCGAGAGAGAGAGGGGAGCAGGTGAGATTTGAGAAGATTTGAGGGAGAGAGAGGAGGCAAGCATGGGAGGAAACGTGGAAAGCACATCAGGTAAAGTGACGGGTAAAGTCGCCACCACCTACCACAAACCCGACACGAATCCATGACCCGCTTCATGACCCGTAACTGTAGAAGCCACTGTAGGTCATCAACCAACGCTTTGGGGGCTTGTACATGAGGCATAAAAATCAGTACACTGTATGCTTTAGGGGATTGTACACTATGTTTTAAAAGTGGTACCATAGGTTGTAAAATGTATATATAGGGGAATACAATGCAGGTAAAAGGCCTCCTTTTGCAATGCATGAAAAGAATTACATGTTTAGGACTCTCCTAAAATCTTGATCAGGTTGTGATTCTGAACACTAAAACGAGTCAATTACCGGCGAACTTAATTTTATTATGGGGTTGGGAAATTTGAAAATTGGTTATTTATCTCTAAATGCTATATTTTTCGGATGCGCTTAGATAATAAAAAGTTAGAAGTAATTATATTTCAAATACATAATAAACATAAAACATGTGAATAATTATGATAAATAGATTAAGTAATATGTACAACATAATTAAGTCATCTGATGTGTAGTAAATCTTATAGTTTATTATAAAATGAAAACCCAATACATAATGAATTATATAATTTATGACAAATAAAATAACAATAATTAAATATAAAATTATTACTTGAAGTTATAACAATAGAGAGATTCAAATGAAAAGTTTAGTTTGGGTAAGAATGATAAGAAGGAAACTCAGTCATTGGATTTTGATCTAATAAAAAACGAAAAATATGGACAATTTGGTCAGAGTCACATTTGTTGACTTTTAATTGAGAGATTACAAAGAAAAGATTAAACTGATTACAAGCGAACACTAATCTCTTATTCTCTCTCATTAACTACCTTTAACGAACTGTTAAAGGAAATAAGCCACTTGCTAATTTCAGTCCCTGCATTAACCACAAGTTACATTCTAGCCCCTGTACTTATAACCCAACTAATCCTTTATGTTTTAACTTCACATTTCTTCACCTTTAAAACATGAAATCAGTCAAATCAAACAGCTGAGCTTTATGAACCAGAGAATGCATCAAGACTAGTTATAGCAAATAAAAAAGAAAGGATGGACAATTTGGTCATAGCCACCTTTGTTAACTTTTAGTTGAGAACGATTACGAAGAAAATATTAAACTGATTACAAGCGAACACTAATCTCTTATACTCTCTCATTAACAACCGTTAACGAACTGTTAAAGGAAATAAGCCACTTGCTCATTCAGTCCCTGCAGTAACCACAAGTTACATTCTAGCCCCTGTACTTATAACCCAGGTAATCCTTTATGTTTTAACTTCACATTTCTTCAACTTTAAAACATGAAATCAGTCAAATCAAACAGCTGAGCTTTATGAACCAGAGAATGCATCAAGACCAGTTATAGCAAACAATTAGCACCTATTAGCAACCATTAAGGTAAGGCACTTGATAATATTTGACCCTGGGAGAGCTTTAGTAAACACATTTGCATAGTTTTCTTGAGTGTTAACATACTCAAGAATTACCCTCCCATCATCGACAACATCTCTAATGAAATGAAATCTCACACTAATATGTTCAGTTCTCTCATGAAAAACTCCATTTCTTGCTAATGCAATAGCACCCTGGTTATCACAACATACATTTGTGCCTTTAATTTGAATTCCCAGCTCTTGAATAAACCTTGTCAACCAAAGACTCTCCTTGACTGCTTCAGTCAAGGCCTGATTCTGTGCTAGATAGAGCCACAACAGGTTAAAGAGTTGATTTCCAACTTACTGCGGGGATAACGCATGTATACAAAACAGTTAGATTGTTAAAGCGTAACATAAAGAAAATAGAAATACAAAAAAAGACTGTTGAACTATGTTAAAATTAGAAGTCGGATGCTCCTTGTATCAAACTTAGGACCTAAAGATTATGTACAAACAGATATGAAATTCATGTCGCAAATAATTAAATATAACACCACACAGAATTAGATACCAAAAGATAACATAATATAAAATCGATTTAAAAATACTAAAAAAACTATTTAAAAAGAAAGAAAAAAAAAAGCGATTAATCATAGCCTGCACATGAATGGTGAGGGAAACATGGATCAAATGGATATAAAACTAATATTTATTACATGTTCCTTTTTGCATGGTGAGGGAAACATGGATCAAATAGATATAAAACTAATATTTATTACATGTTCCTTTTTGCATATATAGACAGTATTTTCACTATAGAAAGCTAGAATTCAAGGAACACGTAAAATAGTAATATATCACTCAAGATACTTTAAATGCGCGCATGATTATCATTTGCAACCTCAATAACAAATAATACATTGGCCAAACGAAACCAGCATGCATGATTGTTCTTCCAAAGCAACATACATACATACGGATAGTTTTCGCTACTTATTCAGGAATCAAATAAATTAAATAATGACAAGCTAGAAAAGAGTTCATCTTTCTTTTCTTCAGTTTGTTCGAGTGCAATCACGTCTGATTTCCCCCTGTTTACCAGTCAAAACCCCAACTCGCCCGAGTTTGGTAATGGCTGTAATGAAAGCTTGGTTAAAGGCAGTGCTGTTAGATGCAAACAGGTTTACCATAGGCTTTGAGCGGTTGTCAGTGAATAAGATTTGATCGGAAACAAACAGACCCTTTCCTTGTTGAAGGTTCTGGAAATATACATTGTCAAATGTTTGAGGGGTCGTAGGATCCATGTTGATCTCGATCCTAGGGTCCACATTTACAGGACACATTTGCATTAGCTGAAGAGCATATTGACGGTTTAGGGTTGGATCTATTCCGCTCGTCCCATAAATACGTGATGAAAATTTGCTACAATGAGAGAAGCCAAGTGTATGTGCACCTATTTATGAAACAATTAAACATACGTGATTCAATAAAAGCTAGCTTGTTTATAAAGTATATCATGGAAAAATTCTATAAAAAAGGTAAGTATTTTAAAACTTCATTAGATGTTTTTTAATGAAGGTTTGTCACCGAACATGGAACATATGTGATTACTTGGCAAAGGGACTCGCTCGTTGCATGTGGTGTTGTCGTGTCGAGTATCCTCAAATTATTTTGATATTTTATTAATTAATTTTGGTTATAATTTATTTTTATTTTATTGTAATATTGTAACCTTCTAAAAAAATCCAAGCATAATGCTCTATTTTTGTTTCTTCTTTCAGATATTTCATCGTAAATTTAAAAAAATAAAAATAATAAGTTTGTTTAAAAAAAGTATTCTTAGTTTAATGTAAATGTATATATTTTCAAACGAACCCAGTTTTAACAAAATTTATGCCGGAGTGTCCGCAAAAGAAAAAAATGACATGTCTATATCATAGAAAGGTTAATTATATATTTAAAGTTATAAGGTAAATAATACATCATACTCAAATTAATTATTAGAATATAGTAATAAAAATAAAAAATAAGAATATTTCCACTCATCCAATCCAATGTTGTAAATTCTTCAATAAAAAAAAATAAAAAAAAATAAAAAACAAAACCTAATCCGTTTGTTTGAGAAAACAACCAGGTCTATATCATGTGTGTTTGGTCTATATATTCGATGTAAAATATTTTAGACATAATATTTTGACCCAAGTTCATAGTTAGTAAAATTCAGGTCGAATAATGTCATTATGTAATAAAGTGTGTGTAATATGTATAGGTATATGACGATTACTCAAAGGAGGCAATGGTTCAAAAGAACCGGGATGTGTCTCCTTCTCATATAGAGATATTCAAATCCATTTAGGGTTCATTAGTGAATCGAACTACTAGCTTGTTCCATAATCAAAGTTCTTGATCGATTGATTCACGTCTTCCTAGGCCATGAAAATATATATATTTACCTGAAAGTGCAATCATGTCTGTTTGAGATAAACCATGCTTTTCAAACACGGTATTAAGTTGGTCCAAATTAAAATCTGGGTGTGGAACATTATTTCGCACACTTGCTTTTATAGAAATTCTCCCATCTCTTCTTCCCAGCTCTACACTATATGATGGCCCACCTGACTGCAGTTTATTTAAACAGTAAATAACTAAATATAACAAAAACCACTATATTATATTATTACCATGGGGGAGGTTTTTGAGAACCATGTAATTTTGACAACTTTTGAAAATCATTTTGAGTCACTAGTTATATATATAATGAAAACTCCCTCCATTAATTTGAGTGGTCCTCCCTTTCTAAATTAGTGGCTGAGATTGGTTCTTAAAAATTCTCAAAATGAAATGGTTCTCGATCAATTTAACCTAACCCTTATTACTATATATAGTATATTTTAAAAAGTTGTAAAATAAAAGTGATGGCTCATAGTCTCGTACCAAAGCTACAACATCTCTAGTGGCAAGAGCCAATATATCAGCACAAGAGACTTGATTCTTGCAACTGGGATTGTTGTCAAGTGCCGCTTTCGCTTTGATGACGGTGTCAAACCCGTCACTAGCGAGCGATGAGTCGTCAGGGTGGTCCTTCTCGGCGTTTGGAGTCGCAAGAAAAACAGAAGCATCACATCCCTATATATATCATATAAAAGATGATAAATTACCGTTCATTATCATATAAAAGATAATAAATTACTGTTCATTGAAAATAAAATGTAACTGTGGAAATGAGTTTGGAAATGATCAAGACGAACCCGAACGAAACAGTCGTGGGCGAAGAGGCGGAGAGTGCCCGGAACCGTGACGAAAGTCTGCTGAAACTTCTTGGTGACGGCTGCTTTGACGATTGATTCGACATTCGGGCAAGTGTTTTGATAGAAGTTTTGTTTAAGTTGAGCATAAGATGAAGCAACATACAAAGAGAGGAACAAGAAACGTAGGATTTGGTTACTCATCTTGTTTTCTTTGTTATAAGATTGATGAAGATGTTTGTATAGATACCTACATATATATACATATATCCATGTGTGTGTATATATATATTATATTACAATTACAATATGGTCATTGACTTGTACAAACAATGTACATTTCTATTCATTGATCTATCAACAATGGAATAAGCTTGTCTGCTATGATTCAATTATCCATTATTTTTTAGTCCCAGGAGAATCTCTACACATGCCTAATGGAGCAATTTGTATGGCATGTATATTAACACACAAGATACCATCGTGCATCATTACCATAAATAGTTTTATTCTACATTTAATATAGGATCAATTGTAAATTATTTGTTCTTTGTTTAGTTCCTAATTCATGTGATCCTCCTGTATATGTACCCTTGTAAAACTCATTGTGAATTCAAGAAACCTTTTACCTTTACATTGTATTCTTCTTTATAATTAACTTATGCAAATTGACGGTGAAGTAGTAAATTATATTTTTTAAGAGATATTTTGATGGTTAAAATGTTATGTTATAATTAAAAGATTAATTAGAGGTTTAAATTCTGTAATGTGTGATATTATCATTCTAGAAAGTATAAGAAATATTGTCCCATGTAACCTTAGACGATATTTGGCCGACACTCTTAACTTTTGTGAGATTAGAAAAGATGATGATTGCAAGAACAAAATCACCATTAATCATTTAATTGAATAGGGATTTTGGATTTCTTGTGTTAGGGTGTCTTCATATTATAAGTTTTAATCAAGCGTCTCTAAGAGTATAACATAAGAGTATAACTTAATGATAAAATGATGGCTCTCCAAAGTTATAGATTCAAATATTTGCACGCAATGTGACCTTTTTATTTAAACCAGCATGTTAGTTAGCTTTTTCCTCAATTTGGGTCGGTTAACTATATGGGCCAAATAAAACTAAAACGAGATTACCCAATGTCAATGTGCCATATTGCCATTTAAAGCATTGAAAGTGCATTAGCCAATGGGCTAATTAAAACATTATGGGTTGTCCAAGAGGTGGTCTATGAAGTGGTAGATTGGAGCACATCGGTTAAAAATATCACTTAAACCAAACACACATATCAATTTAAATGAAATTTGAATTATAATCATTGGGGCCAATTTATTTCTATTATTTTTGTAAAGTAATTACATATAAGCTATTAAATAATTTAGCCGTATCAAGTCATTATTAATGGGATGTGATATAATGGGATGTGATAGCTGCTCGTGATGACTATAACGAAATCGATCCGGCTCAAATCGGTCCGGAAAAATTTATATATTTAATGTTAAATTTCCGAAATCTAAATTTTCAATCATCATGAAAAAAAATTGTGCCTGAATTTTGTGTTTGTTGCTATTGGTTGTTGATGTATGAGTAATATAATAAGAATTAACGGGCCAAAATTAACCAAAATTCATTAATATAATCGAATTTTAATTGGTTAATTATGAGTTACTGATGAAAAACGTCAATTTCACGTGAAACGGGACTTGGCATGGAAACGAGATGAGAAAACTGAGCAAAATGGAAAAGTATCAAAAAGTCAACTCTTGGATTCAAAGTCAAAATTCTAGTAAAATTCAAATTTTTGGTCAAAGCCGCAAGTGGTGAGTAGCCACCAAATAGCTTCCCAAGCCATGTAGTCTGATTCGCAAGTGGTGAGGAGTCACCTCATGGCTTCCCAAGCCATGTGGTCTGATTTGGTCAAAACTCATTCGGCAAATATTTCTTTATGATTTCAATTTTGTGAGGGAGAGATTTTGTGATGCTGGAGCATCGAGATTTAACCCTACCAAACCCGAAGATGTACGACTCGAGATTGAGGATTGAAGTTTACGTCATATTGGAGATAAGCTCCTATCTTTATGACATTATTATTTGTTATCTATTTAGTTTATCTTTAATTACTTTTAAATTATTTTGCTTCCTAATCTCTTGATGATTTTTAGGATTAGTTGGTTTTCTCTTTTATCTCTAGATCTTATAAATAGGAATTAAGATGGATTATAAAGGGGGTTGATTTTGTTTGAATATTGAATGTTTGTTCTTGAACCTTTCGGTTCTTTTGAGACTTTGAAATCATAGTGTTCTTGAGTCATTTGATTGCTTCTGATTCTGTATCAATTGATATCAGAGCTTTTGGTTCTCAAATGGCTCTACGTGGAGGAGAATACTTGATTGCTCGTAGAATCGCCAACAGAGGCAACGATGAAAGTGTTTTCAATTCACATGCTCGTGGAGAAGATCAACCTTCAACTTGCAAAGTCATCGACAGAGGTAGCAGTGAAGTTGGTCCAAACCCACGGGATCTTAAGATCAAAAGACTACGTAAACTAGTCTGCGATTTTGAAACGCAACAAGAGATCAAACGGCTCCGACAACGAGTCAGTGATCTAGAGTTGCAACGGGTGATGCGCACTAAGGAAACCGAATCGGGAAAAATCGTCCGAGACAATGTGAACGAGGAAGAGGAGCATCATTTCAGCCATCCCACCCTCGGTTCCTTAAACCAATCTATGAAGATGAAACTAGTAAAGAGTCTTTATTAGAGGACGAGCCTATATACGATGAAGACGGGATTATTCCCGACGCGAAAGAATGCTTATTTATCCAGAAATTTCTTGGTTGAAATACGATTAAAAAAGAACGAGTAGAAAAGGATGAACACGTGAAAGAGAAAGACGTTGTCGATCGTGTGGTTTGTGTTGCTGTGCGAACGAGGGTTTCTCCGGTTCAGCAAGGTTTGTTTAAGGTTACACAATATTTACCCTCACTTTTCGAATGCAAGGCGGAAATTAATTTGGGTTTTATTAATATATATATATATATATATATATATATATATATATATATATATATATATTTGTTTCCGTCTATTAAGTTTCCCTCTAATTTTAATTATATATATTTTGGTGCTCATATATTTTAGCCGCACACATATTTAAGTTTTGTTATCTTTGGAGTCTCCGTGGTCTACTGTCAAAGAGTTGCTCACATCGTGATGATTTGATGAATCCACATATTCCATTTGAGATGATATGTGTGAAGAAATTAATTTTTAAACATCAGGATAATTTATGGTGGTAATTTCTTTCATTTGGTTGAAGCTCATATTTTTTACGTTCTTAAAACTTGAGGACTAGTCCTTTTCGAAGAGGGGGAGAAGGAGGAGTCATGGGGGGGGGGGGGGGGGAGGACCCAGCAACCCAATAGACCCGGGACCTAACGATCTAAGTGATATATTCCCGAAGCCGAACGAGCCAATGGTCTTGAAATTATCATACAAGGAAAGAGGTCAAGACATTCCTTTTGACCTGAGAGGCGTGTTCAATACTCGAGGTCGAGTCTTTTTCCAACCCGGTGTGTATGATGCGGGAGCATCGGGATTTAACCCTACCAAACCCGAAGATGTACGACTCGAGATTGAGGATTGAAGTTGACGTCATATTGTAGATAAGCTCCTATTTTCATGGCATTATTATTTGTTATTTACTTAGTTTATCTTTAATTATTATTACACTAGGATAGAACCCGTATGTTATACGGGTTAAATCAATTTTTTTTTGGTAAAGGGTTATACGGGTTAAATCATTAGAAAATATGTATAATTGATAATTCATGCATACTCGTTTTATTACCCGAATAACGTATTACATTACATTTAATAAAGTTATAATTCATAATATGGTATTGGCGACTTTATCTTCTTCATAAAAAATATTTAGAGCATGTCTCTACTTGTATATTTGGAAAAATACAACATAAACATGATCATGTTTAAAAATGGTTGTTAGAAAAACAAATCAACCTTGAATAGTGACTAACACTAACTTATGATTTGACAAACTTGAGACTTTAACTCTTGATAGAAAGTTAGGTGAGTAAAAATTTTATCAAAATTATAATGAACATATTCTAATTGTTGAGTATAAAGTCTAAATTATAATCAGAATATTATAATGTTAAATCAATAAAAAAAATTATCTTGGTATATATTAGAAAACGTACAATTGTATTAGTCATGATGTTTAAAATTTCCAATTTGAATGACATAGGATCATTTTTATATGATAGAAAAACTATTTAATATTGGATATTATGAACAAAAAATATTATCGTTTACGGATTTCTCTATAAATAGTATCATACCACAATGTTGATTGGATTTGTAAAACAATATTAGTTATTCATTTATTATAATATTAAATATGATTTGCTCAATTATATTTGAAAAACACGTGTATATAAATGTTTATTGGTATTTTATAAGTTTTTTAAATATTTATTAAATGAAAATAATAATAGTTAAAAAAATATTTTAAATAAAAATTAGATGTAAATTAATATATGATTGTCATAATTCCATAAATATAATTAAATAAAAATATATCATGATTATAAGGGATATAATTTCCAAAAAAAAAATTTATTAGGGAGTAGATTTGGAGGGAAAATTTGTGTGAGAATGATTCTAGTTTTGACAAGTGTCAACAATTGTAATTGTTTATTAGAGTAGGAAGATTATTTTGCTTCCTAATCTCTTGAAGATTTTTAGAATTAGTTGGTTTTCTCTTTTATCTCTAGATACTATAAATAGGAATTAAGATAATTATAAAAGGGGTTGATTTTGTTTGAATATTAAACGTTTGTTCTTGAACATTTCGGTTTTTTTTAGACTTTGAAATCATAGTGTTCTTGAGCCATTTGATTGCTTCTGATTCTGCATCATTTTGCTTGTGAATTTCTTAGTGATTCACGTAGAGATCGTTGTTTAGATCGTATTGATGTATCAATATCATGTAATCACCAATCGATTTGAGCAATAAACTCAGATTCTATTTAGACTTCGTGTTCTTCATTCGATGACATTTTCGATCATTGTTTTGGTGTACAAATCACTCAGATCGGGACATTCCGCAATTACAATGGCCACAAATAACAATTTCCACTAATAGTCCTTCAACTTTCATTCTTATTTTACTAGCCACCAAAACTTAACATGATAACTAATATTTTCAACCAATTAAATTGGGTTATTTAATTACCACACTTACCCAACTAAGACCCATCACAATATAATAATATTAAAACGAAACTAAAATTTCAGGAAATTACACCTCTGCTGCACAATATTGATCCTCTATTTTCATGTATTTGGGGAGATTGGCATAGCCATAGGTTAGCCCAAAACTGATTTTGACAAAGGATAAAGTCCGAATCAGAAAAGGATCCAAAGGGAAACCCAAGATTTATGCTCGGATCTATAAAAAAAACAAATAACTTAGACATTCGATAAAAAGAACAGTGAAAGACTGAAAGATGTAAGACCACCGAAACCAAAAGATTATAACATACATAATAACGGAGATGATTATCATACGCTGAAGACTCCGGCCATAAAATGAGAGACAAAGACGAAGCCAAACAGACCATCGCATGCATCCAAAACCCTAATCGCATCTCCCTCAATCGGCCTCAATGGCGAAGCTTGAAGAGAAACCCCGTGGGGGCGGGCCTTAAAAATTCTATCGAGAGGGCGATACTCAATTTATAAAAAAATTTTGAGGGACGATACTCAATACATATAAAAAAACTTTAACATAAAATCCCGAAAATACATACCCTGGACGAAAAAACCGCAGGGCTGGTCGCCCCCGCGGAACTACTCTATCCTTCGCCAATGATTCGGCCCCATCCCCTAAAGTGAACCATTAAGAACCACCACAAACCTTCATCACCTCATTGATTTCCAACTCATTGATTTCCAGATCTGAAAGTTATCGCAAATGTTTTTCGAGATCTATTAAGGCTATGTGTAATCGGGCGTGATAACACACAATCCCCCACCATAGCGCCCCTCATAGCGCCCCTGGGCACCCCCCGGGGCGCTATGTTGCTCAATTTCGTCCGCCAGCGCCATGCCCATCACGCCCCCACTTGTTCAACCAATTCAAACTAGCCAACCATAATGCTCCATGTCACATAACCCCCCTTCTTGACTACACACCCATGTCACATAACCCCCACTTTGCCACGTCAACGCCACATGTCACATAATGCCCCATGGTGGGGCATTATGACTACACATAGCCTAACGAAGGGAAAATACATTTAAAAAAACAGAATTTGTGGAACAAGAAAAATAGTAATATATATCACTCAAGATAATTTAAATGCATGATTATCATTTACAACCTCAAGAACAAATAATACACTGGCCAAACCAAACCACCATGCATGATTGTTCTTCAAAAGCAACATACATGTGGACATTTTTTAGCTAGCTACTTATTCAAGAATCAAATTTACAATTTGGAATCAAATAAATAATGACAAGAAATGACTTCATCTTTCTTTTCTTTGATCAGTTTATTTGAGTGCAATCACGCCTGATCTCACCCTGGTTACCAGTCAAAACCCCAACTCGCCCGAGCTTGGTAATGGCTGTCACGAAAGCTTGGTTAAAGGCGGTGCTGTTAGACGCAAACATGTTGACCACAGGCTTTGAGCGGTTATCGGTGAACAAGATTTGATCAGAAACAAACAGACCCTTTCCTTGTTGAAGGTTCTTAAAATATGCGTTGTCGAATGTTTGAGGGGTCGTAGGATCCATGTTAATCGCGATCCTAGGGTCTACGTTTTTGGGACACATTTGCCTTAGCTGAAGAGCGTATTGACGGTTTAGAGTCGGGTCTATACCGCTTTTTGCATAAATACGTGACGAAAATTTGCCACAATGAGAGAACCCAAGTGTATGTGCACCTATATATGAAACAATTAATCATATGTGATTCAATATAAGCTTGTGCAAAGAGTATAATAATTGAATATGGCATTTTTTTATTTAAAAAGTAGGATTTTTGTACTGGTTTTTAGATGTTTTTTTAATGTAGTTTGGTCACCGAACATATGTGATTACTTGGCAAAACATGTGTTGAAGGACACGGTATTCTCAAATTATTTTCTAGATTATTATATTATTGATTAATTTTTGTTATAATTTGATTTTTATTTTATTGTAATATTTAACTTTTTTAAATCCAAGCATACTTCTTTAGTTTTGTTTTTTTTTCTGTTGGATATTTCGTTGTAATAATAGTAAAAACCAAGTTTATTAAAAAAAGTACTATTATTTTAATAAAAATACTTTTTTTTCGAACGAAACCAGTTTTTAACAAAACTGTCCACAATATACGTAAAAAAGAAAATGACATGTTTAGGTTGTTTTAGAAAAAGTTAACTTATATATTAAAATTACATATCCAAAACTAATAATTAGAATATAATAATAAAAAATCAAAATCAAGAACAAATCCGCTCATCGTCCAATGAGCGTATCACTTTGTCACCTCGTCATAACCTTCGATCAAAAAATACTTAAAAACCGATGTAAAATTCCTAAACCATATGTTCAATTAACTAGTCTTGGACTAATCTTGTAATTGATCAATAGCAAGTAGCTTTATAAATATAATGTGTGTTTGGTCTATATATTTGTCGTAAAGTTATATATATTTTACCTGAGAGTGCAATCATGTCTGTTTGAGATAAACCATGGCTTGCAAACATGTTATTAAGTTGGTCCAACTTAAATTCTGGGTGTGGAAGTTTATTTTGCACACTGGCTTTTGTAGAAATTCTCCCATCTCTTCTTCCCAATTCTACACTATATGATGGTCCACCTGACTGCAGTTTATTTAAACAAACAAATAACTAAATATAACCAAAACTATACTATATAGTATATATTTAATAAAAGTTGTAAAAAAATGTGATGGCTCATAGTCTCATACCAAAGCTACAACATCTCTAGTGGCAAGAGCCAATATATCTGCACAAGAGACTTGATTCTTGCAACTAGGATTGCTGTCAAGTGCCGCTTTCGCTTTGATAACGGTGTCAAATCCGTCACCAGCGAGCGATATGTCGTCAGGATGGTCCTTCTCGGCGTTCGCATTCGCAAGAATAACAGAAGCATCACATCCCTATATATAACATATTACATACAAAAGACGCGATAAATTACGATCATCTAAAATAAAATGTAACTGATGTGGATATGAGTTTGGAAAAATGAGACGAACCCGAACGAAACAGTCATGGAAGAAGAGGCGGAGAGTGCCTGGAATCGTGACGAAAGTCTGTTGAAACTTCTTGGTGACGGCTGCTTTGACGATTGATTCGACATTCGGGCAAGTGTTTTGATAGAAGTTTTGTTTAAGTTGAGCATAAGATGAAGCAACAAACAGAGAGAGGAACAAGAAACATAGTATTTGGTTCCTCATCTTGCTTTCTTTGTTATAATTGAGAAACTTGATGAAGATGTTTGTATAGATACCTACATATATATACATATATCCATGTGTGTGTGTATATTATTATTACAATTACAATATGGCCGGTCATTGACTTGTACAAACGAGTATGTACATTTCTATATATTCATTGATCTATTCAACAATGGCATAAATTTGTTTATTATGATTTAATTATCCATTGTTTTTTTAGTAAGAGAGAATCTCTACATACCCCTATATTATTCCTGTATTAGTAAATTATATAATATTTATATAGGAGTTTAATGGAGCAAGTAGCATGGCATGTATTTTTTTTTTTTATTAAACTTATCAAATTCAAATTGATGGTAAAGTAGTAAATCATTTTTCTTAAGGGATATTTTGGTGGTTAAAATGTAAGTGTTATAATTAAAACATTAGATGTTTAAACTATTTAATAATGTGTGTTATAATCATTCAAGAAAATATAGGAACTATTGTCCCATGTAACTTTGGACGGCTCTTAGCTTATGTCAGATTAGAGAGGTGATGATAAATGTTACAAGAACAAAATCAACAATTTAATTGAATGGGATTTTGGATTTCTTTGCGTTAAGGGTGATGTTCTTCATGTCATAAGTTTTAATCAAGCGTCTTTAAAAGAGATAATTTGGTAATAAAGTTATGGCTATCCAAACTAAAAGGTTATGAGTTTAAATTCTATAAAAGATAAGTGTGTGAGTAACTGCTAAAAAAGGTTCTAATCAAGCACTCAACTCAATTAGTTATTATGATTAGAAATTGCTAGTAGAATTTGGTAAGCAAATAATTTAAAACTTATACATGATGAATTAAAAAAATCGATTCGGAATAAATTAAAAAAGATTATATCATAGATGTTCTTCAAATGATGGCTAAAATGTTCATGAAAAGGTGGGTATACATCAAAGTGTTAGAAAAGCATTTTACTTTGTATGATTGTTTTTTAATATAAAATTTAAAATTGAGGATGGTTGGCATGAAAGTGAAAGGGCAGACTTTGGCTGGATATTAATAGATTGATAGATGGGTAAACTCATGTGAACCAATTTAATTATTTAAATAAGTTTAGTTATGTGCAATTTGCTATATATTATCATTAGTTGAAAATAGTTGTTGGAAGCATTTTGTGGATATAATAATATACTATGACACAAGTTTTGAAATGCAAACACAAATATTGAAAAATAAAATTAACCATATAATTAAAATTTATAGATATTGAAAGTTAAACCTAACCAATAATGCAAGGAATGAACACTTGAGAAGAATGAATGTCAAAAAAACGTAGTGACAAAAAAACGTAAATTTTATCGGAAGTTTTTATTTAATATAATTATTATTCCTTTATAACATAGTTGTTACAGATTATAACCAAAAGAGTGTCATTTTAAAATTTATTTACTAAATAAGTGTAATTAAAAATTTATTTATCAAAATGAGTGTTTTTATATATTTTTTTAATTAATTTATTATCTCCTTCATACCCACACGCGAAATTTGTTTTACCACTTGATCTTGTCTTTAACCCATCGATATGCCGAAGGTAAGCAATTCTTCTTAACTTTGAAATAATATGTCAACATTCTTTCGATTTCTCCGAAAACTAAACCCTAATTTTTTTCTAGCACCGGTGTAATTGGAGATTAAATAAATAGTTAGTTGTGCCTGTTGTTGTGTGGCATTTTGATATTTCTTGGTGTTTTGCTTTGTAGTTTTGTAGAGGTGTGTTAATATAGTGTTCAAGTCAATGCAGGTCAATTTGAGTAAACTTTTCTTAATAATTAATTCTTGTTAATGTGCATCTAAGAACATTGGGGGGTAAAGCCAACATATCGCTGAAAGTTTGTTAGAAAAGTTAAATCCATATTTAGCAACTTGCTAAATGTTCAGGGACTAAATATGTACAAATCTAGTGTGTTAGTTATAAACGGTCATGATTAATTAGTTTATATAGCTGTTTAGTTGTATTTAGTCGCTGTAATCATTTCCTGTATTCTGTTTCTGAGTTCAATAAGAAATCGATCTTCATTTTCTCTGTTAGACCTAATTGATTCGTTCTTGGCGATCTTGGGGTTGTGTTCTTGATTTGGTATCAGAGCACAGGAAGATCGAATCGCGAATTGAATCTCTGTTCATCATCCCGCTTTGCCTTCGAATTGAAAGGGGATCTTTGATCCTCGATTACAGTTCATCAAAATTAATCGATTGCTTGTTTCATCTCCTCGAAGATCTCCACGAAGACCATCATCTCCAGTAACTCCGCGCACTGAAGCCCCTCGTTTAAACATAGGAGATAATGCTGGAAATCGCAATGTAGTCAGAGAAAACTACACGACAATCCCACTTCAATGCCCGGTGCTTAATCAGACGAATTATGCAGTTTGGGCAATCAAGATGAAGGCAATCCTGAATGTACATGGATTGTGGGAAGTGGTGAGCCCGGCAGCCGGTGCAGTGATCGATTCAAAGAAGGATAATGCAGCTATTGCATATCTTTATCAATCCCTCCCTGAAGACCTGATTCTACAAGTTGCAGATCTTGACACCTCAAAGGGTGTGTGGGATGCAATCAAAACAAGGTATGTTGGTGTAGATCGTGTAAAAAAGGCTAGATTACAAACTCTTAAGAGTGAATATGAGATGTCTTAGGATGAAAGATAGTGAGAGTATTGATGAATTTGCTGGGAGACTTAGTGCCATAGCAAATAGGTCTGCAAATCTTGGAGCCCAAATAGATGACCCTACTTTAGTTAGGAAACTTTTGGATAGTGTTCCGGATAGATTTGTTCAAATAGTTGCTTCTATAGAACAGTTTGTAGACCTTGACACTGCTGTATTTCAAGAGATAGTTGGTAGGTTGAAGGCTTTTGATGAAAGGATTAGTGTTAAAGCCAGGGGTTCAACCAGTAAGGATGAACAATTACTCTTGTCTTATAGTGAGTGGCAGGCTAGGCATAAGGATCAGCAACAAAAAAGGAAGAAGTGGGATAAGGGATCTAAGAATGGCAATGGAAAGACCAATAATGAAGGGTCAAAAGGTGTTCAGAAAAATGGAAAAGGAAGTAGCAATAGTGGTAGGCAGCAGGGTAAGTCTAAGAAAGATAAGTCCCAAATTAAGTGTTTTAAGTGTGATAAAATGGGCCACTATGCTAGTGAGTGTCCTCAAAAGAAGGTTAAAGATGATGAGGCTCTCCTGACTCAAATTGATGATGACAGTGAACCTGAACTCTTGTTCATATCAGAGGATCATGACAATAAAGAAACTGTCATGCTAAATGAATCAAGGGTAAGTTTGTCCAAGTATGACTCACAAGAGGGAAAACATTTGTGGTATTTGGATAATGGTGCTTCCAACCATATGACAGGTAATCTCTCTTTCTTTTCCTTTCTAGATAAGAATGTTAGTGGAACTGTGAGTTTTGGAGATGGTTCTAAGGTCAGCATAGAGGGAAAGGGGTCAGTTGTAATAGAAAGTCAGTCTAAGGAACATAAGGTCTTGACTAATGTCTATTTCATACCCCATTTGAGGAGCAGCATACTGAGCTTAGGGCAGGCCACTGAGAGTGGCTGTGAGGTCTTGATGAGAGGTAATTACCTATGGTTAAGTGATAAAGAAGGTAAGTTGCTCATGAAGGTTAAGAAGGCTCCCAATAGACTTGTATAAGGCTGAGTTAGGAATAGTGGCTCCTAGTTGCTACTTTACTAAGATTGATGATCCCATCATGGCTTTGGCATGGTAGGCTAGGACACCTAAATTTCCATACATTAGACAAACTCACTAATAGTGATATTGTGATAGGCCTGCCTAAGTTTAAAACAGGGCATCACATCTGTGATGCATGTTTGGCAGGAAAGCAGACTAGGACCTCCTTCCCCAAAGAATCTAAGTACAGGTCTGAACAGCCTCTAGATATGATATCTATGGATCTTTGTGGTCCTATAAGTCCTGAGACAGATTCTAGAAATAGGTACTTTATGCTCCTTGTAGATGATTGCTCTACATATATGTGGGTATACCTACTTAAGAGCAAGGATCAGGCATTTGAGACCTTTAAGACCTTTAAGTCATATGTAGAAAAGAGGTTTAATAAGAAAATTAAAACTGTAAGAAGTGACAGGGGAGGTGAGTTTGTTTCACAGGAGTTTAATGAGCTTTGTAATGAGCATGGGATAGTTAGGATGCTAACTGCACCATACTCTCCACAGCAAAATGGAGCTGTGGAGAGGAGGAACAGGACCATACTAGACATGACTAGAAGTAGCATGAAAGCCATGAATGTTGAGGACAAGTTATGGGCTGAAGGGGTTAGACATAGTGTTTATGTTCTAAATAGGCTGCCCACAAAGGCATTGGCAGATAGAGACTCCATATGAGGTTTTAAGGGAAAAGAAACCAAATCTTGCTCACTTAAGGATATTTGGCTGTGTAGGGCATGTTAAAAATGTCAAACCAGGTATTAAGAAGCTAAAGGATAGGAGTCAGCCCATGATGTATTTGGGTGTGCAGGAAGGTACTAAAGCCTATAGGATGCTAGACACTAAAACCAAAAGAATAGTTGTAAGCAGGGATGTTACCTTTGAAGAACATAGGAAAGGAAGTGAATTGAATAGATCTCAGAGACAGGTTGATGCAAATTCAGGGGGTGCTGAGTTCATTAGTCCTAAGGGTGAATTTCATTTTCAAGATAGGGACTGGGATCAAGCCAGTTCACAATCTGAGGTTAGTGATCATGATAGTGCTCAGGGTGGTGAGGAAGGGTTTAGTGAAGATGATGAGGTTCAATCTCCCATAAGTCAATCACCTGAGCATGAAAATCAGGTTGATCATGTGGCTAGTATCTGTAGGGGGTAAGGAGATCAGGTAGAGTTCCTACTGTTCCATCTAAGTTGAAAGACTTTGAACTTGATAATAGACTAAGACAGGTTCAACAAAGGCAAAATGAACTAGAATTAGTAGAACTGCTTCTTACTCAGGAAGATGAACCTACTTCAGTTAGTCAGGCAAAGGCTAATGGCAAGTGGAATAAGGCTATGTTAGATGAGTTAGAGTCCATAGAAAAGAACCAAACTTGGAAACTTGTAGATCTCCCTAAGGGCTATAAGCCAATAGGCCTAAAATGGTTGTTTAAGGTGAAAAAGGATGCCAAAGGGGGTGTAGTCAAACACAAGGCAAGGTTAGTTGCTAAAGGGTATGTTCAAGAGTTTGGGGTGGACTATGAGGAAGTCTTTGCTCCTGTAGCCAGGATAGATACCATTAGGTTAATCTTAGCATATGCTGCTAGAATGAGGTGGAAAGTTTATCACTTAGATGTGAAAACAGCATTTTTACATGGTGAATTAAAGGAGCAAGTGTATGTAGAACAGCCTGAGGGCTTTAAGGTCAAGGGAAGTGAGAAGAAAGTCTATAAGTTAGAAAAGGCTTTATATGGTCTGAAACAGGCTCCAAGGGCCTGGAATCAGAAATTAGATAGTGTGTTAAAGGGTATAGGCTTTAACAGGTGTAAGCATGAGCAGGCTGTGTACACTAGGCTTAAAAAAGATTCAAAGTTGATTGTAGCAGTGTATGTAGATGATTTAATGGTAACTGGTAGTGATGAAAAGGAGATAACCAGGTTCAAAGAGCAAATGAGGACTAGGTTTGAGATGACTGATTTAGGTTTGCTCAATTATTACTTGGGTATAGAAGTTAATCAGACTGATGATGAGATTCAAATCAAACAGTCTGCATATGCTGCAAAAATAGTTAAATTGGCAGGTTTGGAAGAAGGGAATGAAACAAAAATTCCTATGGATCCTGGTTTGAGGCTAAGGAAGGAAGAGGGTGGTGTGGTTGAGGAAGCTACAAACTATAGGAGAATTATAGGATATCTAAGGTACTTATGCCAAACTAGGCCTGATATAGCTTACTCAGTTGGTTATGCTAGTAGGTACATGCAGGAACCAAGGTCAGAACATTTAAAGGCAGTGAAGCACATTGTCAGGTATGTAAAGGGAACCTTGGATCATGGTCTCAGCTATAGAACAAGTAAAAGGGATGGGCTTGTTGGGTATAGTGACAGTGATCATAACATGGGAAGTGAGGATGGCAAGAGTACTTCTGCAAATGTGTTTTTCTACAATGGGTCACTAATTTCATGGTTTTCACAAAAACAGAAAATAGTGGCTTTATCATCATGTGAGGCAGAGTTTATAGCTGCAACACAAGCTGCTTGTCAAGCTATCTGGTTAGCAGGGCTGCTGAAAGAAATAACAGGTAAGGATCAAGGGAAAATTGAGTTGTTTGTGGACAACAAATCAGCTATTGCACTTATGAAGAATCCTGTTTTTCATGGGCGTTCAAAGCATATCAATTTGAGGTTCCATTTCATAAGAGAGTGTGTTGAAGATGGGCAAATTGAAGTGAAGTATGTGAGAAGTAACATGCAGGCTGCAGATGGACTGACTAAAGCTTTGGGAAGAACTAAATTTGCTGATATGAAGAAACTGTTAAGGATAAGCAGTGTAAAGGGGAATTGATATTTCTAATTGAGATGGGATTTCAATACATTAGCACATGTACGTTCATTGAACCACTGCTGTTTGATGATATTGACTTGTCAAATCATTGAAATGGTCAATCCTCATTGAAGAAGAAAAGCTGTGGTCTAAATGGATTTAAGGGGGTGTTTGTTAGAAAAGTTAAATCCATATTTAGCAACTTGCTAAATGTTCAGGGACTAAATATGACAAATCTGTGTGTTGGTTATTAACGGTCATAATTAATTAGTTTATATAGCTGTTAAGTTGTGTTTAGTAGCTATAATCGTTCCTGTAATCGTTTCTGAGTTCAATAAATCAATCTTCATTTTCTTGTTAAATCTAATTGATTCGTTCTTGGCGATCTTGGTGTTGTGTTCTTGAAAGTTCAGGGGTAAATTTTGTAACTCGCACAAACTTGAAGGGCTGCTGATTAAACAAGATTGTTAATCGTTTGTTAGCATGTATAAGTACAATTCTTAGCTCAGATTTAGGGATTCCTTTTACGCATTTTCATTTCTTAGTAATTCATTTGTAATTTCTCTTTCGTTCTTGATCGAAAGCAATAAGTGATCATCTGATTTCATTCTTAATTCGTTTCTCATTTCAATTTTGTTCTTGACCGATCACAATTATAACAAGTGGTATCAGAGCCATGGTGGCTCAAATCTAAGATCGATTTTCACAAATTAAGATCTGAACTGAAGACGATGGTGACTGCAAAGTTTGAGTTGGAGAAATTTGATGACAAGAACGACTTCGGTCTATGGAGAGTAAAAATGAGAGCATTGTTGGTTCATCATGGATTGAGTGATGCCTTGGCTGATGAAGACAAGTTACGAGAGGGCTTAACCGAGAAAGAAAAGAAGGAGATGTTTGTAAAGGCCCATAGCGCAATTGCCCTCAACCAAGGTGATTGAACTCTTCGAGAAGTGGCTAAAGAAACTACTACGGCTGGTATATGGCTTAAACTCGAAAGTCTTTACATGACAAAATAACTGGCTAATAAACTTATCTGAAAAACAGAATTCATACATTCCAAGTGTCATCTGGTAAGACTTTGGAACAACACACAAATGAGTTCAATAAGTTAGTGATTGACTTAGAAAACATAGATGTAAAACTGGAAAATGAGGATCAAGCAATCTTTTTTTAACTTCTATGCTAATAATAACTTTGCACTCTTAATGCACAAATCCTACGGATCACAGTATTTGGAGATGTAGAGTTGTTAGTCAGTGGTTGTACACAACAATTTCACGACCCTTAGATGATAACTTTGTTTTTAATAGGTATTTGAAAAAGGTTGAAACGCAACTTGTTATTGCTAGTTCCATATCCTCTTCCCGTAAGAATTCCCATTATGGGTTTCAACTTTTTCTAAAAGAAATATGATAATTCAGTATTTAATTAAAGGTACCACTTTAGGGTGGGAGGTATGCTTGCCTAAGCCATGCCTTAGGCATCAAATTCTAACCAATGAGGTGATGCCAAGAGGAGAGAGAAGATTGATGTAGAATTGATGTAGAATTGGTGGGTATGCATGATTTGGAAGTGGGTACCATAAAATCTCGGTAAACATGGAAGTGGGCACCACCTCACACACACAAAAATATCGGCATACTTCGGCATTAGTTTGCCGAAAATCAAAAGATCCATGCCGATGCCGAATGCAATGCGCTGCGCGGTATGCTTGCCGAGCTCGGCATCATGTACGCCGAAGGTTGCCGAGGTGTGCAAAACATGCACACCGCCCACCCTTACAAATATAGACCCAGAAAAGAATATAATATGCAATCTTACGAAACCAAAACTCTTAAAACTTAAAATTCATTATGTTGCACTAAAACTGTATATTGTTTATATCGAGCATGGTTGACTTTGAGACTGTTTATTATTTTTACTGTTATTGTCGAACTGTTATATTAAATTTTAGGTATCGTTAGGTATTCTAGTGTAGTGTGTGTATGATATGACGAGAAACACAATAATACTTGTAAAACGTATTAATAATTAATTGGTGAAAAATCATATAGATTTAAAGGTTTAATGAAAGTTATATTTATATAAAACAAAATTGATTTTCAAACTTTAGTTATATACTATTACATAATTACAGTATTAAATTAATTTCGTATTTAATTGCTTAGAGGGTTTTTTTTTTTTAATTTAATAACATAATAGACAAAGACAATATTACCCTCTTAGACTCTTAATTCTTAAGTAAATGATAAATTTACTTAATTACAGTATTAAATTAATTTCGTATTTAATTGCTTAAGGGTTTTTTTTTTTGAATTTAATAACATAATAGACAAAGACAATCTTACGGGAAGAGGATATGGAACTAGCAATAACAAGTTGCGTTTCAACCTTTTTCAAATACCTATTAAAAACAAAGTTATCATCTAAGGGTCGTGAAATTGTTGTGTACAACCACTGAACTCTATTAAGAAAACCTATAGCCTCGGAGGCTAAGAACCCAAATATATCAAACGCAAACGGGATAAACACATGTTAATTCTTTGAACAAGTTTTATCGTGTTTAACGACTTTAAAGGTTCAAAATTATAAATACTGATTTACACTTATTCTTATCTATAAATATAAAACTTTCAATGAACAAATAATTATATCATTTGTCAAAATTTTCAACTTCACGGAACCTCCTAATAAATTTGGATTTATTGTTCTTCTATTTATTCTAAAAGATATACATCAAATCCAATGATAATAAAATTCTTTAATTTCAAACTCTAATAATTGTATTTTTTTATGTTTACAATTATCATTTAATATAAAAATATTGTTATTACGCTCACAGTGTCAAATATTTTTAAAAGAGTAAAATACGGGAATCGTTCGTATAATTTGTTCAAATTTCAGATTCTGTTCTTAGGTTTCAAAATTACAGCTATGATCCGAAGGTTTGAACTTTCATAACATCTTTAGTTCATGACGCTAACTGTCCTTAGATTTTCCGTTAAGTCAGTGTAAAATGACAAGTACACCTCTACCCATTTATTTAAAAAAAAAATTAGAGGCAACAGGGATGGCGGCGACGACAATGACAAATTTTTTTTTAAACTTTTTAAAATAAAAGAATAAGGGTATAATTGTCAATTTATACTAACTTAACGAAAAATTTGACAGCAATTAGCGTCATAGACTAAAGATGTTATAAAAGTGCAAGCCTTCGAACCATAGCCGTAATTTTTATGAAACCTAAAAACGAAATATGAATTTTAGTCAAACCACATTTCCTATAATTATTCTTCTTAAAATTATAACTCTAGCTAAAACTAGAGTTTTACTCATGCTAGTAAAAGTGACAAGATATGATGAATGCCCTTATAAAAGTGACAAGATTTTAAATTTTCACAAATGCGCAATTAATGTAAGGTGACAAGATTTTTAAATTTTCACAAATGCGCAATTAATGTAAGGTTGATAAAAACAAATTGTTGTAAAAAAACTTAAGATTTGAACACCATGTACGTGTTGAATGCTTATGTGATGTGGGTGATTATTCAAATGTCATACTAGCATTGCTGATTCATGTACGTTACGCGTATTTCAACAATATCGATATCGAACAAAATTAAACAAATCTATTATGATATATTGATATCATAACATGTTATCAAAGGTTGATAAACATAGTTTATAACTTTGAGTTGGATTGTAAGTACTCTCCACCAAGGATGGACCTACGCTACTATAGATGGTCTGGTCGGTAGGGGTGTTCATTATTCGAATCTCGTTCGAATAATTCGAAATTCGACTCGATTCGAATTCGAATAAGAAATTTGAATTCCTTGTTCAATTTGTTCGAATCGAATCCTAATTCGATTCGATTAATTAAGTCGAATTCGAATCGAATTCGAATTTGATTTTCCAAATTCGATTCGATTCGAATAATTCGAATAAGATATAAATATATATATTTTTTTATATATTTCATATTTTATATATATATATAACTTGTGGCTCAGAATGGTTCTCAAAAGTTTTCAAACCCAATTGGTTCTCAAACGATCCTCTCCACATATATATATATATATATATATGTATAGTAAAAAGTTCATTGTAGACACCCTTATAAGTGTAGACAGGTAGACACCTTCTTTCATCATTAGATCTCTTAATCTAATGGTTGTGATTAATTTTATTTTTTCTTTTTTTCTTTTTTCTCATTAATCATAAATTTTCACATGTGAAAAAAGAGCGATTTCACATGCGAAAGAGTATCTACAATGAACCTCACCCATATATATATATATATATATATATACATATATATATATATAATGTAAATTATATATCAATATTTTAATATCCTTGGGCTCACATTTAACATAAGTCCATTTTAGTATTCTTTGGAAAATGTATTTTGGTTGTTCGCTTAGCTTTTTTTTTGCTTATTTGGAGCTCTCGTTTGCTTGACTTTGGCTTGTTGTTTTGGTTTTTTTTATATAGTACATTGGTACTTGTTTTGTCGTTATTTCTATTATCGTCTCGGACTTGTTTGGTACCTATCGTTTTGGATATGTTTGGAACTATATTAAAGTTATTATTGGATTGTTATAAAAAAAGTTATTGAAAAGTTAATTTTATGAAACTAAAGATTTCTTTTATTCGAATAAATTCGAATTCGATTCGAATTCGACTATAATTATTCGATTCGCATTCGGCTGGTTTTAATCGAATTTGAATTTGGTTTTAGAAGTTCAAAATTCGAATAATTCGATTCAAACAATTCGAATAAATCGAATTCGATTCGATGAACACCCATATGGTCCGGGGTCATCCGACCCTGTAGGCTTTGATTGACTCATGATATTTTTAATATCAACCATTGAGATTTTAAAACTTACTTTAAAAAAAAACAATTTATAGATGTTGTATTTGGGAAACAAAATGAAAATAAAATAAAAACAAGTAGCATTCTTACATAAGAAAACATCACTTTAGTTCTTAGTTTTACTCATTTTAATAATGAACTAAAAAAAATTCAAACGTCGAGTTAAGATACATCCCAACACTAATACACCGAACCGATAAAAAAAACTATTCTCCTATAGTTTGAAGTATCTTGAACTAGTGGATCCACATTGAATTAATATGTAATATCTTATGCGAGATTTGTGTGATAGTGTGTTCTCATTGTTAGATATAGTTTTGAATATTCATTACAAGCAAACTCTCTAATTTAAGTTTTTTTAGCGTTTTGAATTATAAAATTTATGTATGTTCGGTTGAATTCAACTCTTGTACTTTAATTATTGCTTGTTACATTTCTTTTTTAACTTTTATCTATATAATCCGTGGGCTAACGCATATTTCTTGGATAAAACATAAGCAAAAAAGAATCTTAATTACTATTGAGATAATTTTATAATTAAAATATTGAATTTATTGAAGTTGATAACACACCGAATATAAAATTTAAAATTACAGGTCTTTTATTTATTTAAATATCATTGAATATTTGAATTAGTATGAACACAAATGTAAATAGCATCCGTTCACGGGAGGGATTGAGTGTAGAAGTGGTAATAAAATAAATTAAAGAAACTTAATTGCTAATGAAACAAAAATATATAAAATATAGACGGGTGAGTCAAACCGCTATTCTATCAAATTATAATTGTCAAAACTTGTAAACTCATCCATAACTTTTTATTTTTTTTTATCTTAAGATTTTATTAACATTTTAAACAGTTTTATATCCGTACTAGTATGGGTAGCGAAATATAGTTATACAAAATTTATAAACAATATATTTCTTTCTCTTTGTATGCCATATTATGATAAAAAAAATATATGGAAAATTGGCCTATATTAATCTCAGTTATCACCTATTAGCCAATAATAATTATCACCTATTAGCCAATAATAATTTCAATTATAGTTTTTTTCCACAGTAATCCCAGTTATTAACATGTTGGCCTATATTGATCCGCTGTTAAGTTTTGACTAACGGTGTTAAGTTTTTGTTGACTAGGTGGTCAAGATAAATCAAGAGGATTTGAAACCTAGGTGATATTTTCTCTGTTTGTTTTCTGATTATCTCTTTAATTGTTGTCGTAGTTAATAGTTTAGTTATTTTTTTACTTGATGATCAGTTTCTATCCCTTATTATCATGGACTTCGTCATCAAGATGGATCACCCTTACGTGATCAACGAACCCATACTAATGCTAGGACTTGTCGCAAGTAAATTACTATTAGTTAATCAATTTCTTTTCATCGGCTAAATATCAATACCGGTCTATTATCGAAAGATTAACATCGTGTCCACGGATTGATATCCGGTTTCTTATTATTACTATACTACATACAATAGGTACACTTGCCTACATGTATGGTTTGATTATTTGGTGAAAACCGTTTAAAACATAAATATGTTGATCTATTTTTATATACATCATTTTGCACATCAATGTATCATCGTATCTAGAGTCGAGTTTCCTTGTGTGCTTGATTATTACATGCACACACTTATGGATTTTGTTACTAATATTTCCCATCTTAATTTGTTAGATCAAAGAAATCTAATGTCATTTACCTATAACTAGTACTACGAGCTTGTCTATCTGATGATAATATAGCTAGTGTTTGCTTATTATGTTATCAATAAAACTTCCGTCACACTTTTTATCATTATACTTTTTTTGTCACCTCGATCATCATATTTCAATTTCACATTTTACCCCTTTAGGTTGTTGGTAACAGGTATACACACTTTCAATTCACCACATTTTTTCTAGCTTAGTGTCACGTCATCTTACCACAGTTTCATTGTTTTTGGGGTAATATATGGTTACGATTCACTTTTTCAATCCACACTTTAATTTATTTGTAGGTTGTTGCATATGTAATAATTGGGAAGGAATCTTTGTAGAGATTTTGCTCCCAGACAATATGTGTCTTCAGATTTCAAGTATTTACTAGGATCTACGAAATTTGCAAAATGTCTCTATATGTTTTGCAGATAATCTAAGAAATGTCTAGATACTTATCGTAGAAAATGTGAGAAATATTTGAAAGATTTCTCACATCCTGGTCTATATATAGGGAATTCAACCTCATTTGTCTGGTTAGAGAGTCAAAAATCAGATTGAGTGTGTGTGCAAAAGGCGTGTATATATATTCTTTGTACTGATTAATTAATTCATTCTACAATCATTAAAATTACTTCTCTCTCTCTCCAAATGTAAGATCTCTTGATTCAATCTGCTAGTTTTTGAATTACATTTATATTTGTTCTTCATCATTTTACACTTAAACAGATATGAATATTGAGTGTTATTGATCCGGATTAAGTTTAATTATGATACGTGATTGCAATTTTTGAATCGTCCAAGCTTAAAGACGAAGTAGAAGAGTAATTTTCATCAAGAGACACGGTGTGTAAAATAATTAAATATAAGAGAGGACAAAAAAGATTGTATGAAAAATATTATATTTAAGGATAACTGGAATGTGAATTGTATATCGTATTTGCTAATAATAACTCGAGTACAAGAGATGTATATATACTAAATTAAGTTACAATAGAGATCCCTCTAAGGCTCTAATATAAGTATTTATAATGCATGCCTAATACATGTCTAATAAACGGTTAGATGACCGTTGTCAACCATCACATAACCCCTTTCCCCTCAATGAACATTCCGTGAATGAGGATTCAAATTGGGGTCACCGTGTAGGGTGGTATCATCATGGTCAAACCAAAACATGAACACCATGGTGAACACAAACACCCCGCCAGGAGCTTTTCTCGCATCCGCTCTGTATCCTCTTGTTAGGAAATTACAAGTCAGCGAAAAAAGAGTGGTCAAACGACGAGATAGACTCGTCTTGTTCATATCATTTACAAAGAAACAATATACTCCAATAGCATAAACTTGATTCTTGACTCTCGGTTTTAGAAAGCAACTCGCTCCTGAACTTTTTAACTTTATTAAACCGGAATTCAACATACAATGATCCAAAACTCCTATTTATACTACTCTTAACTTGCTACACAAGCAATGGTTGTTAGACTCAAATTCTAATCAATCTACCATAGAGATATAACAAACAATTGACTTGAATTGTATGATTATATATGTACGGCATCTACATTAGCTTTGTAGAAGCCAAATACAGTAGCTTAGCAAAGAAATCCATATGATTCTTATTGTCCATTTCAGGTGCTAGTCACCAATAAAAAAAAACAATAATATTGACAACAACCAGAAAAATGAACACATTTATACAGGAAGAAGAGCCTTTCTTTCATCCCAAATTACAAAACCTGCACCAAATTAAATTTGAAGAAAATATTAGAGGAATGAAAAAAAGAAATATAAGTGATGTTGGAGTAATAAGATTATGCAACATACATGTATATAACATACGCCATTCTCGGCGTGTTTTTTAAGCGTCAAGCAACTTGTTGACCACCGAAAGTTGTTGCCTTCCTCTCCATTCTTCACCAGGCTTTAATGTAATTGGTTTTTCCACTGCTGCAGCCTCCACACACAGCATATGTTTGTACTCATCATCTCCAAAATCAGCCATGGCCTTTGCCTTCTTATCCCATGGATTCCACACAACTACAAAAAATATAAAAAAATTTCTTCATATAAACCGTTTTTAATAAGGCGAGGGTTCTTCACAGAACCAGAAATACTGCAAGAATTGCGAGAACCAGTCTCGAAAATTCATTTATTTGTATTTTTATGTACAATTTTAACATGACTACAAATACATCCTCATGATGTCAACGCTATGTAGTCAAAGGCACCCACTTAGGCGCTCAGCACATGCATCAAGCCGCACAGGCACAAATTCCAGCCAGATTTTGTGAAAAGAAAAAAAATAGGTCCAAAATATCTAAAAATGGCGTAAAAACCCCTAAAATTAGCATGTTTATATCATCCATCCTGCTTAGAAACCCCTTGCACCTAGCCTCAAGGCCCGCCCTTCACACCTTGAGTGTAGAGCCCAGCCCAATGGTTTTAAGAATTATAAACATTCAGGGCCCCCAAAATTTTGGGGCCCCAACTTTGAAAAATTTATAAATATAGATATATGTACCTGTGTTCAGTTAAAAAAAAAACAAAATGAATTTAGGTCGAATGGCTGGGAGATTGCCTTTACCCACCTAAGGTCCCATGTTCCAATCTAGCATATGCGCTTCCCAATCTTTGTCTTTTTGTTTTTTATCCTGCCCTTATTTCATAGCCTAATTAATTAAACCAATTTAACTGAAAATCATCTTTAAAGTTATAATATATTAAACAATCAATTAACCCAATTTAATTAAAAATCTGTTTAAGATTGTAATATATTTTTAATCAAGTTAGAAAACAATGAATAAACCCAATTTAATTAAACTCTTTTTAAACAAAGAGTAAGAATGTACTTTAACAGATCTGCTTAACATGTTTTATGTGACTCGTTTGGCCCATTTACTTCGACCTGTTTTTTACCGCCACTCACAAAAAAATCTAGATTCGCCACATCCTATGATATTTAAAGAAGAAAGATAAGAAATGAATAATTTAGATTGGTTCTCTCATTCTCGCAATATTTGTGGTTCTACAATGAACCCTCCCGTATTAAATAAACATCCTTAAATCAAGGAGAAAGATAAGAAATTAGCAGAAGGTGCAGTCTCACCAGCATCTGGAAGTCCATCTTTCCGGATGACAAATGTTTGTTTCTTTTCATGGTCCATAACTGCAATTTTCGTTGGTGTGCTAAGATATATCTTGTCAACCTGGTAAAGGGTAACATTACATTTTTTCATGGTTAAGTACTAAAAAAACTGGTGTTAAGGAAGATGTTACTAATTATACTTCTGATTCAAAGGTTAACGAGTCTCCTTGTTCTGTAAACCGCTCCATTTTTTGACAATTGTCAAGATAATCCAATGTTTCCAATCCCTCCACCCGAACCTCACTGAATTAAAATAAGTTATAATACACTTTGAGAAGAGATAGAAAGGATATATAAATATAGATATATAATAAAAGTAAAAGTGCAACTCATAAATAATTGGTTATATACCTGATATCTGAAACTGAAAAATAGGTGTGATATGCAAATGTAAATGTAAAAGGCTTTCCGTCAGTGCCTGTATTTCTGACTCGAGAAGTCAACATCAAGTCTTCTCCAGGTCCCAAAGTGATCCGCAGACGATACTCAAAGCTAAACAAACAATGAAAAGTGATTCCAATTTAAAGCAAGGAGAAAAACTTATGAATTAAATTAAAAAAAAAGAATCAAATTAAGTTTCAAAAGATGTACCTGTGTGGCCATATTTTCAAATCATCTTTAGTGGACCTAAGAATCAGATCAGTAAAAACTTTATTGGCGATATCAGGTGGGAGAGGAGGCGGGTCATCATCAAATGTCCATAATCTGTTCCTAGCAAACCCATGAAGTTCAAGAGGACCTAAACTTGAGAACTGCATCATGGAAGCAGTTTATAAAATCCAAAATAGAAAAAATCAAACAACAAAAGACAAAAAGTTACTTACTTGAGGGAAGCATATAGGAATACCCCCACGAATGGGCTTTGGGGGCTTGAAGATTTCCTGCAGAAATAATATATTAATGTTTATATCCTAGAATTTAATCAAAAGCATGAATGATATCAGAGAATGAAGAAACCCTTGCAACCTAAACACCAAAAACAGTTCAGAAAAGAAAGAAAATTAAATCATTTGAATATGCAACAAGGATATATTACCAGCCAAAAAACTTTAAGATCAGCTGACAAGTGATATTAGTTAGTAACTCATTCATTCGCATAAGTAAATAAGCGTATAATTGTATTTATCAGTCTGACACCTTACTACTGATAAAAAGCAACTCTTCTCCATGCTCGTTTTTCCAAGATGTCACGTGGGCCCCATACAAATACACCTAAATGATATAAAGGAAAAGAACAATAAGATGCATTTTCAACTATAATGACAGTTACACTACAACACAGAGAACAACCTATCCATGTATCTATAGATAAACAATAACACATAAAGCTAACCGGGGGTCGTCATCAAAAGGAAAAAAGAGAAAAGCTTCATATTTATCACTATGATAATCATTGCACATAGAAAATTTTCTAACAGTGTAAATCGATATACAATATGTATCATGAAATATCACCATAATTGTAACATACAACCCCTCATACCACCAATATTGTCTGCTTTGCCCACTAGAAGCTCATGGTTTTGCTTTTGGTCTAGATTACTCCCCCCGAAGCACACTTAACTGGAGTTCTCCTCTCATCCACAGCCAATGAGCCCAAAACACATTGATGGTAGGGCATTCCTTATGAACCAAGAATTTCACTTGTTTACGACCGATGTGGGATTTGCCTAGGGTCTTAATAATACTAAAAATTTCATAGTTTCTATGAAAGAGCTACATTTCGAGGTAAAAATGATGTGAAAGTATGCACACATTAAAATTTGTGAGTAATAAGTTAGTATAAGCAAGTCAACTTCATATCACCTACCTCCAAGTTAATAGAAATTTCACTTCTTTGTATGCAAGTTTTATGCCATGTACCAGCCTCGCATGATTTGAAAATTAGATGAAACCTCTACTAGTAGTCAAACTAACGAGTCCTATCCTGGATCGTGATTCAAATTTGATTCTTATGGTAATAGCCCCACAGACTCTTAAAAAGTTGTATTCTGAAAAAAATCTACCCTGGCCTAAATTGTTAATTTTGTGTATTCCTAACAAAGCTTCTAGGCATGTTAGGTTTATAGTTTCAACTCCATGCAAATATGCAATATTCTCCTAAATCAAGTGTAAACTCTAAAGCAAGGAAGTGGTTTCAATCTTGGTTCTAAAAAAGGTCCTAAAAGCCAAGGCACAAGCCGAATGCTTCATGTACAAGAGGTGTTGCAATATGTACAACCAAAATTTGCATCTCCCTCGTCACTTTTACATATTAACCTTCTTCATCAAGTAAACCATTCATAATGATAATCTCTGATTCTCTTCATACCTTTGGGTATTTCAACAGAAATGTTTGACCAATTTTGACCCAGTTGAGCACGAAGCGCCTTGGGGCGCACTATTAAAATCAAGTTTTTAATATGTTGTATATAATCAACAATCTGACACCTTTATGACCGTAATTGTATGCATCCAAAATCTCGCCACATAAAGTGACTACATCCATGTTTGCGTAGAAGATTTTTCCATCACTTTGACTACCATAAACAAGCATAACAATAAAGTTTGAATTCTTAATAATAACTCCCAAATCCTCTAACGAACATGGTTTGCAAATCGATCTTCACAATCTAAGAAACGTTAAACTCGATTACCAACGCTAAATTTTAGGGGCAGATACAGCAAATACACACGACAACTAAGTCAATTCCTCCGAACAAAGCTATAAATTCTCATAATTAGGCAAAAACATTGACCTAATACATATAGTCTCCTGATTTAGATTATTATAAAACCCTAAACACAGAGTAAATTCATAGAGCAAATACACACGACAACTAAGTCAATTCCTCCGAAGAAAGCTATCAATTCTCATATAATTAGGCAAAAACATTGAGCTAATACATACAGTCTCCTGATCTAGATTATCATAAAACCCTAAACACAGGGTAGGTAAATTCATAGTAAATTTGGAAAACCTAACTGAAAAAGATGAAAATTAACTTACAGACCTCAACGCTGCAGCCATGGATTTCACGGAGAACAACTTTTTCGAGACCGTTGACGGTTTTAACGACTTCAACCGGTCTTCGTTCCGGAGTCGACATCTCATTCATCAATCACCACTTTCCATAACCTACTCTACGAATTCTGTAGTTCACACTTCACACACACACAAACACCACTACTGTGTGAATTTCTCCATGTGTATCGCCATTGTTCTCCAGAAAGAAACTATGTGGCCTCCTACTACCTGAATATGCTCGTATAAGGTGATTTCATGAGCCATGTGGACTTTCTGGTTTCTGGATAGATGGAATTTAGTGAGTTACAGGTTTCATCCTTAGACTATTTCTAATATACACTTTTTTGCCTTGTTAAATGTTATTATTTTTATTTTGAGTAAATTACGAATTTCGTCGGAAATCTATAGGTTAAAATTATGAAATGGGACATTTCGTAAAAAGAAAATTCCCTTTAAGTAAAGATTTCTAACATATTACATTCTTTAGGAGGTGCAGGGGCTCCATTAGTTTTTATAAACAAGGATAGTTTGATCATTTAACACCTAATTTAACTGAAAATCTAAGAGTAGTTAGCGGAAATGATGTAAAGTGTTATAAATTTTTTACATGATGATTTTTGTTATTTCCTTAGACTAAAAACAAAACTTCTAAAATTTGATATAAACATAAATGACAAAAAGTATAATTCACTCTAAAGCTTAAAATACATGATTAAAATACATGAAGGGCAATCTAGTTAATTAACACCTCATTTAACACAAAAGTTAACGTGACTTAATGAGTTAGAAATGGAGTGAGGTAAGCAGTTATATAACCATGTGGTAGAACAAAATATACAAATGTTTTAACTAATTATACTTTCATTTCCCACATATGGAGCACTGAGTTTCAGTGTGAAGAAGGTAGACCGCAGGTAATGTGATTATTGCAACTCTCTGATTAAGATTGATTCTGATAACAAATGATTATTAAAAAAAAAAATCACTCTTTATTAATGAAATGAAGGTTTCAACATTTGCTTGTTACATATACACTTCCATCCATATGAATGACTAATTGATGGGAAAAAGAAACTGAACAAAAAAGAACATAATAAATGAAGCATGTCTGTTATACATAAATGAAAGTAAGCAGCTCCTAGAAGAATGGATATATATAAGATTACAAAAAAAAATGAAATATGGGACTACTGCAACATAAACATATAGAAATTCTTTGGCTAGATTAAATTATGGGTTTCAAGTGAAGATCAAAAAATTTTGATGAAAAAAGGGGTGTAAATTTTGTAAGCATGCTTCCTTCATAAAGTGTAAATGACTCAGAACAGCTCAAGTGAGGTTTTCATCTTATTTTGCCTCCATTTTGGCATCTTGTAGAAAGCATCTTTGGTCATATTAAATTTCGCCCTGAAATCGGCTTTTGACAGATACATCTGCATATAATATTCAAAAACGTATTTACTACAAGGATATGGCTTTATCTTTAACGGGTCAACGGTTAAATGACAAAAAGTTAGCAACAAAGGAAAGCGGTCAAACTAGTCGTGTGATTCAGTTTATTCAGATTTCAGATTATTACTGAAAATGGAGAAATGATATAATTCTTCTAATCATATTTGATATATTAATTATTTATGACAAAAAGTTATATTTTTCCGCACTAAAAGAGCCCGTTTAGATATAATGGTCAGAATTTTTTTATCGAATTGTTTAAAAAAATGTACCTCTCTTCTGGTTACATCAATATTGGGAGCAGGGTTGGTTGATGATGTTGTTAAACGATCATACGGGTATAATGTGAGACCTTCATCATCTTCAACTTCGTTCTCTTTCACATTTTCTTTTACTGTAACAGCATCTACTCTACTGTTCAATGGATTAATCCTAGAGTTTGAATCAGAGGTCGCTGCTGATAACATTAAAACATCTTTATCAGTTTCGACAGTCAAAACATCTTTAACCTTAATTTAAAAAGAGGATAGGAAGGTATATTACCTTTTACAGAACGGGGCATAAGTTTATCTCGTGATGGTTTGTCAAAAGAGGCAGTTAGTGATGCTATAGCTTTAGACTTGGAAAGAGCTTTATAGGCATCATGACTGCCGCCACCACTACTGCTACCACCGCCTTCACTGCTGCCACCAAGATTACTTAAAAGTGGTGGTGGAGTTGAGAGGTTCCTTCCACCTGGATTATCAAACTTGGAAGCAAGGGCATTGAAGGCTGGAGATCTCCCCCTGGCACGTGGTCGGTCAGAGCTGTATGACACACTTCTTGACCGTTGTGGTTTTTCAGACCCTGATCTACCTCCAAATGATATAGGTGCTCTCC
>JBCNJP010000006.1:68904247-68929845 GCA_039602395.1 Deinandra increscens subsp. villosa
CAAGAGGATTTGAAACCTAGGTGATATTTTCTCTGTTTGTTTTCTGATTATCTCTTTAATTGTTGTCGTAGTTAATAGTTTAGTTATTTTTTTACTTGATGATCAGTTTCTATCCCTTATTATCATGGACTTCGTCATCAAGATGGATCACCCTTACGTGATCAACGAACCCATACTAATGCTAGGACTTGTCGCAAGTAAATTACTATTAGTTAATCAATTTCTTTTCATCGGCTAAATATCAATACCGGTCTATTATCGAAAGATTAACATCGTGTCCACGGATTGATATCCGGTTTCTTATTATTACTATACTACATACAATAGGTACACTTGCCTACATGTATGGTTTGATTATTTGGTGAAAACCGTTTAAAACATAAATATGTTGATCTATTTTTATATACATCATTTTGCACATCAATGTATCATCGTATCTAGAGTCGAGTTTCCTTGTGTGCTTGATTATTACATGCACACACTTATGGATTTTGTTACTAATATTTCCCATCTTAATTTGTTAGATCAAAGAAATCTAATGTCATTTACCTATAACTAGTACTATGAGCTTGTCTATCTGATGATAATATAGCTAGTGTTTGCTTATTATGTTATCAATAAAACTTCCGTCACACTTTTTATCATTATACTTTTTTTGTCACCTCGATCATCATATTTCAATTTCACATTTTACCCCTTTAGGTTGTTGGTAACAGGTATACACACTTTCAATTCACCACATTTTTTCTAGCTTAGTGCCACGTCATCTTACCACAGTTTCATTGTTTTTGGGGTAATATATGGTTACGATTCACTTTTTCAATCCACACTTTAATTTATATGTAGGTTGTTGCATATGTAATAATTGGGAAGGAATCTTTGTAGAGATTTTGCTCCCAGACAATATGTGTCTTCAGATTTCAAGTATTTACTAGGATCTACGAAATTTGCAAAATGTCTCTATATGTTTTGCAGATAATCTAAGAAATGTCTAGATACTTATCGTAGAAAATGTGACAAATATTTGAAAGATTTCTCACATCCTGGTCTATATATAGGGAATTCAACCTCATTTGTCTGGTTAGAGAGTCAAAAATCAGATTGAGTGTGTGTGCAAAAGGCGTGTATATATATTCTTTGTACTGATTAATTAATTCATTCTACAATCATTAAAATTACTTCTCTCTCTCTCCAAATGTAAGATCTCTTGATTCAATCTGCTAGTTTTTGAATTACATTTATATTTGTTCTTCATCATTTTACACTTAAACAGATATGAATATTGAGTGTTATTGATCCGGATTAAGTTTAATTATGATACGTGATTGCAATTTTTGAATCGTCCAAGCTTAAAGACGAAGTAGAAGAGTAATTTTCATCAAGAGACACGGTGTGTAAAATAATTAAATATAAGAGAGGACAAAAAAGATTGTATGAAAAATATTATATTTAAGGATAACTGGAGTGTGAATTGTATATTGTATTTGCTAATAATAACTCGAGTACAAGAGATGTATATATACTGAATTAAGTTACAATAGAGATCCCCTCTAATATAAGTATTTATAATACATGCCTAATACATGTCTAATAAACGGTTAGATGACCGTTGTCAACCATCACATAATCTTTTTCGTCGATGAACATTCCCTGAACGAGGATTCAAATTGGGGTCACCGTGTAGGGTGGTATCATCATGGTCAAACCAAAACACGAACACCACGGGGAAAACAAACACCCCGCCAGGTGCTTTTCCCGCATCAGCTCTGTATCCTCTTGTAAGGAAATTACAAGTCAGCGAAAAAAGAGTGGTCAAACGACGAGATAGACTCGTCTCGTTCATATCATTTACAAAACAATATACTGCAATAGCATAAACTTGATTCTTGACTCTCGGTTTTAGAAAGCGACTCGCTCCTGAACTTTTTAACTTTATTAAACCGGAATTCAACATACAATGATCCAAAACTCCTATTTATACTACTCTTAACTTGCTACACAAGCAATGGTTGTTAGACTCAAATTCTAATCAATCTACCATAGAGATATAACAAACAATTGACTTGAATTGTATGATTATATATGTACGGCATCTACATTAGCTTTGTAGAAGCCAAATACAGTAGGCAGTAGCTTAGCAAAGAAATCCATATGATTCTTATTGTCCATTTCAGGTGCTAGTCACCAATAAAAAAAACAATAATATTGACAACAACCAGAAAAAATGAACACATTTATACAGGAAGAAGAGCCTTTCTTTCATCCCAAATTACAAAACCTGCACCAAATTAAATTTGAAGAAAATATTAGAGGAATGAAAGAAAAAAAAGAAATATAAGTGATGTTGGAGTAATAAGATTATGCAACATACATGTATATAACATACGCCATTCTCGGCGTGAGTTTTAAGCGTCAAGCAACTTGTTGACCACCGAAAGTTGTTGCCTTCCTCTCCATTCTTCACCAGGCTTTAATGTAATTGGTTTTTCCACTGCTGCAGCTTCCACACACAGCATATGTTTGTACTCATCATCTCCAAAATCAGCCATGGCCTTTGCCTTCTTATCCCATGGATTCCACACAACTACAAAAAATATAAATTTTTTTCTTCATATAAACCGTTTTTAATAAGGCGAGGGTTCTTCACAGAACCAGAAATATTGCAAGAATTGCGAGAACCAGTCTCGAAAATTCATTTATTTGTATTTTTATGTACAATTTTAACATGACTACAAATACATCCTCGTGACTATGTAGTCAAAGGCACTCACTTAGGCGCTCAGCACATGCATCAAGTCGCACAGGCACAAATTCCAGCCAGATTTTGTGAAAAGAAAAAAAAAGGTCCAAAATATCTAAAAATGGCGTAAAAACCCCTAAAAATTAGCATGTTTATATCATCCATCCTGCTTAGAAACCCCTTGCACCTAGCCTCAAGGCCCGCCCTTCACACCTTGAGTGTAGAGCCCAGCCCAATGGTTTTAAGAATTATAAACATTCAGGGCCCCCAAATTTTTGGGGCCCCAACTTTAAAAAATTTATAAATATAGATATATGTACCTGTGTTCAGTTAAAAAAAAAAACAAAATGAATTTAGGTCGAATGGCTGGGAGATTGCCTTTACCCACCTAAGGTCCCATGTTCCAATCTAGCATATGCGCTTCCCAATCTTTGTCTTTTTGTTTTTTATCCTGCCCTTATTTCATAGCCTAATTAATTAAACCAATTTAACTGAAAATCTCTTTAAAGTTATAATATATTAAACAATCAATTAACCCAATTTAATTAAAAATCTGTTTAAGATTGTAATATATTTTTAATCAAGTTAGAAAACAATGAATAAACCCAATTTAATTAAACTCCTTTTAAACAAAGAGTAAGAATGTACTTTAACAGATCTGCTTAACATGTTTTAAATGACTCGTTTGGCCCATTTACATCGACCTGTTTTTTACCGCCACTCACAAAAAAATCTAGATCCACCACATCCTATGATATTTAATGAAGAAAGATAAGAAATGAATAATTTAGATTGATTCTCACGTTCTCGCAATATTTGTGGTTCTCAAAGAACCCTCCAGTAGTAAATAAACATACTTAAATTAAAGACGAAAGATAAGAAATTAAGAGGAGGTGCTGTCTCACCAGCATCTGGAAGTCCATCTTTCCGGATGACAAATGTTTGTTTCTTTTCATGGTCCATAACTGCAATTTTAGTTGGTGTGCTAAGATATATCTTGTCAACCTGTTAAAGGGTAACATTACATTTTTTCATGGTTAAGTACCAAAAAAAACTGGAGTTAAGGAAGATGTTACTAATTATACTTCTGATTCAAAGGTTAACGAGTCTCCTTGTTCTGTAAACCGCTCCATTTTTTGACAATTGTCAAGATAATCCAATGTTTCCAATCCCTCCACCCGAACCTCACTGAATTAACATAAGTTATTATACACTTTGAGAATAGACAGATAGAGTGGACATAAATATATATAATAAAACTAAAACTGCAACACATTTATATACCTGATATCTGAAACTGAAAAATAGGTGTGGTATGCAAATGTAAATGTAAAAGGCTTTCCATCAGTGGCTGTATTTCTGACTCGAGAAGTCAACATCAAGTCTTCTCCAGGTCCTAAAGTGATCCGCAGACGATACTCAAAGCTAAACAAAAAATGAAAAGTGATTCCAATTTAAAACAAGGAGAAAATCGTATGAATTAAATTAAATTTCCAAAAAAGTACCTGTGTGGCCATATTTTCAAATCTTCTTTAGTGGACCTAAGAATCAGATCAATAAAAACTTTATTGGCGATATCAGGTGGGAGAGGAGGCGGGTCATCATCAAATGTCCATAATCTGTTTCTAGCAAACCCATGAAGTTCAAGAGGACCTAAACTTGAGAACTGCATCATGGAAGCAATTTATAAAATCCAAAACAGAAAAAATCAAACAACAAAAAACAAAAAAGTTACTTACTTGAGGGAAGCATATAGGAATACCCCCACGAATGGGCTTTGGGGGCTTGAAGATTTCCTGCAGAAATAATATATTAATGTTTATATCCTAGAATTTAATCCAAAGCATGAATGATATCAGAGAATGAAGAAACCCTTGCAACCCAAACACCAAAAACAGTTCAGAAAAGAAATTAGATCATTTATATTACGAGCCAAAAAACTTTAAGATCAGCTGTGAGCTGACAAGTGATATTGGTAACTCATTCATTTGCATAAGTAATTAAGCGTATAATTGTTTCTATGAGTCTGACACCTTACTACTGATAAAAAGCAACTCTTCTCCATGCTCGTTTTTCCAAGATGTCACGTGGGCCCCATACAAATACACCTACATGATATAAAGGAAAAGAACAATAAGATGCATTTTCAACTATAATGACAGTTACACTACAACACAGAGAACAACCTATCCATGAATTTATAGATAAGCGATAACACATAAAGCTAATGGGGGTCGTCATCAAAAGAAGAAAAGAGAAAAACTTCTGATACGATTCCCCAAGCTGGGTCAGGGTCGAAAGGGTCGGGTCAAACCCTGTTGGTGCTGGGAGCGGGAAAACAAATAAGAACTCAAGAATTAGGGGGTGATCCAGAAATTTAGGAGGTGGGGGAAGTGGGTGAAAACCACCGGAAGTTTATTTTTATTTAATTCCAAGTATTGTCTAGATTAGCGGTCTTGTTTTTGTTTATCTAAACTAGCAAACTCTAGTTTGTAATCAGAGATTAGCCTATCTCAATACAGGCCATCTATCTTGTTTTTCTTATTTCAATCGATATAATTTCTGGTTTCTATCAGCTTCATATTTTATCACTACAATAATCCTTAGACACATGAAATGTTCTCATGAAATAACACCATAATTGTAACATACAGCCCCTGATTACTCCCACTCAAAACACGCTTAACTGTGGAGTTCTCCTATCATCCACAACCAATGAGTCCAAAACGCGTTGATGGTATTTGAGACGGGGCATTCCTTATGAACCAAAAAGTTTGACTGTACACGACCGGTGTGGGATTTGCCTAGGGTCTTACAATAATACTAAAAATTTCATAGTTTATATCAAAGAGCTACATATTGAGGTAAAATTGATGTGAAGTATCACACATTAAAATTTGTAGGTAATAAGTTAGTAGAAGCAAGTCAACTACATATCACCTACATCCAAGTTAAAAGAAATTTCACTTGTTTCATTGTTTGTATGCAAGTTTCATGTCATGTACCAGCCTTGCATGATTTGAAAATTAGATGGAACCTCCAACACATCTGCCTAAGAAGCCTTAAGAAAATTGTATTCTGAAAAAATCTACCCTGGCTTACATTGTTAACTTTTAGATATAACTTTGTGTATTCCTCAAAAAGCTTCTAGACATGTTAGGTTTATAATTTCAACTCCATGCAAATATGCAATATTCTCCTTAATCAAGTGTAAATTCTAAAGCAATAAAGTGGTTTCAATCTCCGTTCTAAAAAAGGTCCTAAAAGCCAAGGCACAAGGCGAGTTCTTCATGTACGAGAGGTGTAGCACTATGTACAACCAATAATTGCATCTCCCTCGTCTCTTTTACATATTAACCTTCTTCATGAAGTAAACCATTCATAATCTCTTCGTACCTTTGGGCATTTCAACAATAATGTTTGACCAATTTTGATATCAACAATGTGACAGCTTTATAGCGGTAAGTGTATGCATCCAAAATCTCGCCACACAAAGTTACTACATCCATGTTTGCGTAGAAGATTTTTCCATCATTTTGACTAGCATAAACGAGCATAACAATAAAGTTGAAATTCTTAATCATAACTCCCAAATCCGATAAAAAATTATCCTCTGATAAACATGGTGTGCAAATCGATCTTCACAATCTTAAAAACGTTAAACTCGATTATCAAGGCTAAATTTCAGGGGCAGATACAGCAAATACACACGAAAACTAAGTCAATTCATCCGGAAAAAAAGCTATAAATTCTCATAATAGGGAAAAACATAGACCTAATACATAAAGTCTCCTGATCTAGACTATTATCAAACCGGTAAATAACTCCTTCAAAATAGAAGTATAAAACCCTAAACACAGGGTAGGTAAATTTGGAAAACCTAACTGAAAAAGATGAAAATTAACTTACAGACCTCAACGCTACAGCCATGGATTTCACGGAGAACAACTTTTTCGAGACCGTTGACGGCTTTAACGACTTCAACCGGTCTTCGTTCCGGAGTCGACATCTCAAATATCAATCACCACTTTCCATAACCTACTCTACGAATTCTGTAGTTCACACTTCACACACACACACAAACACAAACACCACTACTGTGTGAATTTCTCCACGTGTATCGCCATTGTTCTCCAGAAATAAGCTATGTGGCCTCCTGCTTCCTGTGTATGCTCGTATAAGGTGATTTCATGAGCCATGTGGACTTTCTGGTTTCTGGATAGATGGAATTTAGTGAATTACAGGTTTCATCCTTAAACTATTTCTAATATACACTTTTTTTCCCTTGTTAAATGTTATTATTTTTATTTTGAGTAAATTACAAATTTCGTCTAAAATCTATAGGTTAAATTATGAAATGGGTCATTTCGTAAAAAGAATTACACTAGTCATCCTTTAAGTAAAGATTTCTAACATATTACATTCTTTAGAGGTGCCATTAGTTTTTATAAACAAGGATAGTTTGATCATTTAACTGAAAATCTAAGAGTAGTTAGCGAAAAAGATGTAAAGTGTTACAAATTCTTTACATGATGATTTTTGTTATTTCCTTAGACTAAAAACAAAACTTCTAAAATTTGATATAAACATAAATCACAAAAAGTATAATTCACTCTAAAGCGTAAAATACATGAAGGGCAATCTAGTTAATTAACACCTCATTCTTTACCTATCACAAACACCAACAACATGTTATTGTTCATGATTTAAATCCATTATAAGAATAATGTACCAAGAATCAAGTACATTAACTCGTTTAACACAAAAGTTAACGTGACTTAATGAGTTAGAAATGGAGTGAGGTAAGCACTTATATAACCATGTGGTAGAACAAAATATACAAATGTTTTAACTAATTATACTTTCATTTCCCACATATGGAGCACTGAGTTTCAGTGTGAAGAAGGTAGACCGCAGGTAATGTGATTATTGCAACTCTCTGATTAAGATTGATTCTGATAACAAATTATTATTAAAAAAAAAAATCACTCTTTATTAATGAAATGAAGGTTTCAACATTTGCTTGTTACATATACACTTCCATCCATATGAATGACTAATTGATGGGAAAAAGAAACTGAACAAAAAAGAACATAATAAATGAAGCATGTCTGTTATACATAAATGAAAGTAAGCAACTCCTAGAAGAATGGATATATATAAGACTACAAAAAAAAAATGAAATATGGGACTACTGCAACATAAACATATAGAAATTCTTTGGCTAGATTAAATTATGGGTTTCAAGTGAAGATCAAAAAATTTTGATGAAAAAAGGGGTGTAAATTTTGTAAGCATGCTTCCTTCATAAAGTGTAAATGACTCAGAACAGCTCAAGTGAGGTTTTCATCTTATTTTGCCTCCATTTTGGCATCTTGTAGAAAGCATCTTTGGTCATATTAAATTTAGCCCTGAAATCGGCTTTTGACAGATACATCTGCATATAATATTCAAAAACGTATTTACTACAAGGATATGGCTTTATCTTTAACGGGTCAACGGTTAAATGACAAAAAGTTAGCAACAAAGGAAAGCGGTCAAACTAGTCGTGTGATTCAGTTTATTCAGATTTCAGATTATTACTGAAAATGGAGAAATGATATAATTCTTCTAATAATATTTGATATATTAATTATTTATGTCAAAAAGTTATATTTTTCCGCACTAAAAGAGCCCGTTTAGATATAATGGTCAGAATTTTTTTATCGAATTGTTTAAAAAAATGTACCTCTCTTCTGGTTACATCAATATTGGGAGCAGGGTTGGTTGATGATGTTGTTAAACGATCATACGGGTATAATGTGAGACCTTCATCATCTTCAACTTCGTTCTCTTTCACATTTTCCTTTACTGTAACAGCATCTACTCTACTGTTCAATGGATTAATCCTAGAGTTTGAATCAGAGGTCGTTGCTGATAACATTAAAACATCTTTATCAGTTTCGACAGTCAAAACATCTTTAACCTTAATAAAAAAAGAGGATAGGAAGGTATATTACCTTTTACAGAACGGGGCATAAGTTTATCTCGTGATGGTTTGTCAAAAGAGGCAGTTAGTGATGCTATAGCTTTAGACTTGGAAAGAGCTTTATAGGCATCATGACTGCCGCCACCACTACTGCTACCACCGCCTTCACTGCTGCCACCAAGATTACTTAAAAGTGGTGGTGGAGTTGAGAGGTTCCTTCCACCTGGATTATCAAACTTGGAAGCAAGGGCATTGAAGGCTGGAGATCTCCCCCTGGCACGTGGTCGGTCAGAGCTGTATGACACACTTCTTGACCGTTGTGGTTTTTCAGACCCTGATCTACCTCCAAATGATATAGGTGCTCTCCTTTTCGGTTTCTGATAATGTCATAATTATCTGATTAGACTAAATAATTATCTTGGTAATTTCACTATTTTGACAGAGGTTTATACAGAAACTGCGGCTTACACGATTCATAGTTGATCTACCTCCATCTTTTATAACAGACAGTCTTCTCTGGTATGAGTTTCCATGCATCTATAGATATATTAACAGAGTTTGAACGCGTTAGAAACAGTAAACTTATGTGGTATACTTTATAACTTTAAAATTATAAATGAAAGAATTAAAGGTTACTGAGCACTAGCAAAGTAGCAATAATGAAAAACACATGAATTCTTTGGATCTCAACCTAAGACCGGCTCTAATCTTCTATTTAAAACTGGGACAAATAAAACTTAATACATAAGTACATAACCCCTAGGTATGCTAAATCTAACCCTTGGAAAACAAGTAAACCGAATAGACATAATTAGAAAACTAAATCAACTCAAAATAAACAAACTTATTATAATAAAGATAAACATAATAATTAAACTAGGTAATTATCTAGAATCTTGATAAAAAATAATTCCAAATTCTCCAAGAAACAAGATCAGAATTATGCCAACAAGAATATAACATACTCCAGATTTAGTTGAATCCCACTTGAAGAAACGTGTGAAGAACGGTGGCTCGCTTCCTTCTGTTGTGATAAATATTGGGACTTGAAGATGTAGTTTTTCAAGAAGAACATCGTGTTCAATAAATTTCTGTCAAGTTCCATTTTATGAAAGCAAAAAGTTAATTGCACATTAATATAGTTACAGGATGACAACAATTGAACTAATCAATGATGTATGTATATTTGTCACAAAACAATGTTATTATTTAACAAAAATCATACCGCTCCAATAGCTAATGCCTGTGTTTTAGTTTTTGAATTAACCTCCTGTCCTACCCAAATAAATATGCTCGTGTGACAATCAAGGATGTAAATATCTTCTGTCATCAAATCGTCTTGACTAAAGTTGTATATCTCAGAAACCTGCATCGACCAATCCCAATCAATCTTTTAAATCTATAACAGAATTGTGCGAATTTTACATGCAAAACTTCTAGAATAATTACAGACCTGTAGACTTTCTCCTGAACGAGCAAAAGTTCCATGAGCAAGCATCCAAGAGCAAAACAAAATGGTCAGTTTACAGCAAGTGCATGTAAAAATATGGTTAATTTCATCAAAAAGCTGGTTCAACCTTTGGATAATGTACATGAGAATAAATGAGGATCACTTTCGACTTCACTTGGAATTTTTTTTGTGGCGTATTTGGTTTTTCCTCCCAAGACTTCCCAAAATTCGTCAGACTCTACACCTTCTTTATGGACTCGGGTCTGCATATCAGGCTGCAACCATTGTGATGACAAATGATCCTTATTATCAGTCACTTATCTAAAATAAGATGCATACAGAATTACAATATGTGCATACTTTTATAAGATCAAGTTGCCTCTCAGCAAGGTCATGGTCCTCGGTAGTTGTCTGGCTTCCATTCCAGGTAAAGACAAGTGAATCTTTGTGTAATATATAACAATAAGAGGAGTTCAACGATGAAGCAACCTGAAGCAGTTAGAAATAAAATATATCTTTTGGGCGATGAAATGAAACATAAGAAGGAAAAAAAATGAAATGTCATCAAAATATGTGTGTATGTGTGTGTAAGTGAACTTACAGGTTCAACTTGTATTGATTGCATGTTTTCTGGTCCAGAGCCTTGAACTCGAAATAATGCAATTCCATCTTCTTTGTAAGTATCATCTGGTAGTCCCTTTTCTGATATGTATTTCTTGTATCCATTACTAAGACCACCCTGATAATTTATCAAATTTACTAAGTTTTACAATCTGAATTTTTAAAAATATATCTTTCATTATATTTATATTTGAAGCTTGCCTTGAGAACCATAAAGCTCTGAAATATTGCATAGAAAAGGATTGGTTCGTCTCCTTCATAAATCTGTGCCTATAGATCCATTAAATCAAGACATGAGTATAAACACAAGATAAAACTTTTACACAAAATATATTAAAATATTAAGTTAAGTATAGGGTCAACTGACTACCTGAGTAGCTAGAAACTTGAATGACTCAACCATCTTGTTTGCTTGTAAGAGAGCTGAATCTTTATCTTCCTACAACACGTATTTTGTTAAATAAGTTACGTTAGTTACCTATGATTTTTTACTAAATGAAGCATCATAATATCTCCAAAATAGACGGAAAATTAATTACAAAAGAACTACCTTAACACTTTTCTTTCCAAACCATGTCCCAATAAGACATTCCTCTTGTTCATCTCCAGTATATGTATATTGGAAGATATAGCAATCTCCGGTGTAGAATTTTGCCTGATCAGTGTCGGATAATAGACTCTTTCCTTGACCATTTACACGCCATACCTACACTACCATGTTTGGAGTACATTACTGAATTACAAAAATACCCTTTGACTTAAGTCAAAGATAAAAATCTTGTAAAACCTGCAAATTTCCACTGCAATCAATATATGCTTGAGGTTCTTCCTCATATTCCTGTTTGGGGGCAGCTTTAACAATACCCTTAACATCAACCCCTTGTCGTTTTAGAAGTGCTACATACAAAATCATCATTAACAAAATGTCAATTAATCACAACACTTAGTTATCATGGAAAACTTTTTTCAGCTTTATTTATAACAAGTATGGCATAACTAACCAGCCACCTTGCCTCTACCCTCCTCAGATGCTACAACATCAGTCGCTTGAGGCCACGAGTCAAACTTTGACTGAAAAGATACTGTTTCAAAATTCTCAATCATACGGATTATTTTAGATTTTGGTCTGTCCTGGCCACGTAGATATTCCTGTAAATCAGTATCAAAAACTATAAGTGGAAATAAGATAAAAATCATTATAAGAACCACCTATATACATAATTCTTATAGAATTTACTTCTGCAGCTCCATTTGCAGCTTTCCTTTCTTCCATAGAAGTACTTCGTCCCATCCAAACATGAACTTCTGATCCACAATCCAGAAGATAACATATGTCTGTTTCTAGTAACTTCTTCGTCAAGGAATCGGCAGCAACACGCTCCGCCTTCCCCTTCTTGACACTTGAATAGAAAAGACATATCTTGTTAGAAGTCAGAACTACTATTTACTAAATCAAGAGATCATTTGAATAAATATTCTTTTAAATATGAAGGATGAGTTCGATTACCAAAACAGCTGAGTAGGAATAGCGTCGGTACTTTGAGCATCAGTCACAGCTGTTTTTCTTGGAAGTGGAGCAAATCCACCAAAAAAACCCCAGAATTCTCCAGCTTCAGCATCAGCCATCAGTTTCCCATCATCTGTAAATAAAACCAGAAACAAAAACTCAAATTTAAATTTTTTTCTATTTTTTTAAACTCCATTCTTTTGCATAATATAAATTCACCTACCAATGGTAGCTATATCGCATTTTGAACGATGGTAAGTATCTTTGATATACTGGACAACTTGTAGTGCTTTAGCCCTTTCTTGAATTGAAGTATTTGACCCATTAAACTGGAATATCTTATTTTTACTGTCTAATATACAAATTGCATCATGATTGAGTGAGGATCTAGCACAAGGGACCTGTGTTCAATAACTTTTAATAATGACAACATAAAAGGACATATTTTTATATAACGTATCGAAGTGGAGCAGTAAAACACAGACTTATTTATTTACCTCTTGTATATGAGCCACATGTTTTCCTTTGCAAGAAAACATGCGTGTTTTGTGTTCTTGAGATTCAGTTTCTTCTGGTATTATACATGGTTTAAAACAAGAAAGAAATCTTTCTGATTCATATCCTTGTAGTTCACGATACTGAACTGCTCGCCCTCCAAGAGCTGCATCAAGTTCAAGAGTTTTTATGGATATAGTGTCGGCTTCATCCTGTATTTTAAATAAGTACCGGATCAAACAACTATAAAAAGAAAAGGAAATAAACATATATATGTGGTAAAATAACAAGTTACTTAACATGTATATCAGAAAAGATAATTAACTCACCTCCCTTGCATCTTTACCTATCCAATAGTGGATGTCATAGTGGAAACCGCCCCTTTTTGAAGCATGAGTCTGTAAATGAAATGTATAATTTTCATGATTTAGTTAAAGAAACAAATAACTAATGCTCGAGTAATAGTTGAAGCTACTGTTATCATAGTTACTTCTTTTTCACACTTTTATTCTTCTCAAGATATTTGTTTTAATCCATCTTGATGGCAATATAAACGTGGCAACCTTAGGCATATCTCACATCTTTCATCCACATGAAAGATACTAGATCACAAGGCATTGATTGTGGATGAGAAGGGCCTCCACATTTAACCATGCTTGAGTTGGAGTAATCCACATCAGATATAAAAATACAATTAAGCAAGGAATTTTCATATGTACTAAGATTATAGAGATACAGATACTCCACAAGAGAGAAACTATGTCATTAGGAATGTCCATCTTAAAATACCACAATTGCGTTTTGGGAGCATTGATTATGGATGATTCCAGAATTTCACACTAACACATGCTCGTGTGTGAGTAATTCTAGAAGTCCCCATCCATCCTAGGATATCACCACTTGGCTAACTAAAGTCAAAAGCATACAATATTGGTTGGTATGAGCCTCAGATGATTAATTATACACACATCTACATGAGTTCTACCAACACAAATACAAAAAGAATATTATTAAATGATGAACAAAAAAACATGATGGAACAAAGATACAAAACAGACATGGACATATAAAATATAACTCATAAAATTCAGCTATAATAATTGCACTAGATATAAAAATTCAATATAGTAAGGATTATGTCAGTTTTACTAAGATTAGAGATTGCACCTTTAGAATCAGATAGCATTCCCCTGTAAGAAATTTACCATAAGAAGATTCTGGAACAGCCACTGGATTAGAATTCTCAATCTGCCATACCTCAATTCCTCTATGAATTGTCAGGGAAGATGTTAAGATAAACATGCAGATATACACTTCATTTAGAATCTATTTAATCCTATTTAGAATCTATTTAAGATTAACATGGAGTAAATTATATTCCTATTTATAAGACGAAGGATACGCTTTTTGTCCAGCTCCTTGAAAGGCTGGATCTACTTCCTTCATAGAAACAGACATGCTGCTTTACGCACCAGAATCGAAAATATTAGGATGAAATACCTAGAATCGATAGAAATATGCATTAGAAAGCCGGACGAAACCAAATCAAATCAATTCGACCTTAATTTCACACACAAATTATACCAGTTGTTGGAACGATTCATGGAGATGAAGAATTAAACAACAGAAACAGAAACTGGAAAATGCACTAACATATTGCTATGTTACCTATGATTCTGAACGTGTGGATCCAATCCAAATGTCCGAAATTCGGTGCATATTCAATACGCCATGAGCGAGCTTGTTTCAGAAACGATAAACGTAGGGAGGTTGAAGAGAGAGAGAGAGAGAGAGAGAGAGAGAGAGAGTCTAGAGAGAGAAAATTTCAGAGAAAGGCGACAAAACGGGGTGTTGAAGGAAGTTATGAATCGACGTGGATCATTCCGCATAGAGAGAGAACGGTTAGAGTTTTTTGGTTTATTTAATTATTTTTATTTTCTTTTTTGTTTCTGGTTACCAAGAAATGAAAATTAAAACATATAAAGTAATGGCTATTAGTTATTTTTGTTTGGTGTTCAAAAAAAAAGTTATTTTTTGTTTTGTTTTTTTTTAAAAAGGCAAGTCGATGGGCCGATAAGCTTCGAAATGCCGGGCCACACACGGTCCCATCACTCATTGATTCTTTAAACCAGAAGTAAAACCCCCTTGAATCAGGATTCGAACTCAAAAGAGGCCTGAGCTCTATCCCTCATATCCCATGCCATAGTTGCAAATTTAGCTTTGAGAGTGTACAATTCACGGGTACATACGATCTAATAGATAGATTGTGAAACCAACCTGAGAGAACTGTGAATTCGGACGGGTTTGGTTCTTGGTTCGTACCTTCAATGATCAGTGGTTCTAGACATATTCCGATTCCAACCCGTAAATTTCACTAAAGAATAAATTTTGTGCTCTATGTATGTTTCTTGATTAGTTCCGACCTTCAAATGGTTATAAATGGTAACATTTAATATAATTCTATAATTGTAATCAGTTTGTGGCTAAAATCATGTTCTTCAGTTCATGTTTACCCAACAATAAAAAGTGACTTGTTTGCTAATATAACATGCCAGTCATTTACAAATTCACATACATTATTTGGTGCATGTTTATGCATAAAGACTAGACCAAAAAAAACAAAACAAACAAATCATTTTTTTCCAGACACCAACTTTTTTTTTTGAAAAACTTCTGCTGAAACTAAAATCTAAAGACACTATAATCCAAAGAGTTTGGAGGCTGAGTCAAGTTGGGCGATTCGTTTTCGAGTGGAGAAGGGAAGTAATCAGAGATTGCTTCCCAAGATTCTTTTTCGTCCATCTGTCGTCCTGCATTCAAGAATGTCGGTTTCATCGGTGACTTGACCATTTCCACCTTCCAAGTTAAATTCGCTACAATCTCCGACATGGGTGGCCTTAAGTTTGCATGAGGTTGAAGGCACAAGAGAGCCACCCGAATTGTTTGCATTACATCTTTCTCCACAAAACCGTCACTCTTCATTCTTGGATCAATTAGATCAACCATTCTTGACCTCTCATACAACTTCCATGCCTGTTCTCAAGAAAAATACAGAAACAAATAAAGATTTCATTCAGTTGCTACAAATGATCAGGTTTAAGTATGTAAATATTGTAAAGGCAGCCTACATATTCAGGAAGGTATTGCATCTCTGATGGTAAAGTAAGATCAGTATTCTTCCTGCAGCTAATGATTTCAAGCACCAAAACTCCAAAACTGTAAATGTCAGCCTTTTCGGATAGTTCTCCTTTAATCGCGTATTCTGGAGCCGTATAACCTCTAAAAATCACACAACAAAGGTGCTATTAATTATTATAATTTATAAAATGATTATAGTTTTATATTCTATTGTCATAAGAAGTAACTTACAATGTTCCAGCAAACGCGGTGCTGAGATAAGCTTGGTCCTCGGGGAAGAATCTGGCCAGCCCAAAATCTCCAATTCTTGGTTGAAATTTTTCATCAAGAAGAATGTTACTCGCTTTTATATCTCTGTGCACAATCCTGATGTGTGAGTCCTCGTGTAGGTACTGCAATCCCCGAGCAATACCCATAATTATCTGGAACCGAGTGCTCCAGTTCAAATACTGGTCGGTTTTTCCTGTTTACAAATTCAAAAAGATTATATTAGTAGTTTGATAATCTTATTTAATACATTTATTATCAATAAATTTAGGGAAGGCAATGGGATGGGTTGGGTAATCCCAACCCCATACCTGATTATAAAAGTTTGTCACATACCCCGCCCAAAACCCGTTGTGTATCAATCGGGTAACTGGTATACTCGTAGGTTTCGGGTATACCTCTTGGTTTATTAAAAATAACCGTTGGTATACGTGGCTCAAAACCCATCGGTTATCAATCGGATAACTTTTAACCAATTACATTTATCATTATCTCCGTTAAATATCTCAAGTAATTAAAATATGTATAAATTTTATAAAATAAATAGATACATACGTTACATACTTCAAATATATTTAAAAAAGGGGAAGAAAAGAATATCATGTTGGGTATATAATCGGGTAAATGGGTAAATGTTATTATGTAATCGGGCCGGGTAAACAGGTATATCACCAAATCCCATACCTGGAAAATTCATAAGTAATCTCATACCCGACTACCTGACCGTATATCCGCCCCAAATGTTTTGGGTTTCACGTATTTCCATGGGTTTGGGTTTTATTACCATCCATAAATAAATTTACGAAAAAGGAACAAAAGATGTATGTTGGTCCAAACGAATTTTTACTTGTACTAAATTTTTTACCCAATTTGACCCGTTACCTAACCCTCTCATTTTTCCACCTAGAAATGTGTTTCTAAGGCACTTACCATAAATAATGAGGTCTAGACTCTTGTTCTTCATATACTCATACACAAGAATCCGTTGAGGTCCTTGAGAGCAACAACCTAGCAGGCGAACAAGATTCTTGTGTTGTATGCTAGTGATCATCTTCACCTCTACAAGGAACTCTGCATCTCCTTGTTGTGATTTATCAAAACACAGTTTCTTTACAGCAACTAGTTTTCCATCTTGTAATTTACCCTAAGAAAACACATAATCTTTTGTATCTTTTATTGGTTCTCAAGTACTAGACGAGAAATGAATGAACAATGACTATCATTGCGTATTATAAAGAAGGTTTAAACTTTAAAGTAAACATACCAAATAGACCGGACCAAATCCTCCTTTTCCAAGAAAATTACTCTCATGGAAGTTGTTAGTCGCCTTCTTTAATTCTCGGAAACTAAAATAGCTTATTGTCCTAAGACTCCCACTGAAATAATAATCTTTTGAAGCAACAATAAAAAGGTCAGTTTAATACTTTAATTTGCAAACACTAATACTATCTGTGTAATCCTACACAATAAAGTTATAACCTTTGCAGCTGTTTTCGCGCTTTTCTGACTTTTTCAGTTGCGATGGTCTGATAAATTTCCATAAAATGAATATAAGAATGAGCAAAACAGCAAGGACGATTAACCCTCCAAGGATAAAGAAGATTGCAGATGAATGATGCTTCTTAGATGAGCTATCTTCATTAAGTGATAAGGGTGTTGGAGATATTGCTGCATCCAGAATTGATGTTATGGTATCATTATCAGTTAATCATAAGCTTTCTTTTTAACCCAAATGGACCATCCTACTTGTTTTAGGACATAAGGTCTACATTCCTTGATAAAAAGTTTGAATTCAGTTATCAATTAACATCATTGTAAGTGTTCAAGGCAAAAAATGAAAATTTTAACTTGCGCTGCTCGATAACTTTTTTAAGACAAATTGGATTTTAATAATCCAAACTATAACCTCTTGTCTGATAATATTCTATACTAGCAATTTGACCAATGACACTCTCAATTTTTACTTTTGTTGCCAAGGACAGTTGTAGCATAATTATCATACATTTACATTTGATTTCCGGCTCATAATGTTTGAATATAAAGTTGCAAACAAAATGGGGAAACATACAAGCAAAAACAAGTGGAAATGGAGTGTAAATATACAATGATTATACTATCGATTGCCCTCGACAACAAAAGTGAAAGTTTCTGGTTTTATCGATCAAAATCAAGAGTATTGATTATTACCTGCCAAAAGATAATAGTTTAGGATTTTTTTGCCTTTTCTGAAACTCAAAACAAGAGATGCAACAAAAATATGATTCATTGATGAACATGAGTCCATATCTTCAAATATATGTAACTTTCCCAAGACAACAACTTCATTAGTTGAAGCAAAAGTGGATCAAAATTCACATAAAAATATCATATTTATGCACACCAGGTGTTTGTATAAATGCCTGTGAGACAAACAACGGGAAAACCCCACCAAACATGTGCATAATCACACCAAACATGGTAATAAAAAAGAATAAGAAGACGATGATGATAAATACCTTCAAGTAAGCGACGCATTTCGTCTTACTTTTTACTCTTCACAAAAAGAAAAATGGTGGGTGTCCTGTGATAAACCATTTTCTCCAGAAGAAATGAATAATCTTTCCTTTTATTCACGCAGATTGAGCAAGTGATTCGCGACAACTTGGAGATGATCGAAGTCAAATTCGATCGTCGGAGAATTCAAAGTGTTAAAAATCCAAGAAGAAGTACAAGAAGAATTTATGTGGCGTATCATCCTGAGATTTTATGCGAGTCAACTTATTTAAAATGTGGGATTTGTTGTTGTATCTTTCTCCCATTGCCAAACAGGTGAAATTGCTAATGTTTTTGTCTGCTGATCTGTGATTACTGATAAAAGTTGTCGCCATCGATCTTCACAATAAGAAATTAAACAATATTAAATCAACGAAGCATCATGCGTATGATGAGTATAGTTCACAATGTTTGTAAAGGGAAAATTAAGTTAGTTTTTGTAGTTGAACACAAAACTGGAGGGTATCTCTCTACATATGTTAAAAAAGCAATTGCTATCTAACCCTAACTTTTCATTGAATCAGGTAGTTTAAATAGTTGGATGTTATGTGATCCTAACTAATTAATTAAAAAATATATTTTTTCTTTAACGTTGTTACACAGTTATTTTTGTATTTGTTTTTTATTTACGATAATTTTTAACATTGTTGTGTAATTATTTTGTATTTTCTGTTTTTTTAAGTTGTGCATTAGCAATGCAGCTGTTTTATGTATCTGTTTTATTTTCGCGACAATGTGCGGGTAGTAAACTCCGGCTAGTTACGAAAACAAAAAACATAAACATAGAAAAAAATCAAAACAAAAACAAAAAAAAACAAGAAGAATTAGAAAACCGGGACCCTTCTCCCTCTCTAGACCTTAGTCGAATTATGGGTTATATTAGTCGATTTCATATTGGTATTGGTCACTTTGAATCCCTTAAGGTTTTTTTTTTTGTTGAGTGTGCGATTATAAACAAAACGAATGAAAGAGAAAGCTAGAGAAGATGAACGAGAGTTAACCGGTGTTACAATTTTTATAAGATTCATCTCGAGTCCTTTTACCATAGTTTTTACCCATATAATTGAACCGAACCAAATCAATTGATGCCAACATTTACTTAAAAAAACATTAAACTAAAACAAAGCAAGTTAAAGAATAGTTTATGAAAAGATACAAAATGAAGTATCATGTGAAAAATGCTAAAGTTGACACTATTTTGTCCAAGATTTTTCTAAAAATAAGAAGCAAGAATTTAAAGAACACAAAATGGGACTCTACATTCCAAGAATGGCAACAACAATAACTAGAACCCCACACAAGACACTCCCCATCTTCTTCTTACTCTTGCTATTCCTCATAACCATTTTCCTCTTCCGCAAACGAACTCTCGATCCCCATTTGTCTTTTTACACAGCAACAGATCCATACAACCCTCTTCCAGATCCCCAAATCCACCACTCCAACTATTCCAATTCCTATTCCAATTCTGGAATCCGAATAGGATTTATCGAGCCTGATTCTGCAGAGAAACCCCCAATTCTTGAAACCAGCTCAAATGATTTGGAGCTCGCTAATGATGACTCTATTTCGAAAAACGAAACTGGGTTTGTTGATTCTGAGCCTATAGACGAAAACCCACTTCTTGAAAGCAAAGAAAATGATTCCGAATTGGTTAAAGATGACGATGAATTGGTTAAGAGGAGTGTGGAGTGGGGGAGGAATTGCAATATGCATTCTGGGAAATGGGTGAGAGATGAAGGGTACCCAATTTACAAGCCTGGATCTTGCCCATTTGTTGATGAAGCTTTTGATTGTCAAGCTAATGGAAGATCTGACCACGATTATATGAAATGGAGGTGGCAGCCTGATCAATGTCAGCTTCCAAGGTTGGATCTTTAATGATTGTTAGCATTACTCAACTCTAATATCATTAATGCTTTTTAATTTTTGGTGTTTAAGTATTAAGTTATGCATTAACTGATCACACATCATAGATTATTCATGTTTTATAACAATGATGTATTGGTGTAACATTTAACATTTGGAGGTAAATTGGTAACTAAAAGGTTGTGGGTTCAAATCAGGACAAGTGTGATGATTTTAGCCATTAAAAAAAGGGATCTCGAGTTATTATCTAAATGCATTTATTAAGACATTTCGGTGGCAAAGACATTTCGGTGGCAAGTGATGCACTCCCCAACCAAGAGGTTGTGGGTTCAAACATCCTATGGTGCATATGGGGTGAATTATCCTAAAAAAATTTGGTGGTGTTATTAAAAAGAAGTGCATTCATTGAGGTGGATAATAGTCATAATAATAGTAATTATGGTGTAAATAAAGGTATGGTAAGACATTTAATGCATAAGTTTGTATCTTGTATGTGTAAATTGTCATGTAGACATGTTTGATTCTTTATGATATATATATATATATATTTTTTTTTTAACAGCAAATTTTTAACCCTATTTGTCCACTATGGGACTTGAACCCTCAACCACTTAGGGACCAACACCTTATTATTCACGGGGTATACCCCATGAAAACACCCCACGTGAGCTGATGTGGCTCACCGTGACCCGTGGAACATCACTCCCCTCTTTTGTGAGAGCTTCACTCGTGAGGGGGCTCACGCTCATGAGAAGTGTGGAACAAGGGGAACTTCACTCATTTTGTGAGTGGCTAGTGAGTTACTAGTGAGTTCACGCTCATGAGGTATGCCTACCCCCCTTAAAATGTACTCTTGTTTCCAACATAAAAGTTGCAACACATGGCTAAGCATATTGACATATTGTGTATCTCAAAGAGTCTTACTCATGTCTACTTTGCACTCTTGGGTCTTATCTTACTCATGTCTGTTTTATACTTTTATCTCGCAAAGAAAGTGGTTCTCGTGTATGAAATAATTATTTCGATGTCCCAATTAGGCAATTACCTCTCATTTAAGATAACACATAATATTGAGAAAATAAAATAACCAAAACCAATATCAATGTTTGTAGTCATTAATTGTATTTAAAGAAGTAAGATTTAGCTTCAAACTTTGAGAAAAAAAGACCTTGAATTTATTGTGGGACTACAATATGACTAACTACAAGTTACGGGTATTTATGTGTGTAGGTTCAATGCGACTGATTTCTTGGTGAAGCTAAAAGGAAAGAGATTAATGCTTGTTGGAGACTCCATGAACAGGAACCAGTACGAGTCGCTTCTTTGCATGTTATATGAAAGCCTTCCTAATAAGAGCAAAATGTATGAAATTCATGGCCACAAAATAACTAAAGGAAGAGGCTATTTTGTCTTTAAATTTGAGGTAATAATAAAAAAATTTACATCCTTAAAACAGGGCCATTGTTTTTTATTATAGTTTTGTTCCCCAAATTAGTCCCGTTGCCATCTAAAAGTATTATATTAGGGGATGCCAGATTGCCAGTCTTTTTACTATTCTTCATTTTGTCATTTTTTTGCTTCCCTCTTCGTAGACCATCATGCCAAGCAATTGAGACCCACAATTCATACACTTAGCTCGGAAATATAGGTAGTGTTATTTGAAGGAAAATTTATAAATTTATTCTATGAAGTAAAATCTAAAAATATGTTCTTTGAAGTAAAATTTAAAAGTTTGATGTTCTAGATCATTCCCCTTGAAAATATTGGTTGGATGTTGCAATTGGTGTCCACCTAAAAGCTAGTCAGTCTATTGTATAAAATCTTGAAGTATATAAGGGTTTTTCCACATAGAATGTCTATGTACTTTCTCATTTGTTCCAAATGGGACAATTTACCATTTTTGGTGCCCCGGGGTCATTAAAAGAGATGGCTTTTTGTTCACCTATTTGGTAACCTGAAAACCGGGTAAGCTTGTCGAAATGCCTACTTAGCATGGCGATGTGTCATTTTCTTGATTATTTGCCATATTTTACTTAAAAGTGTTGATGTTCGTTTTGCTATTTAACAATCATGTCTTAAGATGGGTCGGCATTGTAAAATAACAAAAGGTGTCAAATAATCAAGAAAAGGATACATTGCCATGCCAACTCGACATTTTTAACATGCTTACCTGGTTTCTACGTTATTGACAGAAAGCCGCACACAAAAATAGTAAATTGTCCAATTTGGGACAAAAGAGAAAGCAAATTGATCGAGGTGGCCATTTCTACCCATTCACTTATAAATGGGTCAGTTTGGCTTATGTTTCATCTCTAATGGGTCAAATGGATAAACTCAAAAGTTTTAGTAGGAGAAATAACAGTTCAAAGGGGTCTCGAGAGAGTAGTTTATAAATGCATACAACCTCCTAAATCTATTTATTCAAAAAATCAGGTCAGCATTGTAATAATTAGTTTTCATAATCGTATATAACAAACTAAGTATTTATAAAAGGTTGGAACAAAAGTTTTCCTGGTCCACGTACCAAATTTACCCATGATCTGAATCCGTTTTGACCCCCTATCCTCCCCCTTTTGCAACCTCTACTAATTTGTTTTTAGGCGAAAGACTGTAAGTAAAATTACATGAAATGGGAAAAAGGTGAATCACAAACATAAACAATAGATAAATGGTGAATAGAGGGAGGTATGTAGCACAACCAAAAATATAAAAAAGATTTTAGGATTTATACTTTAGAGCCAATGATTCCTGAAATTGATTTTGTGGATGTGTTATTTTACATTTTTCATCTATTATATTTGTCACTGAAATTCGATTAAATAACAAGGACAAACTATATTTTTTTGCAGGATTATAACTGCACCGTTGAGTTTGTGCGGTCACATTTTCTTGTAAGGGAAGGAACTCGAATCAATGGGCAAGGAAACTCGAATCCCACATTATCAATAGATGCAATTGATAAATCAGCAGGACGTTGGAAACGCGCTGACATTCTTGTCTTCAATACCGGACATTGGTGGGTTCATGGAAAAACTAGTAGGGGGTATGTATGTCATTTTGTGTATAGTCTTTCTCCATATTTTAATTAATTTTATAGAGGTGGCATCTTCGACCAGTTTTTTTATGAATGGGTCGATTTAGGTCGTGCTTGATCTCAAACGTGTAAAAGGAGTCAAATCAAAAGTTTTTTTTTTGCTAAAAATGGGAATGAGTTAAACGAGTCGAAATTTGCCCAGAGTATACTTTAGTTCATACAACCTCCTAAATCAATTTATTCAAAGATTTTAGGTTATTAGAAAAGATATCTAGATTGTTATTGTAATAATATTGTGTTTCTAATCACAATTAGCACATTGGTTATTTAAAATAAAAAACATTGTTAATGCAGAAAAAATTATTTTAAAGAAGGGGATTATATTTATCCAAAGTTTGATGCTGTGGAAGCTTTTAGGAAGGCCTTGAAGACATGGGGGAAATGGATTGATAAGAATATGAATCAAAGAAAAGTTGGTGTTCTACCGCGGCTACTCATCTGCTCATTTCAGGTACTGGTTTCATAGTTACTTTCTTGTTACACCATTGTTCAAAGAGAAATGTTGACTTTTGGGGTCAAACCGATTTCTATTCATAGCAGTATAGCACCAGTTATTCCCATTTGGTAATAAATATTGCAGAGTGAAATCCGTTTATCAAATATAAATGTTCTATCAGATATCTACCATAGCTATGTCACTTTTTTAAGTTTTTATGTTGGAAATTTACTTCTTTGACCCCAGAGTTGAACCTTTTTGCCATACTTATATCATATTTCTTCAATCCTAAAGGGTAGATATGGCAATTTAGACCCATTTATGTATTGAATAGCTCATTTCAGTCTATTCTTTATCTATAATGGGTTAAACGGGTGAAATAAAAATTAAAGTTTGGCTAAAATGGAAACGTGTCGAAGATAAAAAGTGTATTTTCAGTTGATAAAACCTTCTAAATCATTTTATTCAACAAATTAGATGATTATTATAACAATATGATTTTGATAATCATATTTGACATACTAACTAAGTTTTTTTTTTAAATAAAGTTTTTTGGGCAAAAAGGACCTGTAGAAATCTACCAGCTTTGACCCGTTACCCAACTAGTAACCTGTTATTTTTTTCAAATTTATCGTGGAAAAATCACCCTTTTTCTTGATTCTTTTTTACTGAAACAGAGGTGGAGAATGGGATTCAGGAGGAACCTGTCATGGAGAAACCGAGCCCATAAAAAATGGACGAATCATCGAAACCTACCCACCAAAAATGAAAATAATCGAGGAAGTAATCCAAGAAATGCGGTTCCCCGTTGTACTTTTGAATGTAACACGGTTAACCAACTTTCGAAAAGACGGTCACCCATCGGTCTATGGCAAGAATGTGACTGGATTGAAAAAGGTGTCAACTAGAAAGGAAGATTGTAGCCATTGGTGTCTTCCAGGAGTGCCTGATGCTTGGAATGAACTCATTTATGCCACACTAGCCGCTCAAACAAATTAGTTGTCAAACTTCATGATTGTATCTTTGATTTTGTTTATCATAGAAAAGAAAGATCAGCTGTGACCATTTTAGTCCTCATTAACCCGCGATAAAAGTACATTAAGTCAATGTAAAGTGGTCATTATACGGTTTAAAACTCGTAGTAATGAGTCGGAGTGACTTTTTAACTAATTTCGTTATAATTTGGTAATGAGGTTGGGGATATAGGAATTTCATTATAATTTTTTTTAACTAATTTCGTTATAATTTGGTAATGAGATTGGGGATATAGGAATTTCGTTATAAATGTTGTTAGACTATGCGTAATGGGTTACGTCATCACGTCTTCATGTGACGTAATGAGAATGGAACATTGTCCCACCTACGCGGCTACGCCCTTACGTAGTTTTGAGTCCTCCGAATTGAGTTGTCCGTGTGATACCTCACACCTCATTTTTATTTTACCCCATCTCGTCTGATATTTATAGTTTCTCCTTGTAACG
>JBCNJP010000006.1:68930345-69104217 GCA_039602395.1 Deinandra increscens subsp. villosa
CAATGGTAAACACATGGGGTTTATATAGGATCCCTAATGGACCTTAAACCCTAATAGTAAACCCAATGGTAAACCCCAAGCCCAATAGTAAACCCAACCAAACTAGTCTACTAATCTAAATAAACCCTCTAAGCCCAGCCCAACTAATTTAATATTACAAGCCTCATAATCTAGCCTCTACAAAGAGGTTGGTGGATAGTTGGATGGGTAGAAACCGGGTGAAAGTCGGTAGTTTTGTGACTAGAGATGTGAAATCGAAGCCTCCGGATGGTTTGGGAGGTTATTTTTCAGTTTTGTGCTAAATGATAAGTGCCCGGTCTGTACATTATGTAGTTGTGTATTTTAATTTTCTGCAATTTTAGTTTCGTGCATGTTGCGTCTTTTGGTTTTGTGTTTTTGGTGTTTGCAGGTGATTCTAGAGATTTGGAAATAGCCAAAGGTAAGTTGTGTAGACCAAAATGCAGGTTTTGGCTGGAAATTTCTGCTGGAGGAGCTGGTAGAAGAAAAAGAGATAGAAAATTTTTGGGGTCAAATTCCAAAAATTCCCTGGAAATCGCGTTCAAAGCGTATCGCCTAGAGGTTGGTAGGTTGCAGGCGATACGCGTGGAAGTCTCATGTGGGCCGGTTGTTTGCAGCTCCAGGCGTATCGCCTGGGAGATGCATGGCTGTAGGCGATACGCCTGGAGGAGGTAAGTCAGAAAAATTTTCAAATTTTAATTTTTATTTTATTTCTGTTTACCGGAGTTGCGATGGATCGTTGTTGGTTGCTGTGCTGAGTCTCTGGAGTTTCAGGTGTACACGTTTCAACTTATCTTGTTTTATTTTTAGTTTTATTTATTTTTCTTTTTCTTGTTTTTATTTCTGCTTTGTTTTGTTCCATTCCACATTGAGGGCAATGTGTGATTCAAGTGTGGGGATGAGAGACTTGCGTCTTGAGTCTTTTATGACGGATATCAATTGTCATATGGGATGAGGGTGTTTAAACAGGTATTTGATGTGTTGCAAACACATCCGGTTTTCTTGAGTCTTTTGTTACGTATTTGAGTCTAATTGAGTCGGTTTGTGTTTGTTTTAATTGTTTTTAGTTAAGTTTAGTCTTGGAGTCTTTTATTTATGGTTTTACAAGTTTTTCAGGTGTTAGTAAATTCCCGAGGCCACGAGAGAAATCGAGAAGAGAACAAGAAAAGAAAGAGAGAAGTGCTGAATAAGCTGTTCCAGGCGTATCGCCTGGAACCTCATCTTTGTAAGCGATACGCGCGGAAAAGGAAAGTCAACAGGAGGTTTAAGTCGGTTTGACCGACTATTTTGTCATGTAACAGTCTCCAGGCGTATCGCCTGGAGGAAATAGGTTTGTAGGCGATACGCCTACCGCATCAGAATCCGCAAACTTTGCTTAGTCCGTATAAGTTCGACTTTTAGGGTTCAGTTCGGAATAACTCGACTTCCAGACGGCATAGGAGCGAACTAAGGCGATTTTTGGAGGCAAGAGAGAGCTGGGAACAAGGAGAACTATCAAGGAATCAACAACCGATCATCAAATCATCATCAATTCATTCGGTTCTTCTCGTTTCTTGTTTTGAATTCTTAGTTTCAGTTATGTTCAATGTTAAAGATTCAAACTTTATTTGTTTTTATGCTATGAACATGATTGTAGGCTAGGCGTTTATCACCGCCTAGACCGTTTGGATGAACAATTGATATTTATGACTTTGTTTGGCTTTTGACAACTTGATTGATGTAATGTTTCTTTAAATTCCATTATTGACATGATTGTATGCATATGACCACTAGAGTTAGGGTTTGAATTAATTTACTAAACTACTTAGCCTGCGAATGTCTTTCGGTTTGGGTTGGGTAATCGGTTGCGTGACTGTGTGTTTGCGATTGGTTTGATTGTCTGTCTTGATTATCATAGTTTAGTATTTTGATGAATTCTCTGATTCTTGTGTGCTGCTCTAGTTAGACAAGCCGGAAGGTGATAGCTAGGTCGGATAGTCGGGTTGACTAGTGGAATAGGATCACATTGCCATCGGGAGAGGGATGCCCTAGGAAATTAGTTAGCTTGCTATTCCGTGCTAGTTGTGTTGATTAGTGGTAGTTCCTGCTAGCTTAAGGTGCCTTAGATTGTTTCGAGGGTGGTTAGGTCTAGTTGAGGTTGGATGTACCCACAAGGTGAACTCTTGTCCGAACGTTAGGAACATTAGCTAAGAAGAACTTAATCGGTGAATTAGCTGCCATCAGAGTTGTCATTGCCAGATGAGGTTGTAGGTGTTGGTTGGGATTCTAGGTCTAGGTGGTGTCTTTCTCGTATCTGATCGTTTCCTGATTTTCCTGCTGTCCATTTGTTAGTTGCATTAGTTAATTTTAGTTAATTTTAATTCAAATCAAATCTCAAATTAAAACCCAAATTACTCAGTATTTCCATTTTCTAGGTCTAGGTTAAGTCTTTGTCTTTAGAGTGTCCTTAGGGTTCGATATTCCCGGTCTTCCTTAGCTTTACTACGATCCGACAGGTACACTTGCCTTAGGGTTCGGTTCAGTTTTAGGGTTTTCGGTAAAATTTAGGTGTGTCTAGGTCTAGGTTTAGGTCTAGGTTTTAATAGCATTTTTAGGTACGTTCCGAACACATCAGTATTACATGGCATCTGCCACGTCATCAGATGTTTAACGAATTTAAAAAATTAACGGAGGGTCCAACAAAAAAATAAGGTTGAAAGTTGGGACTAGTGACAAGGATATTTAAAGGTGAAATTATTATTGACCAATAAAAATTGGCATTATTAAAATCCAATTTTCCATCTGAGTATAGCCTTTAAAAACCAGTCATGTTTTATAACGTCCAACTTTTCTTTCGGATTTCAGTGTAGTTATGAAAACTAAACTTCTGACATTATTCAGATTTAGGGAGTAAAACTCATTAATGATAGCTTTATTCCATCAGAAAATTAATCGCTACTAATGACTTTTGTATAAGAGATGGGATCGGTAATCTCTCTAATATCCATACAAGCTTTGTTAAGGTAGGTTACATAATCATCAAAATTAATAGGCAACTTATGCCTTGATGACATACTAAGCTGGATCTAACGGGTTGAAGCGAAATGCATTAATAATTTCATAAATTTCCTATTAAGCATTTAAGTCAGGTAAAAGGCCCGTTATGGAGCAGAGTTACAAATTTTAAAATTTTACGGCTCGTTTCACTCCACGCACAGTTTAGGTTGAAATCAAGTTATATCTTTTATGATCAGATTAGGGTTTCTCCAAAACGAAATATATTTGAATCATAATATCCAAAATAAATTTTATTAGGGTTTTAGATCTGAAAACGTGTATGATTAGGAAACAGATTTTCGACTGTGTGATCAAATCTGATTTTGATAGATAAATGGACATCTAGACATATATGTGAAAACGAAATAAGGAATTGATTAAGCAACATTCGCTCTGATGCTACATGTTAAGCGATTTTTGTATACAATAAGATAAACATGACAAAAATTTAATGATTACCTCGTAGTCCAGTGACTGCAGTCATGCTTGTAGAAGTCATCTAATCTGATCTAGTTTCCATTTAGGTGTGCGGTAAGGGTGGTGATGGTGGGGCAACCCACGAATTCTAGAGAGGCAGAGAAAGAGTCACGTACTTGAGGTGTGTGTTATAGTGTTGATTCTCTGTCTAATAACCTCTATATGTACACTGAAGGGAAAACCCTAATTAGTTTTGGTAAGAGTAATTACATCCATCAAGTGAATACCAATTAGGAAACATAAACTTAATTATGTCAATAATTACATAAGATAAATGATTACATGGACGATATTTAAAGCATGTCTAACACTCAGGCCATTGGACCACAAATATTACATGCTTACCAATAGTTCAAGAACTCATATATGTTCTATTACTTATCTTAAATAAGTTTTATCCAAAACCATATAATAAAAAAATATATAAAATTCAACGTTGGTGTTTCATAGATTAAAGGCCACTTATCAATTGTAAGTGTGTATTACGTGTAGACATTGATGATGTTCTTTGAGTTCTTTCTAAATGGTTACCCATAACATGCACTTGAATTCTATAAAGATCTCTAACTAGTTTTTATAGTTTTCAACTTAAGTTTAGTTTTGATTATTCCTTAAAATTTATTTATTGATTTCAAATAAAATATGCATGAAAAATAAGTCAAAAGACGACGACCAAATATCCATGATCATGCTTTGTAGTTCCAACATGTAGAAGTGGATGACCAAAACAATACAAATATTGGTGTTGGCCATTGCATTCCATGTCACACTATCTTTAAACTATGATTGACCACCACCCATCTCTAAGTTTGACTTTAAAATATTAATGTCCACCATCATCCTTTGACTTTATTGGTTTATTTCATTTGATTTATGTTATATTATTGTTTATTAATCTTAATTATATGTTGGAATTCATTAAAGAGGTACATGGTATATTTATATAATTATCAAATAGTATTTGAAATGACTTTTCAATTTTATTCAAAAAAAATCTTGTGACAATCTTTCATTCTTTTTCTAGAAGTGAGACAATTTAATAGTGGCTACACAATATTTTATGATAATTGCATCCATTCAAATCCTAGTAAAATAAGTTCGGTGGTGGTCTTTTTTAAACAATTTTAATATGATATTAACCAACATGAAGTGAGTGACTTTTGGAGATATTATACAAAATTGTAACAAAGTTGAGAGTAAATAGTGATTTTGAAGAGAGAGCTTCTAGTGACTTATAAAAATTTTAATTACTGTTATGGGAAATATTGTCGTTTACATACGTTACCTAATTAACACATTTAGAAAAGGAATCTACCTTTACTGTGAATATGGAAGTGAAATTTCGATGATCTATAAATCCTCTAAAAAAAAATTGTCTCATTTAATTTATCATATTCATAAATATCTTTTTATTTACTTATTATTGACACGTTTTACACTTACTTCTAATAATCATTTATTTATTTTTTCTAATAATCATTTATTTATTATAATAAGCTATTTATTTTATAAAAGTAATACTCTGTTCATAATTTGCTAATGTACATAAATTTAGAGGTTCTATTATTTTACTCTAGTTTATGATTTTATGCGGCCTATATGATTTACTTTTTGTGAAGTTCTGATAATTTATTATTAGAACCTTCTAATAACGTCAAGGTTAGGAAGACCTAATTTGTTGATATTAGATGCTTACATTTAAAATTGATCCAACCTGGTGTAAAATCGGTTTATAAATCTGATCATATTTTCTCCCTTGTAAACGGGTTTTTAATCCGATCCAGTTTGGCAAATCCGGTTTCTAACTTTATGTGACTTGCTTCGATTCGGTTTTAAAAGATCCTATTTGGCTTAAATTCGGTTTTGTAAACCTTAAATTTAATATTTAAAAAAAAGAAAATACTCCCGTCTTCATTATGGGCCGAGTACTGAGTTTCTGTTGGGCACTTAAATGGGCCGGTTACTGCATCAGGCCTATTAAGGACCAAGGATAACAACATAGCAGTGGGCCAGGGGTCAAGACAGTTCGGTTTTTTCATTTTTATTTTCTTTTATTATTTACTAGGTTAGTAACCCGTGTACTACACGGATTGAATTTAGTTTCATAATATTAGTTAAATATAAAAAAAACGATTAAAAAATTTAAAATTATAAATGACATAATTAATTATAAAATATTAATTGATAATTTAATACATTAAAGATGATAAATTCTTGATTTGTTTCCTTAAAAAACTCAAATTATTGAGTAATTTATCAAATCTACATAATGTTTGCTATTTTTTAAATGAAATTTTTATTTAGATAAAACTGGTAGTTAGTATTAATTGGTAAATTACTAAATTGATAATTGAATCTGGTTTTGAATGTGGCACTGATGATGTGGACACCTTAAAAAGAAGACATGTGGAAACAATTTTATTGCTTTATTAGGATTAAGATTTTTTAAACAATTTCGGTCACGGATAGGCCCGACTCTGAACCGGCTCTGGTCAAATAAAGTTAAAACCAGTTATTGTAGAAACTAACCTAGGTTCAAACCAATTTTTTTTTGTTTTTAATTTAACTTGTCAAATTCGAAATATTATAAAAATTGGAATTAAATTAAATATTCCTATTTTTTATAATTATTTTAAGAATTAGATAATACAAAAACACATAAACTATAATAAAAATATCAAATTTTAAATATTACAAAATAAAATATAATCAAAAGATACTTCATTTTATTAGTTATTGTTTGGTAGGTGTAAAATAATGAGAGTTAATGCTGCTGCCGGGTGTCGAACCCGGGTCAAACCGATGGGAAATAAAGGGCTGCTGTAACTAGCCGTTATAAAGTTTTCGGGTTAATTGTGGTATTCTTGTTATTAGAAGGGTCCAAAGTGTAAATAGGTTGTTTCTTTCAACCGAATCAGAATTGGGGATAAAATGAGGAGCTCGAGTTCATTCTTAATCTCGGAGAGTTTTTCAATTCTGTTGTAATCATTTGTAATGGTGATAGATTTCAATTTCGTTGTTTACTCAATAAAATCGTCGGTTTGATTTCTCAATTTTGTTCATCAATTGGTATCAGAGCCTGGTTGATTGGCTCGTGAAATTGAGAGGTTCCGCGAAGACGACGATCGGTGATTTGAGGTGGAGTAGCAATGGTGTCAACCAAATTCGAGATCGAGAAGTTCGATGGAACAAATGACTTCGGTTTATGGAGGCTGAAGATGCGTGCATTCCTGGTTCAACAAGGAATTGAAGATGCATTGCTTGGTGAGGCCCATAAACCAGATGCGATCGAGGAGAAAGACTGGAAACCGATGTTGAACAAGGCACATAGTGCCATTGTCCTCAGTTTAGGTGATCGCGTATTGAGAGAGGTCTCAAAGGAGAAGTCTGCATCAGCGATGTGGCTTAAACTAGAAACTCTTTACATGACAAAGAGTTTATCTCAAAGATTATATCTCAAGAAGAAGTTGTACACATTCCAAATGCAATCAGGTAAATCGATCTCTGATTTGTCTGATGAATTTAACAAAATAATTCTTGATTTGGAAAATATTGAGATTAAAATTGAGGATGAAGATCAAGCGATATTGTTCTTGTCTGCATTATCTTCAAATTATGAGAACTTTGTGGATACTCTATTATATGGGAGAGACTCCATATCCATGGATGAAGTTCTTGCAGCCCTAAAGTCAAGGGAATTGAAAAGAAGGTCAGATGAAAATGAAGAAGGAGGGAATGGCCTGATTGTGAGAGGCAGAAGTGAGCAGAGAAGTTTTAAAGGTAAAAGTGCTGCAAGATCCAAATCAGCTAGCAAGTTCAAAAGAAAATGCTATGTATGTGGATCAGAGAAGCATTTGAAAAGAGAATGTCCTGAAAGAAGAAAGAAGAAAGGAGAATCAAGTGGTTATAAGAGTGGGAATGCTGGTAATAGTTCTCCTGAGGGATCACAAGATGGCTATGAAAGTTCTGAGGTGCTGACAGTTACACAAGGTGAGAGTGGTAAAGAATGGATCATGGATTCTGGTTGCTCATATCACATGTGTCCAAATAAAGAATGCTTCCAGCAACTCAAACTTGAAAATCTTGGTAAAGTCCATTTAGGAGATGATAGAGAATGCATCATAAAAGGTATGGGAACTGTGTTTTTAAAACTAAGTAATGGCCAAGAGTTTAAGCTAACTGATGTGAGATATATACCTCAGTTAACTAGAAATTTGGTGTCATTAGGTACCCTTGAAAAACATGGGTATCATGTTAGCTTGAAACATGGCAAAGCCATTGTGGCAAGTGGTTCTATGATAGTGTTAACAGGTGTAAGGAAAGGTAATAATATATATGTCTTTAATGGAGACATTGTACCTGCATCTGTCAACACTATAAGTCATAGTACAATGAGTGATGCAACTAAATGGCATAATAGGATGGGTCACATAAGTGGTCAGGGCTTGATTGAACTCAACAAAAGGGCAGTGTTAAATAACTTGAAAAATACAAACATAGAGTTCTGTGAACATTGTATTTTTGGTAAAGCTCACAGGGTAAGGTTTGGCAAAGGCAAACATACTTCAAAGAAAATATTAGATTACATACATACAGATTTGTGGGGGCCTGCAAGAATTAATTCTTTGGGGGGTTCAAGATATTTTCTGTCTATAATAGATGATTTTTCAAGAAGGGTATGGGTCATACTTCTTAAACACAAATCTGATACATTTTGCAAGTTCAAAGAGTGGAAAGTTTTAATGGAAAATCAAACTGGAAACAAGATTAAGAAAATAAGATCAGATAATGGTCTTGAATTTTGTAATCAAGAGTTTGATGGTATGTGTAAGTCTAGTGGTATTTCTAGACATTATACAATTCCTGGAACACCCCAACAAAATGGGCTTGCAGAAAGGATGAATAGAACCTTACTGAATAAGGTAAGATGTCTTTTATCAAGCTCTGGGCTTCCTAAAACTTTTTGGGGAGAAGCTGTGTCCACTGCAGCATATTTGATAAACATGAGCCCCTCATCTGCTATTGGTATGAAATCACCAATGGAGGTATGGTCAGGTAAAGTTTCCTCTTATGACCATTTAAGAATTTTTGGTTCAGTGTGTTATGCTCACATAAACACAGGAAAATTAGACCCTAGAGCTCAGAGGTGTATCATGTTAGGATATCCTAATGGTATTAAAGGATATAGGCTATGGAGATGTGATGCAGGTAGCCCTAAGATAGTTGTTAGTAGAGATGTTGTATTTCAAGAAGATCAAATGTACAGGGATATCATGAAGGAGGCTACTAACAGTAATCAAAGTCAACAGTCTATAGAAGAAGTTGAGTTTGAGGTGGAGCTATCAAAACAAAATGAAGGTAATGTTGGAAACAAGGGTGTCCTGACCCGACGAATTAACGAACCCGACCGATATTGACCCGTAAGAGTTACACCCGGGTCAACGGACTATTATATCTAATTAATTGTTAATTAGAAATAAACGAACTAAATGGTGAATTAAATAAATATGAATTATTTATTTAAATTGACAAAATCTATCGGTTCAAAATACTCGGTAATTAAAAGACGGATCGATTAGTTGTTACCGGATTAACAGACTAATCGATTGATGGATTAAAGGAGATCGCGACCGGGCCCAGTCCGTCTGGCCCCGGTCCGCGAATTTGATATTAAATGAGAAAAGGAGGAGGATTGAATAAGAAGTTACTCGAAACCCTAATCTCCTCTCTCTCTTTGCGCCGAACCCCAGCCGAAGTCGGCTCCTTCGCCGCCGTCGCCGACCGCCGTCGCCGCCCCGCCTCCACCATCGTGATCCGTTCGAGATTTCAGATGGATCCCCGTCTTGCCAGTATTTGCGCCCGACTCGAAAGCGAAGCCGTCGCAGCCCGAGCCGAAGCCGCAGCCGAAGCCGAAGCCGCAGCACGAGCCGCCGCCGCGGCTCAAACCGCCGCCGCCGCCGCTGCCGCACGCGCGCCGCTGCGCGACCACCGGCCGGTGGTTCTCGCGCTGCCGGCGCAGCCGAGACCGCCGCGCCCGGTTGCGTCGTCGTGGCCGGCGCCGCTCTACCCGTCTGCCACCGCCGCCGCCTCTCCTCCGATCTCCGGCGAGTCGTTCGTCGTGGGATCGGTCCCGGTGGCCATCCCGACGGAGAAGGTTTTGTCACCACCACCGGTGGTATTCCTACCACCACCGCCGCCACTGCCGCCGCCGCCACCTATGGTCGCCGCCGCCGATGTCGTCGTCGATGATCTGTCTCGAAGGTTCGAGTCGGACGTCACTGTTCGTCCTAGCGCGAGCCCGTTGAATCCGCGTGTCTCGAGCGGTTGCTCGGATCCCGCCAAGGTATATCTAATTTATTAGATATTTAATTTTATGTATTTATTTATTTAAATAAATATATTTTCTGTGTTTGTCGTGCCGGTGATTGATCCTGTTACAGTTGCGTCCGCGTTTAATTCGTTTCCGCTGCTAAATTAATTTGGAATTAATTTTATTATTAAAATCGGTTTTAATAAAATTAAAATCGGTAACCCGGATCCCACTGTAAAACCCAACAGTGGTATCAGAGCCATTATCACCGCGCGCAAACCAGATTCGGTCTTTTCGTGACCGATAGTTCGCAATTTCGACTTAAATCCAAATTGCGAATTAGAATTAATTTATTATTTTAATTCCATATATTATATTGTGTGTTACGGCCGACCCCTCTAATTTTGTGATCATGTATGAATGTCATGGCGTGATTTGTTTTTCTCTGTTTGGCCCAAGTTGTTGGCCCAATTGGTTGTTTTTTTTTATTTTGGTTTATTGGACCCGGTTTTTGGGTTTCAAAGTTGTACAAATTTAGAGCTAGGTTACTAGAAGTAGTTTTAGTAATTGTAAATTTGTATGTAACCAAAAGTCGAAGACTGGACACACGCAAGAGGGATGTCAAAGCAAGTGGGAGCTGAACAGGATTCCAGATCGCACAGAGTTGCCATCTCGATCGTTCACCAATTTTGTAATTTAATTTATTTTAAATTGTCCCATACGATCTCGCTTGTATGGCTCGAGCGAGATCAAGACCTTGTGCCGTTAAACACACAATATGCCATTCGCGACAACTTAGTAATTTAATTAGGTTAAATTAATTTACTGGTCCCGAGTGGAGATAGGGTTTTATCGTTCGTGTCTGACGATGATTAAATATTAAAAGTAATTAATATCCCTATTTGGTAATTCTTTAAAACTGGTAGTTCGTGCCATCCTATCTCAAGTTGAACTTGGAATGTATTTACCGGAGCATCAGTGTTGGAGTATTTCAACACCGCACTTGGTGCCGAGGGTACCTTCTAAGGTGAATGACATTGGAGTATTTCAACACCGTGTCATCACATCGACCATTTAGGACTACTATCGCTTTAAACGTATATGTTCGTGGTGTTGGAGTATTTCAACACCGCGCCACGGATGTGTACTGCTAGAGTGGGCACGGATGAGGATAAACGTATCGCAAAATACAATTGTATGTATATAGCGGCCTCATACCGAGAGTTGTGACTTGAGTCTCACAATTGACAATCGTTGTCAGTTTGTTTACACGGTTTTGCTCCTGAGGCTCATTTGGCGGTCTCAAGTGATCTCGTCTAAACGAATTCTCATTTTCTTAAAATAAACCTTACCAACTTATTTTAAAGAAAAATAAACATCGAAAATACTGATTAAAATTTACTTTGCTTATTTTCAGAAGGCTAAAGAAAACTCACCACCATTAAGTTCAATGGTACAACTCGACCCCTTCACTGAGTCTGGCTTTCTCGCATGGCAGACAACCCTGAGGAACCTTTTAAGACTCTTCGGGAAACTCTATGTCATTGACCGATCGATCGCGAGTATTCCATCTTACTTGCTAAATGAGAACTCGCGGTCTGAGCTCCAAAAGCACACTGACGATGATAAGGACGTCACTGACCTGATGTTGTCTAGCATGACTCAGGATTATCGGTACAATTTCATGGGGATGTCTGCTTATGACATCATTCGTAAACTCAAGGATTTATTTGAATTGAGTCAGAGGACTGAGCGAGCTGATGCACTTTCACAATTTGTGAACTGCTCTATGGCTAACGACTCCTCTCCATACGATCATGTCATGCTGATGAAAGCGTATCGTGACAGACTGATCGACCTTGGCTACTCCATCTCTGACGGGATGGCTCTTGATGTAGTACTCAGATCTTTGCCAGAACATTATCGTATTCTTGCGATTAATTGTTCGGCTCAGTCGATCGAGGAGGTTATTCCGTTGATACCCAACGTGAAGATCAGGACCACGCCGGACGTGCTCAAGGTTACGAATACAAAGATCTCCAAAACCAAGAAGGTTAAAGAGGGCAAAGGCAAGAAACCACAGGTTCAGCCTCCTGAGGAGCGCCTGTGCTATGAGTGCAACAAAATGGGACACTGGCGTCGCAACTGTCCTGTTTATCTTGCAAAGCTGAAGATGACCAAGAACTCTAATAAGGGTTGCTCATCAGGTATTTCAATAAATGTTATTGAACTTTTCACTGTTTCCTCCAATTCATGGGTATTTGATACTGGATGTGGTTACCACATTGTTAATGTTTTGCAGGAACCTGAGAAGTGGAAGAAGACAGAACGAGGCCGCATGGACCTCATCGTTGGTGACGGGAAGAAGGTCCCAGTACTTTCTACTGGAACATTTTCTTTTTCATGTTCTTCAGGCCTTGTAGTTAATTTGATTAACTGTTTATATGCACCTGGTTTATCCAGGAACATTATCTCTGTCTCTTCATTGTTTGAACAAGGATTTCGGTATAAATTTAATGGAAATATGATTTCTGCTTACCTTAATGATATCTTTTATTTCGAGGCTAAACCTCAACATGGAATATATGAGATAGATGTTCAAACAAACGACCAGCTCTATCATGTTTCTAAGAGAAACAAAGCTGATAGTAACGAATCCTCGTTATGGCACCATAGACTTGGTCACATAAGCAAGGCCCGCATCAAGAAGTTGCAAACTGCTGGCATTCTCGAATCCCAAGATGCAGATTCCTTTGACGAATGCGAGTCATGCTTATCTGGTAAATTAACCAAGTCACCCTTCACCCACACAGGTGAACGGGCCCAAGGATTGTTAGGCGTTATTCACACTGATGTGTGTGGACCCTTTCGAACCGAGACGAGAAATCGTGAACGGTACTTCGTGACTTTCATCGATGACTACAGCAGATATGCCTATGTCTATCTGATGAAACACAAACATGAAACTTTTGAAAAGTTCAAAGAGTTTCAAAACGAAGTACAAAATCAGCTGACTCGAACTATCAAAATACTTCGATCAGATAGAGGTGGTGAATACCTAAGCGCTGAGTTCCTGAATCATCTAAAGGAATGTGGAATCGTTTCACAACCTACTCCACCTGGCACACCCCAGTTAAATGGCGTTAGTGAAAGGAGGAATCGAACCCTGCTTAACATGGTTCGATCAATGATGTGTAGGACAACCTTGCCGCATTCCTTTTGGGGATATGCCATCTTAACCGCCGCTCGTCTAATAAATCTGGCACCGACCAAGAAAGTAGGGAAGACCCCATATGAGATATGGCATGGTTCTCTTCCCAAACTTTCATACCTCAGGGTATGGGGATGTGATGCTTATGTCAGCAGTGACTCTGATAATAAGCTCGATCCTCGAGGCGAAAAGGTAACTTTCGTTGGATACTATGGTAATACCGGTTATTACTTCTACCATCCCGATGCAAACACTGTTTCCATCAAGCGGAAAGGTAAATTCCTTGAGAAAGAATTTCTTACTCGAGGAACAAATAGTGATCCAGTGGATCTTGAAGAAATTCAAGATTCACCTAACCCTGAAGCGGTCGCTGTGTCTGACCGACAAGTTGTTGTCGCACCATCAGACCCAAACACAAGCACAAGCGTTCGTAGGAGCGAAAGAATACGACATGAGCCTGATAGATACCTTGGATATCATGAGGCCTTCGATGTTCTATTAATAGCCGATTCTAACGATGAACCTATTAATTACAAAGCTGCTATATCAGATCCGGAATCTGATAAATGGCTTGAAGCCATGAACGCTGAGATGCAATCTATGCGTGACAATCACGTCTGGGACTTGATTGAGCTACCCCCCGGTACACGGGCAGTAGGGAGCAAGTGGATCTTTAAAAGAAAAACTGACATGCATGGAAATGTGCAAACCTACAAGGCACGGCTTGTAGCGAAAGGTTTCACTCAAACTCAAGGGATTGATTATGATGAGACCTTTTCGCCCGTTGTCATGATCAAATCGATCAGGATTCTCCTTGCCATAGCCGCATACCATGACTATGAGATATGGCAAATGGACGTAAAAACCGCCTTCCTGAACGGACAACTCGAAGAAGATGTCTATATGGTTCAGCCTGATGGTTTTGTCGATCCAGAGAATCCAAACAAGGTTTGCAAGCTTAGCAAGTCCATTTATGGACTCAAGCAAGCATCTCGAAGCTGGAATCTTCGTTTTGATCAGAAAGTCAAAGAGTTTGGCTTTGAACAAAACAAAGACGAGCCTTGTGTCTACAGAAAGGCAAGTGGGAGCGCTGTATCGTTCCTCGTACTGTACGTGGACGATATATTGATCATAGGGAACAACATACCCATGCTTAACGAAGTTAAGAAATGGCTTTCATCTTGTTTCGCTATGAAAGACCTTGGAGAAGCCGCTTATATTCTGGGAATCAAGATTCACAGAGATCGATCTAAGCGCCTTTTGGGACTCAGTCAAAGCACATACATAGATAAGATCATAGCTCGGTTCAATATGAGCAACTCCAAGAAAGGAGCAGTTCCCATGACTAAGGGAACAATATTGGACAAATCTCAAGCACCTAAAACGGAGCGCGAGATAAGCCAAATGGCATCGATCCCATTTGCCTCTGCTATTGGATCTATCATGTATGCCATGCTCTGCACACGACCGGATGTCTCGTATGCATTGAGCGTGACAAGTCGGTACCAACAGACGCCAGGGCTAGCTCACTGGACGGCTGTAAAGAACATACTGAAATACTTGAGAAACACCAATGACATGTTTCTCGTATTCGGGGGTGTTGATGAGGAGCTCACTGTAAGATGTTACACTGACGCCAGTTTTCAGACTGACCGAGATGATTCTCGCTCACAGTCAGGATTCGTATTCACTCTTAACGGAGGGGCTGTTTCTTGGAGAAGCTCAAAACAGCCAGTAGTAGCTGATTCTACTACTGAATCCGAATACATAGCCGCCTCAGAAGCTGCTAAAGAAGCCGTGTGGATGAAGAAGTTCATATCCGATCTCGATGCTATGCCAAGTATTAGGCAACCCATCGAGATGCTGTGCGATAACACAGGCGCTATAGCTCAAGCCAAAGAGCAACGGTCCCATAAGATGGCCAAGCACGTACTGAGGAAATTCCACTACATAAGAGAAGTAGTCGACAGAAATGAAATCAAGATAAGCAAAGTACACACAGATCAAAACTTAGCTGATCCCTTCACTAAGCCTATGACTCAAGAGACTCATATACGCCACAGAGAAGCGATAGGGCTTAGATTAGCTAAAGACATGTTTTGATTCAGTATTTGGATGTATGAACACCAACGGTTATCTGTATTATTCTTATTCCATCTGTTTTATGCAATAATGAATTACATAACTGTGTTCAATATTTGTACGTTTAATCCATGGACAATAAGTTCTTGTCCTAAATGTCCGTAGTCGATTAGTAAGTGGGAGCTATACTAAAGTAAGACTATTGTGACTGGTTGAACTTTAAAGTTGTTTAACGTTCAAACTCACAGACCTCATTGGTGAATGACGTTGGACGTAACTCGCATCATGCAACGCAATCATGGAAGTCTTGCTTGCTTGATTAAATGCATGCTCTAATGTATCCTTAGACCTGAGACGCATATTCGAACTCCTCTTTACTAAAGAACATTCTTTGATTGTAGCCTAACGTTGTCGCGTAACTGCCAGCCATAACGGCTACTTTTGGGAATGGCTCTGAGGTTTAGTGGGAGCTGTATGCCTCAACAAGGGATTCTGTACTCTTGCTTCGGCAACAGTTAGACATAAAGGCGCCCTCGTTGATTCCAAGTGATAAGTGTGAGGCCTCACCCAAACTTACTGTGTGTTTGTTGGATCACTTCGAATTGTATCGAGAATGAAAATCGATGAATACAATATGGGAGTCCATGTCCTATAATTCATCAATGTCTTATACAGAAAGGAACATATGACAATGAATGCACAAGTCGTAAGTCTGCTTGATAGTCAATCAGATATACCTTGGCAACCGACTTAAAGAGTCAATATTAGTTGGTGTAGCCATGCATAGCTAGAGTGCCTCTGACTGCGCTCGTTAACCTGTCGCGTTCAGTCCAAGTGGGAGACTGTTGGAAACAAGGGTGTCCTGACCCGACGAATTAACGAACCCGACCGATATTGACCCGTAAGAGTTACACCCGGGTCAACGGACTATTATATCTAATTAATTGTTAATTAGAAATAAACGAACTAAATGGTGAATTAAATAAATATGAATTATTTATTTAAATTGACAAAATCTATCGGTTCAAAATACTCGGTAATTAAAAGACGGATCGATTAGTTGTTACCGGATTAACAGACTAATCGATTGATGGATTAAAGGAGATCGCGACCGGGCCCAGTCCGTCTGGCCCCGGTCCGCGAATTTGATATTAAATGAGAAAAGGAGGAGGATTGAATAAGAAGTTACTCGAAACCCTAATCTCCTCTCTCCTCTCTCTCTTTGCGCCGAACCCCAGCCGAAGTCGGCTCCTTCGCCGCCGTCGCCGACCGCCGTCGCCGCCCCGCCTCCACCATCGTGATCCGTTCGAGATTTCAGATGGATCCCCGTCTTGCCAGTATTTGCGCCCGACTCGAAAGCGAAGCCGTCGCAGCCCGAGCCGAAGCCGCAGCCGAAGCCGAAGCCGCAGCACGAGCCGCCGCCGCGGCTCAAACCGCCGCCGCCGCCGCTGCCGCACGCGCGCCGCTGCGCGACCACCGGCCGGTGGTTCTCGCGCTGCCGGCGCAGCCGAGACCGCCGCGCCCGGTTGCGTCGTCGTGGCCGGCGCCGCTCTACCCGTCTGCCACCGCCGCCGCCTCTCCTCCGATCTCCGGCGAGTCGTTCGTCGTGGGATCGGTCCCGGTGGCCATCCCGACGGAGAAGGTTTTGTCACCACCACCGGTGGTATTCCTACCACCACCGCCGCCACTGCCGCCGCCGCCACCTATGGTCGCCGCCGCCGATGTCGTCGTCGATGATCTGTCTCGAAGGTTCGAGTCGGACGTCACTGTTCGTCCTAGCGCGAGCCCGTTGAATCCGCGTGTCTCGAGCGGTTGCTCGGATCCCGCCAAGGTATATCTAATTTATTAGATATTTAATTTTATGTATTTATTTATTTAAATAAATATATTTTCTGTGTTTGTCGTGCCGGTGATTGATCCTGTTACAGTTGCGTCCGCGTTTAATTCGTTTCCGCTGCTAAATTAATTTGGAATTAATTTTATTATTAAAATCGGTTTTAATAAAATTAAAATCGGTAACCCGGATCCCACTGTAAAACCCAACAGGTAAATCCAACAGTAACAGTCAACCTGATATTGTTGAAGATAGTGAAGATGATACCAGTAATAACTATCAGTTGGCTAGGGACAGGCAGAAAAGAAGTATCAGGAAGCCAATTAGATACAGGGATGAATCTAGTGATTCTGATATGTCAGCTTTTGTGTTTAGTGTAGCAGAATCTGAAGCTACAAATGAACCATTGTCATATAATGAGGCAATTAGTTGTGATCAAAGTGCCAAATGGATTGGAGCTATGAAAGAAGAAATGACCTCTTTATATAAAAACAATACCTGGAATTTGGTTGATAAACCTGCAGGTCAAAAGTTAGTGCAGTGCAAGTGGCTATTCAAACTAAAAGAAGGGATACCAGGGGTTGAAAAACCAAGGTACAAGGCTAGACTTGTTGCCAAAGGGTATACTCAAAGATCTGGTATAGATTACAATGAGATATACTCACCTGTAGTTAGACATACTTCTATCAGAATAATGCTAGCTATTACTGCTTTATATGATCTTGAACTTGAACAGATGGATGTAAAAACAGCATTTTTGCATGGGAGTTTGGAAGAGAAGATCTATATGCAGCAACCAAAAGGTTTTGTGAAAAAAGGGCAAGAGAATAAGGTATGTCTCTTGGAAAAATCTCTTTATGGGTTAAAGCAGTCTCCTAGACAGTGGTATAGGAGATTTGATGAGCATATAGTTAGTCATGGTTTTAATAGGAGTGCTTATGATCCCTGTGTGTATTTTATGAAAATTGAAAGGGGAAAGTACATATATTTGATGCTATATGTAGATGATATGCTTATAGCATGTCATGATAAGCAAAAGATTATTGAAACCAAGGCTATGTTAAATACTGCATTTGAGATGAAAGATTTAGGCAATGCTCAAAAGATCTTAGGTATGCAAATCACTAGGAATAGAGAAAAGAGAGAATTGTATCTGTCTCAGAGTGATTATGTAAAGAAGGTGTTAAAACAGTTTAACATGAATATGTCTAAACCTGTTGTCACACCTATGGCTCAGCACTTTAAAGTTTCCTTAAAGGATTGCCCTCAAACAGATGAAGAAAGGGAAAGAATGAGTCATATACCTTATTCAAATGCAGTGGGAAGCTTGATGTATTTGATGGTCTGCACAAGACCAGATATCTCTTATGCTGTGGGTGTAGTTAGTAGATATTTAGCTAACCCAGGAAGACAGCATTGGGAGTTAGTCAAATGGATTTTTAGGTACTTGAATGGAACTTCCAATTATTGTCTCAAGTTTGGATGGAATTCAGGTTACAAGTCAGAAATTCTGGGATATGTAGATGCTGATTTTGCTAAGGACTTAGATAAAGCAAGGTCTGTGACTGGTTATGTGTTTCAAGTCATGGGAAGCACTGTTAGTTGGAAGTCAACATTACAGAAAATCATTGCTTTATCATCTACAGAGTCAGAGTATGTGGCTCTCACTGAATCTGTTAAAGAAGCATTGTGGTTAAAGGGCTTTGTTCAAGAAATAGTTGGTATTGACTGCAAAACAGTGGTTATGTGTGATAATCAAGGAGCAGTTCAGCTATCCAAGAACCCAATGTACCATGAGAGAACTAAACATATCAATGTTAAATATCACTTCATTAGAGAGATAGTGAATTCTAAAGAAGTTGAGGTACATGATGTTCAGACTCAAGAAAACATAGCTGATGTTCTTACCAAGTCAGGTGGTGGAGCAGGTTATCAGAAATGTTTGAATGGTATAGGAGTTGGGTAATGAATTTTGTTACTATAAGTTAGTGTTACTTGTCTATAATCATAATGTTTTTGGCACATTAGGATATCAAATCCCATGGGATCAATGTTATTCGATGATGTTGGGAATGTTGTGATTGTAGATGAAGTGCATTAATAAAGAACAGCAGCATTCTCTCAAGGTGGAGATTGTAAAATAATGAGAGTTAATGCTGCTGCCGGGTGTCGAACCCGGGTCAAACCGATGGGAAATAAAGGGCTGCTGTAACTAGCCGTTATAAAGTTTTCGGGTTAATTGTGGTATTCTTGTTATTAGAAGGGTCCAAAGTGTAAATAGGTTGTTTCTTTCAACCGAATCAGAATTGGGGATAAAATGAGGAGCTCGAGTTCATTCTTAATCTCGGAGAGTTTTTCAATTCTGTTGTAATCATTTGTAATGGTGATAGATTTCAATTTCGTTGTTTACTCAATAAAATCGTCGGTTTGATTTCTCAATTTTGTTCATCAGTAGGGTCTTCATCTGGGTAAAAAAACGGGTGTGAATACTAGTTGATTTGGTAGACTCTCTTGACTTATAATTGGAGGTTCAGGCTTCAAAATCAGATAAACTCTAAATCTAAACAAGAGCCATAAAGACATAATTATGATAAAAAACACAATAGATTAGAAGATATAAATTCTAAAAGCCAAACCTAAAATTATAACTTAAAATCTAAATACTAACCATAAAGCTAAACTTTAAAACATGACGAACAGAAAATACACAATGAGTTAGAAAAAAAAAATCTATAAAGTTAAAACAAAATGTTAAAAAGTTAAAGATTATATAGATCGACGAGGCGGTTTCAAAATCACTAAAATAATTTTTTTTGGAATTAAAAACCGTTTTTAGTCTTAAACAAGATCCTTTTGTATGCATATACATAAATATTTACATTTGTTAGCCTACGAATAAAAAAGTTCTCTTTTGTTCCGAGGTCATCAAAGCCAATGGACGATGAAATTCCCCTCACATTTATCATATCATTCTCATCATCTCATCATTTCGCAAGGTAAATGTCAATTTACCTAATTTTATTCATCAGATTTTTAGCTGTTTATATATATTCGATGAGTAAAGAAGGATTGCTAAATGTGATGTGACGGCAATCGCAACTAGAAAATTTGGTTAAAATTCAATGAATTAATATGAAATACAGAAGACCTAATTTCAAATATCCACAAATTCAGGCCCAATTAATTGAATTAACAAATGATTTTTTTCTCCTGAACGAATTTGAACTTTGAAGTTATATACATTCCAAACTCTTGTTTTTTATTTGGCATAATTTTCTGGAAGAATTTAAGATGGAGTTATAAGGTTACCACTGTCTACTCATGGTTAACTTAGGATTCCATTTGAAAAGTGTTTAATGACTTATTGGCTTTTTGAAACCAATAAGTTGAAAATAATGTTTGGGTAAATCAAAACACGTTCTTTTTTGCTTTTTAGAAAGGGGAAAAAAACTCTTTTCTAAAAGCCAAGAAAACATGGTTTTTCAACCTCCTTTTGGCTTTTTGAAACGTTTACCTTATAACAATATAACCCCATTTTAGTTATTTTACATATATAATAAGTAATTTCATCATAAAAGCTCATCCAAAAACATTTTAAAAAACTCATTTTTAAAAGTCATAAGTTCAATAAACACTTTTATCCAAGAGCACTTTTGCATTCAAATAAGCAATCCCAAACATACCATACCCTAAACAACTCTGAAACACATTGATGAAAAATCTTTCACCCTCACACAAACAAGATATTCTCCATGAAACAGATCATTTCTACCTTCATCAAAATGCAAGTGATCATTAAATTCAACAAATCATGCTCAATGTGATCCTTTTGGGACTTGCTAGTAATGTTGATGTATGCCATGAATTGATTACTCATTCTCTAGTAAATTAAAAACTTATGTGTGTGTGTGCTTTTTGATGTTTTTGCAAGTTCTGTGCCCCCTCTTGGTTAAGTGTATGTGTATGTCACCTTGCACCTTTTGCCTTCACCCTATTTAGTAGAAAGATAACCGAGGCTGGAATTAAATTAAATAAACGAATATAGAGACAGACCTTGTTGCATAACTTATTAGAAAGATAGAAGAGGTTATAAACTTAGGGAGAGGATCATTTGAGAACCTATTGGGTTTGAGAACTTTTGAGAACCATTTTAAATCACTAGTTTATATATAGGGAAAACTCCTCCATGAATTATAGTGGTCCCCACCTAAAATTAGTGATTGAGATTTGGTTCTCAAAAGTTCTTAAAACAAAAAGTTCTAAAATAAACCTAACCCTATAAACTTATAATTAATAATGGCAAATCATTTGTTGGTCTTAAAGGGAATTTGGTTCGAGGCTTGCTCAACTACATTCTGGAAATTGCAGAACCACCTGAATAAATGTGCAGTTTGCCACTATATTACAAATGTTAATGCGGCACAAGATCCTATTTTTTTGCTAGCAAACTGCAGATTTACACACCCACACTCAAAAGTATAATGGAACTGCATCTTTCTTGTTCATAATTCACTACAAAGTTAATGGTTCTCAACTTCTCATCGGTGAAGGTGGTTACCGAGGAGAATCCGTTGGGTGATTAATTTTCCACTGGTGATACTCATTATTTTAGTAGTGATTTATTGCAGTAGTCATTATTTTAGTAGTGATCAACGCTTGTTGGACAATGTTTTGCTCAATGTATTTATATTCCAACCATCTTTTGTATCTAATTCCTATTTTCTAGGTGAATAAGAAAGTGACTTTACTGCTTTACCCTCTATCTGAGTTCTTGATGGGTTGGGTGACGGGTCAAAATAAGTAGTATTTGATATGGATCAGATTGGGTTTACCTTAACCACTTTTTGCTATAATTTTTTTATTATAACCAATTTGTGTGTTAGATATAATTATATAAAACTATTAGCCGAGATATATTATATCTAAAATAAATAAATTTGTAATAAGATGGTTCAGCGTTCAGGGGGGTTTTATGGAAAGCCACTTTTGACCGGTTTAACCCATTGGCAGTGTTGCGTTTTTCTAAGCAAATTTAATATTTTATCTGTTTTATCAGTCATACATAATTAACAGTTGTCAATGAAGAATAGCTGTTTTATGAATTAACAGTTTGGATGCCAGATTATTCACCTTCATTGCCATCTTTTGCAGACAATGCCTCACTCATAACCAAACATGTTCATGATGAGAAATGAAATTAAACTGGTATATTTTTCTTCCTTTTTCTCAGAATTATTTCAAACTGTACCTTTTTAATAAAAATTGTTTTTTTGTGATGATTTAGGTAAGCAGTGTTCAAAGGAGGTGGCAAAATTCTGCTAAGAAGAACGAAGATAGACTCGGACTCCGGAGTGACCCATCAAATGATTCTGAGTTATGACTTATGAGTTTGTCCAAGGTAAGAACGCAGTGAAGGTAAAAGAGAGATTATTATTGAGTTTAATGTTCCAAATACAATATAGACAGAGATCTAAGAACCCGAACATGTTTAGCTAATTGTACTAATAGCCAACCATATATGGGCGTGTTTTTTTCAGAACCAATAAATTGTTGACAACCTTATAAAACATGTACATACCACTTCAATAAAGGAAATAAATATAAAAAACAATGTTTTATTTATCTCTTTCCGCGCTTTCTTTGACTTTATCTTCTCTCTCCTTAATATTAAAAAAAAATGTACAAAAATGTGTACATATGCATATACATGTATCATGTATGTGCACATATGCATTTAGATAAAAAAGAATAAATATCATTTTTTTCTAAAATAAATCTTGATTATATTGACACATCCATTAAAGTCAATCTTTAAAATAATAAGTACAAGGGATACGACGGTCTCATAATTCTCAACAATTACTGGTTGTGAAATGAACCCCCCACCCTCTCCCTGTGTGTGTGTATATAGTCTCCCGTATATATTAAATTCTTCAAGCATGTTACATATATATTCAACTCGAGGACCTCTAAAAGATTTTGTGAACACATTTTCTAGTTAATGTTTTGATTTGGCATACCGAGTCATAATGATCCCATTAGCAAGCTTTTCTCTGACGAAGTGACAATCAATTTCAATGTGTTTTGTACTCTCATGGAATACTAGGTTAGATGTGATATGTAAGCCAACTTCACTATCACATATGAGCTTCGTTGGAGAAATCTTGCAAAACTTTAGATCTTCAAGAAGTTGCATGACTCGTATAAGTACACATAATTGCATTTGCCACTTGGTTTTACAAAGCGTGAGGCGAGCGAGGAGACAGGGTCCCGAGCCAAAGCGTGAGGCGAAAAAGCGAACAACTTTTCGTACCCAAGGCATATTATATAAATTTTAAGTTATTTCTCGTAGGTTTTTAGCGTCATTTACCCAAAATTTAGTCACGATCTACATATCCTATATTTACAACTTATAAAACATGTTGTTCAACATCATGAAGCATAAATCGAGGTCCTATATGAAAAGCGCACCTCAACTTGCTTCTTATGCCTTTTTTATCCCTAAAAAGTGCTCCTCACTTGTGCTTTATGCACAACCCTTGCCTTATGCAGTGTGAAGCTCAAGAACTTTTAAACCAAGATTTGTTGTTGATTGATACTTGGCCTCTACGCATGACCTCGCTACCCAAGTTGTTTCTTATTTTTCCAAGAAACTAAATGGCCTGTAAATAAGATATTAAATCCTAAACTTGGTCATTGACTAAAAGGACAACCATCAAAATCTGCAACCGAATAACGATAAACCTTTGTATGACCTTGATTGACGTACAATAATCCTTTTCTAGGAGCTCCTTTGACGTACAACAGTCTGTGACTTCCCATTTTCCCAATCGGTGTCACACGGAGAAGTCAAGAACTCACGAACGAAACTCACAACAAATGAGATAACAGGTCGAGTTATCTGTGTCCTCGTAGGTGTAGGAGTTCAATATTAGAATCTGTAGGTGTGTCCAATAGTTTCCAATCAATTAAACCTGCTTCTTTGAGGATAGTTAGCGCATATTTCTATTGCCATATTGAAGTTCCATCTTTTCTTTATGCAGCTTTAATGCCAAATTGCCAAGAAAATATAAGTCTTCCCATATCCTTGGTTTGAAAATGTTTGAAAAATCATTCTTTAGTGTTAAATACCAATAAGGTCACTCCTGGTGATTACTAAATCATCAACACAGGCTATCAATTAGATACAATATGACCCCGAATGCTAATAGAAACTGAATGGTCTCCCTGTGAACGTGTCATCTCAAATTCTTTTATCACAGTACTGAATCGATCAAACCATGGTTAAGGCCATAAAGAGACCAATCACAAATAGCTACCATACAAAATAAAATGTGCATGCTGGTCATTTTGGCTAGGGGAGAAAATGCATCTTTAATCAAGGCCAAAAATCTAGGTAATCCTTTAGCAACCATGCCTCGAAGATGATCAAGTTTACCATCTAGGTCCGCTTTTGAAGTAAAAATCCAACTTCATCCGAGTTTGGTTTTCCCAAGCGGTAATGGAACTAGGCCCATGTCTTAGTTGAGTGTAATGTTGTCATCTCATCTATCATTGCTTGATGCAATTTGATTCACATCCATTCAAAAGGTCACAAATGACCTATATATACTGTTGACCCTTTCATTTGTAATAAAATAGATTGAATCCCCTCTTATTTCTCTAATTACTTTTAGTGATAGTAACAAATATTGTGCAGTCTTCTAACTAAACCGGAAGCCAGTTACCTAGCAACATAAAAGTTCATCGATATTTGGTATATTCACTTAATCGTAATTCAAAGATAGTTTAGGTTGTTGCTAATTGATCCGTAGAAAAGCATAGGTTTTGTTATGTGTATGGTTGTTTTATTAGTAGATCACTAGTTTATGGTTGTCTTAGGACCCGAACATGATACTTTTAAGGGTATAGATCACTTGTCTTAAAGAAGTAATTAGTGCACTTTGGTTATTGTTTTATACTTGTATCTAACCATACTTACACCAAGCTCGAGTTAAGATGTGTGACAAGTATTATGACGAATGTTAATATTTAGAAAGTCCGTAAACGTAATTACTTCTTAGGACACGCGTCATCAAATTCAAGAAGACGTGTCCTCCTTGGTCGTAATCCAGTCACATATCCTCCTAAATACAGTCTCCCTCACCGATTCATTAATAAAGCTCTAACAACATTACACGGCAAAGTTTAATGATCAATTGCCTATTATAGAGAAAGCCAACTAGCTCATGAGTGTTGCAAGCTGTATTCGTTGTCCGCATACCAAATTTAAACTTCCCCTCTCCTCTTTCCTACTACTTCCTCCCTTTTTCGGTCGACATTCTTCTACCTTTCTCTATTTATAGAACCGAAAGAAACAACAAGTATATTCACACTCCGCTTATATACTCAAGAAGCGATTACTATCAACGCATAGTTCTTGATCTTTGATCTTGGCTTCTAGATTTGTTTCCTTTCTGAAATCAGGAGTGATGGATGTAAGGGAAGTTATGGGAGCACTTCTTACATTTTCCATGTTTGTGATGCTTGGCAACATGGTCAAAAGAGACCACTTTGATGGTGATGTTTTGGTAAGTGTAATCAATATCATATCTTCTATTAACATTTCATATTCTTTACTAATTGCAATTTTTTTTATATAACTTAATCACATTTTTTTATTAATTTTGATTGATATGATATATAAGTTTATATTTTCTTGCAGCTAGATGTTCCAGTTACATCAAATGTTGGTCTAGACGTTAAGAGATCTACAAGACATAAACTAACTCAACTTGCCAATGAAGCATCGGCAAACTATGGTCAACAGTTAAAGCTTTGTTTCAACGGTTCTGCACTCCGTAAGTAGTTATATTAAGTAATCTCACAAGAATTAAGCCACTAATAGCCTTTTTCTTTATGTTTAATTTTGGATATGATTATGATCTTAATCATCTTATGACGGTTTTTTTTTTTTTTTTTTTGTTCTAGCGAAAGTAGGAGGGCAGTCAAAACGTATTGTTACTTTTTCGTTAACCGATGGCCCAGAATATCACGTTTCACAGGTTCAATCATCTTTATCATAGTTGCTTAGTTGTTTCGTTTTCCATATATGTTTTTCCAGTTTAATGTGACTCGCACATAAAATTGTTCGATCAGGTTGCTAATGCTGTCCTAGTTGCTAAACACCTCGGTGCAACTCTTGTGTTACCAAAAATCATTGGGAACAAAGGGGAAAAAAGGTTAGTGCAATTGTACATCCTTTAAGATACAAATGATGCGGAACAAGATCGAACCGCACCATGACTCGTATTGAAGAAAACACCATCAAAACATGTCGAACTTACACCTTTGGTATGATGTATTTCAGGGGTTTTGAAGAAATTTACGACGCTGAAAGATTCATATCGAGCATGAGTGGTGTGGTTCAAGTAGAAAGGCGTTTACATACCGACACTTTCATGCAAAAGCTCGTTAGTGTAAAAGTTCCCTATAACGCCAACCATGACTACATCATGACCAATGTTGGACCTCTGTTTCAAGCAACACAATACGTTCGGGTTATAACTTATTTCCCATCATTAACCATGGGAGAAGGGAAAGTTGACAAGGCTATGAACCCTTATTCGTGTTGGACGGCATTTGAAGCTCTACGTCTAAACCCCGAACTGCAAGAAGTAGTGGACTCCATTGTTAGGAGGCTAAGAAGCCATGAACCGGATGGTCAATTCGTTGCAGTTGACTATAAGGGCGAGATGTTGGGAACGAGTAGTTGTGGAAGTAGCGCAAACAAAGGGATGAAAAGTTGCTACACCCCCGTCGAAATTGCCCAATTTCTTCAACGAATCGGTTATCCACGATATTCAACAATTTATGTGACTCAATCGAAACCCGATCATAGCTTACTTTCGTTAAAAGATCTATACCCCAAAACCTTCACAAAGGTACGAGTTATTTTTTTCTAAAAATAACAGTTTGTAAAAAAGCTTCACCCTCATTTCGCCATCTTTGATTATTTAACAGGAAGATATCATGCAAGAAGGCGATATAGGGGGACTCGCAAACTCTAAGCTGGAACAAGAGATCATCGACTTCCATTTATGTTCAGTTAGCGACGTATTTGTGCCTGCAAAATCGGGCCTTTTTTATGCGAATGTGGTCGGGAACAGAATTGCTTCCGGCAAGGCAGATGTTCTGGTGCCCGCGCAAATAACATCAAACTTGGCGCAAGATCATGTTTCCTCTTACATATCGAAAAGGAACCACCCCGCATATGCTTGTTTCTGTCAGTAAAAACTAAAACTAAAACTAAGTTGTTTATGGAAAGCTAAAATAATACAACTCTAAGTTGGTCGTGTGTGACATCAAATGTTTAATAAAAGCTTCGTGTTTATGTTCAATAGCTTCATAGAACAAAGTTTACTAAAACAATCAGAAAAACAACACAAAAGATCTATGTGCGCAAATCGAATATACAAAAACAAAGCATACGAAACAAACGTTTTGAATCGCTCCCTTTATGTTCTTCAAACTTAACTACGAACAATCCTACTGCAAAACTATTTAGTAAGTTCGGTATATTAGCAATCTGCTTTCAAAATACAAGAAACCCCTGAAAACCCGCAAATGTTGTTACGTATCATCCATGTTTGCTCTTGATGAACCTGTAACATATAACAGTACCCCGTCAATAGACCATTTGCATTCATAATCGAGTTTCACAGAAGAAAACCACAAGAGTTTGATGTTTGGGAAGTTTTCAAGTTACAATACTGGATAGTTAGTTGATTGAGTGTGGACATTCTGATATATTTTAGTTTTGAAAATACGAAAGATGTACCTCTATTTTGTCGAAGAAAAGATGGCTTGCATGACTTGTAAATGTTATAGAAGTATTCACTGAAGGGGCGCTCGGATACAGGTATCAATTTACCAACAACCGCAAGAGGCCAACTGGTCAAATATTAGGCAATAACAGTGAGCAGGAAAAGATGAAGATGATCTGTTTGACAAATATGTTGCACAACTGAATGAAAAAGAAAACACAATTACATAAAACCAACCTGATGATGCCGATTACAATAGATATGAGCCAAAATTGCCAACTCAGCCTGGTGGTCGTCGTAAATTTGCCTAAGAACATGATTATGACGACCTGAAAGCAAGTGTCAATTAAGTGATATTACAAGATATGATATGTGTTTCATGCTTGGTTTAAAAAAGCGCGCCCGAGAGCCGAGGCGATCAGGAAGGCGGCTCATGTACTTCTAGGTTAAAACTAGGGGTCAGCAGAAAACCGAAGAAACCGACAAAACCGAACCGAAAATAATATAAATTAAGAACCGAACCGAAAATAATATAAATTAAGAACCGAACCGAAAAACTAACTACTTTTACATATTTTTTATTATATATATTTAATAAAAGTTATCATATATTTATGTTAATTACGTATTAAATGATGAAAAGCAGCAAGTTTAATATGTTAATTACGTATTAAATGATGAAAGCAGCAAGTTTAAACTTAAAGGTATGGGGCTTAACCCTAATGTTTTGTCACTATAGTCCCACATTAGAAGGTTAATGGAATGATTACTACTCCTAATCTCTTATGATTATTAAAAACCTAACCCAGTCTTTCAAAGTTCAATTTCGATCATAACTATTAACGAGTCGTGAAGTTAGATCAATCCGTACTCTTTTAGTCAAATGTTTAGTGATGAGAGATTTCTTAAGGCATACAGCATTTGTAATTTAGTGTTTGTTTTACTTATTCCTGTGCGACAAATAATCATGTTTTGCTACGTTTGTATTTTTCTCACTCACCATTCAAATTCCAACAACCGAAACCGAATAACCCGAAGCCGAAAACCAATCTTTTTTTTTTAAGAAACCGAAAATTTCATTTTCGGTTTGGTTGGTCTAAAAACCGAACAGGTTCGTGCTCACCCCTAGACTTAAAACCAGTCAAAGTTGGTCAAAATTAGGACTGGTATGTAAAAACAGCTCAAGAGGTGAAGAAATTATGAAAAGTTTGCTCGATGAAAAGGTTGATATGTAAAATAGATAAGAGTGTGTAAACAAATCTTATGTGGCTGTACATAGAGCAAAAACTCACATACATGATGCACGCGCCTTACTTTTTCGCATTTAGGACCTAAACACGCCTCACACTTTTTTAAACCAAGATTTAAAGTGAGAAACAGGAAACAAAATCTCACTTGAAGTACAACAGTGAAGCCAACAATTCCCATAAAAAGGCGGTTTTTGGTAACTCCTTTGAATACATTCATCTCATCAGGCTTCCGAGCATTAAACTCATTGAATATCTACAATTAAATTGATTAGCAACTACAAAAAAGAAAATATTTTACCCAACCCGCCCATTTACAAAATATTACCTGAGAAAAGACAAAAGCGTTAAAGATGAGTGTGTTCTTCTTTTTGACGGCCTGCTTGTCGCTCTCATGCTCTAAATTCAGAATCCTTATGCCATCAAAGTTGAGTACAAGGAGGACTGTTACTTGGTAGAAAGCCTGTAGTTTTATTCAACAAATATTATGACATCAACTTCACGCATATCATTAGATTCATTACAAAGAAATAGTTATCGATATACCTGAATCAGCAAGTTCCTCCACATAATGTTTGTTATCAGAGGTTCCCTGATCAAACATGAAATAATTTTTTTACCGTATATTTGAACATTATTATTTGACCAAGAAAAGTTTACACCCAGATCAGATTAATACTTAAAGATTACAAAGTCAAACCTTCTGCCAACTGGGGTTCGGTCCATGAGGTGATCCGTGGGTGGTTCAGTGGCTAGAGCAAGTGCACCAAGTGTGTCCATGATAAGATTCACCCACAGGAGCTGTAAAGAACCAAGGATTCCCATAAGGTGATTTGTCAATTGTTTGGTCCATGTGTGTGTGTGTGTGTGTGTGTGTGTGTGGAGAGAGAGAGAGAGAGAGAGAGAGAGAGAGAGAGAGAGAGAGACCTGCACTGCATTTAACGGGACATCACCAGAAGAAACCGCTGCAACAACATTAATTACAAGGGCTGCAACATTTACAGTGAGCTGGAACTGAATGAACTTCTGAATATTGGCATAAACAGATCTCCCCCAGCGGACCACCTGTTGTAGAATAAAGAAATACATATAATAACAAACACATACAACAAGTATGAACAAAAAAATAAGCAAAAATATACCTTGACAACTGAAGCAAAATTATCATCTAATATAATAATATCACTGCTTTCTTTAGCAACTTCAGTTCCTTGAATTCCCATAGCTAGACCAATATCAGCCTACAATCACAGAAACACCAAATTATAGTTATGCTGTCTAATAAAAAATATATATTAACATCAAACGGCACAAAATAATATAATCTTTTGGGTATTATTAATTAACCCTGGTTTGTAACCTCATGTAATGCAGGGGCATCATTTGTCCCGTCACCAGTAACAGCAACAACATGACCGTTCTTCCTTAATGCTTGCACAAGTAATAATTTGTCATTAGGGGAAGACCGTCCCATCACCTGTTCAAAAAACATCATTAGTTCCATAAAAAAAAATGAACATCATTGTTATTTAATTAATTAACTTACGGATATCTTGTCAGCAACTTCTAGTCTTTGCTCTTCTGAATATCCCCTAAATGTTTTCCCTTCGATCAAATTAGGTTCTTTTGCATCTGCATTTGATTCTAATATTCCACATTCAAGTGCTATTGCTCTTGCTGTCTGAAGATTATCACCTGTTACCATTCTTACCTTCACACCGGCCTTTTTGCACAATAAAACTGCATCTTTAACATTCGGCCTACATGGATCCTGCAAAAAAAGTAAAGCCACATGTGTCAATACAACCTACAATTTAAATTCTAAAAGAACTAAAGATGAAATCCAATAATCACCTTTAACCCAACTATTGCTAGCAAAACAAGATCATCCTCAGGCATTTGCCAATACTCAAGTTCCTCTTCCGTAGATGGAAAAGTGTCCCCTTTCATGGTTCGGTAAGCAAGTGCAACACAACGCAGGCTTCCAGCAGCCATGGTTTCTATTGCTTTTTTAAAATATTCAACCTGGCATATTATAATAACAATGGAGCAACATATTTTAAAAAAATGGGAGGAGCCATAATAGATTATTTAACAGGATCATTTCTATAACCTTGTCATTATCCAAAGGGACTAAGGTCTCATTGGTATCCATGTAGCTGGTGCATGCAGCTAAAACAATTTCAGCAGCTCCTTTCCAGTGTATATGAACTTCAGAATCAGGCTGCAGGTAGGAAAAAAAACGTTTAAGAATAAAATAACACATCTCACAATTAAAAAAAACCAAAATTACCAATTTCACAGCAACACCGCCTCGTTTTTTCTCTGAATTGAATGGGAATGCATGAACTATTGTTGACTCTGACCTCACAATATCAAAATTCATTCCAAGCTGCATGATATTATTATGAAAGACATGCATCATAGGATGTTACAAGACATCAAACCAAAACAAGCAAACAAAAAAAATATTCAATCATATGCACTAACATTAACACCCCATTGAAGAATAGCCTTCTCAGTTGGAGATCCAGAAACTTCAACATTCCCACCACCCTATCAAAAATCAGAAAGAATTTTATACAATGTTTAGTTTCAGAAAGGAAAAAAAATGCAGTTTTTTAGAGAGTGTCCATTGATTATAAAGAATCTACCTCAGGTAAAAATACGCTTCCAGTTGTATTCTGAGCTATGCCTTCGATGAGAAGAGATACAACTCCAGAAGATAATTCTGACTTGTTATTTGGTGGATCAATTTTCTTCCCACAAATATAGGCCTCAACGATGGTCATCTGGAAACAATTAGCAAAAACATGAAATGAAATTAACAACAAAAAAAAAATATATATATAAAATATAATATAAAAACACAAAGAGACTTACCATGTTTAATGTTAATGTTCCAGTTTTATCACTGCAAATTGTAGTAGCAGAACCCATTGTCTCACAAGCAGAAAGTCTTCTAACCTGCACTTCGAAAATTACTAACAATAGACAACTAAAAAAACAATATATATCATAGACGAAATGTTCAGAGAAATTTTGAAAAAGATACGTGATAAACTTACAAGTGCCTTGTCCGCCATCATTTTACGCATCGAGTATGCAAGACTGTGAATAGTTAAAAAAAAAAGGCAGAACTTATTTAAGCCGAGTCTGATTTAGAATAAATAAATAAATAACACAACTGATGATGTAAAGACAAACTTACGTTAATGTGACAGCTAGGGGAAGCCCTTCAGGCACCGCAACAACAACAATAGTTACCTATATCAATTTTTACGATTAAATAAACTGGAAAAGGAAAACATTTGAAATTAACAAGTATCTTTTGGATATCAAATCTAGAGCATAACAAATTCCATATAGAGATTCCGTTTTTAACTTGTTAAACCAGTTCTTCCTTAATGGATCCCTATAGTAATTTTGAAGTCAAAAATTAGTTTGGTCGACTCTGAAAAGTCATCAAGGATCAAGTAAAGAGAATATGCTGAAGTACATACAGCAACAGTGAAAATTTTAATTGCACCATCCACAGCATCACTAAGACTAGTTTTCCCAGCAATAAATTTGTCAGTTTGTTCTGTATCCTTCGTGTGCCCAGTAAAATACCTACCAAAAGTATTAAAATCACAAAAGTTGCCATTTTAAAAACAAATTTTATAATCGCTATGTAATATTGTATTACCTGGCTAGAAGGACAACGAGAACAAGTATAGCTACTGCAAGCCCAACTATACCAATAAAAGTGGCCACTCCATTTAAGCGCACCTACATTATTCATATGTAACAATGTTTAATATCCAATATAATTTGTTGTTCCAGTAAAAGTGAGGTTTTATGTTTATGAGACCTAACCTGCAATGGTGTTTCCTCCCCATTATCTTCGGAGATGCTAGCCATAAGCAATCCCCATTCTGTATTTATTCCAACACTTGTAACCTACAAAACAAATATACCAACACAATTATAATAAGAAAAGAAAAAGGGAAAACCTATTCTCGGATTTCTTTTATCATTACCAGCATAGTGCCATAGCCATCTGCCACTTTGCACCCCGACATTAAAAATGGTGCTTTCTGATCCTTATGAACCTGTTCCATTAAAAGGGGAACAAAATAAAAATGCTAGCCAAAAAATCATGTGAAAAAAATGTAACATAAATAAATCAAGAAACTCACAATTTTACTCTCCCCAGTCATACTAGATTCATCAATAGCCAGGGAGTGAGCAGATATTATAATCCCATCAGCAGGAACCTGGTTCATAACAGATTGTGAACATGTTGAAAAGATAATATCATAGATGCCAAAATAAATGAAACAGCAATTTTTTCTGACCTGATCACCAATTTTGAGCGGTAACACGTCACCAACAACAATATCAAATATTGAAATTTCGACCCTTCTTCCACCTCTTACAACCTATAACGTTCTTACTTGTGTCAGCATAATTAATATGCTAGTTAAATAGAAAAATAAGTGTGCGGTTGAGAAATGAGAACTCACTTCCAAGTGTATATTCTGCTTCTCCTCATTCAGATTTTGAAATTGAAGTGACTGTTTATAATCACTTACAGCTAAATGACAATACACAACAGCAAGATACCATAAGACATAGAAACTAAAAAACAAACTGCTTTTTAATACATATGAACATAATAAGACCGAAAAAAGATCTCATATTTAATCACAACAGTGCATTAAAGATATATGTAATGAAGTACCTGTAACAACTATAACAATGATAACAGCCATAGCTATACTCCCACCATCATACCATCCTTCTTTGATTCCCTAAAGTAGATACAAATGAGAAATGAGAAAGATGCCGTAAACCACAGTTAATAAATTGTAATGAAAATAATTATTTGTAGTCATCTTTCTTTCACATACCTCCGTCTTTATACCCAATGCCAAAGAAGCAGCTGCAGCAACCATCAAAATGATCAAAGTGGTATCTCGACAAGCATCAAGAACAAACCTCTATCAAACCGAACACCACAAAAACTTCAAAATTTTAAAACATCACAGAGGCTAATACTAAAAAATGTCATGATGTCAAAATACATACCCAGAAGCTTCTTCCTTTTTTTCGTGGGTATGTGTTTGACCCGAAAACATTTTTCCTCTCCAATATATTTGACTCGTCATCATGAATTCCCTTATCTGGATTTGTCTTTAGCTTTTCTGACAATCCATTGACCTGATGTTTAAGACCAAACTTTATTTATATGATCAAATGGTATGCTTTATATGACAATAAACTTGCTTCTACAACAAACTTGCCCCTCCATAGTTTTGCAAAGCAGAGAAATCATGATCTCTAGTCATCGAGGCAAGTTGATCTGGGCTAATACTATAATCGCCTGTAGGAATAGGAGATGGAGGAGCTCTCTCTGTTCCTGATAGAAAAAAGACCACAAAAAGGCCCGACAAAATATAAAAAGTATGCACACAATCTTATATATTCACTTTTAAACATAGAAGATGAGTGAGCCAACAGGATGGGTGATGGAAATACTTTTTTGTTTTATAAAATACCTAAGCTGTTATTTATGTTTAAAAAACAGCGGTGTTATAATAACCTAAACATATAATTAATTAATAAAAAAAATTAGGAGGTTGTATGCATCAGAACAGACTTTAGACATCTTTCAACCCATTTGACCCATTCCCCTTTCAGCTAATTATATGTCTGACTTGTTTGAGACGCAACCCAAGCCCGACCCATTCATAAGTAAACGGGTTAAAATCGCCACCTCTAAATTTACATCGCAATAACCTAATAATAATAATTAGGTACCATTTGGTTGTGCTCCAGCAGCTTGGAAAAGGTAGGCTGCCTGAAAAACAGCAATAATGAATGATTGGTGTAATGAAGTTGCATTAAACTATAAACAGATAGTGAGTGATAAAAAAATTACTCGTATGACTTGTGCATGGGTCCTGATCTTGGCTATAATTTGTTTCTTCTCTTCCTCCCTTTTCAAATCTAATGTGTATCGAAATCGACGGGAAGCATTCAAAACAAGCGCCGCTTGCTATAAAGAAATTGTTTTGTTAATGCACATGATTACATTCAGAAAATAAGATGTCAAAAGGAACATAATTAAACTTACTATACATGGTATTGTATAATGATAAAGGTTGTTACAATTTATGTATATATATATATGGTACACCAAAAAGATAAATAAGATTGAATCGTCGGAAATTACACTTAACACTTAAAATCCAATTCTAAAGACATTTTATAATCTTTTTACAGAAATGCCAACTTCAACTATTTTATCTATCGGTTTTCTTAATAATAATAATTTGACTCTCACTTTTCATAGACGACCCACGTCTATGTTTGACGTCTCTTGATACTCAATAATTGCTTATGACATGTTTAGATTTGCTTAATATTGTTGGAAACACATCTCATGTGTCATCTTCCAAGTTGGAATGAAGTTTGAATACTTAACCACCTAAGGATTCAGATCTTGAGAAACATTTCAGCTTGAGCAAATCTTTGTTCATCTTTGTCTTGAGTATAGCTTGCAACTTGAATGATTAACGTGCTTGAGTGAAGCTATAACCTCAGTAGTGTTGTTACAACTCTTCAATTTTAACTAAGGAGTCTACAAGACTACAACTACTATATGCTCATATTTGAAACTTGGCCTATTTTTGTAAAACCTAAATATCAATGGTGGATATAGGATTTGATGCACACTAATGAGCAACTAATGTTTAGTGTTTAGGTCCAATCACTGATTCTCCCACTATCCTAAAGCTAGATATGTATATCTTAGCTTTTATCTTCCAAGTATTTTAAGCTTGACTTATCATAAATGCTTTTACGTATAAAAGGTTTTTTATTTGCTTTTCTAAGTATTTAGTTTTAAATCATCAACAAATCTACAATTGTTAAAACTAAGACCTGACACATATATGTTGGATTCTTTGTACCAAGGTTTTTCCTTATTGACGAAATTGTAAAGTGATGCCTAATATGAATTTGTTTTGCTATACTATGGAACATTGGATTCCTTGCAATATGAAATGCGCTCTTATTGTCACAGTAAGGAACAACATATTTGTGTTTCATGCCTAACTTTTCAAGGAACAACATATTAGTTAAGGTCTTAGACCCTAACTAATAGTTGTTACTACCACAATGAAAACATAACTTTTAATGTTCCTACCTGAATCTAAACCACCACCTAAATATGCTTACACATAACATTCCAAAATAACACATAATTGTAGAGGTTCGTTTCAAGTAGCATAACAACCACGTGACTATTTCACAATGCCCTTCCTCTGAATTGGATGTCAATCTACTAACTACTCTCGATGTATAGGCATATGTGACCTCGTGCATACCATAGCATACATAAAAATGCCTACCGATAAACACAAAACTTTAGTTATCTCTTCCTTATCTTCCCCCTTATGTGGTGACTGTTTCTTAAAACACTTAGGGTGGCTTCCCAAAAGCATACTTATAATATTAGCACCATTAGGAATGAATCTCTTTTGACACCTTTGTTTTTTCTCATAACATAGCTTTAGAGTACCTTCTCATATAATCTCTTCACCTAATACTCATACCAGTTACCAAGACTTACTTTGCGAACCAAATTCTTCATCTCAAAATCCCAAAATAACAATCTTTTCAGAGTTATTTTCAAAGTTAATCAGTTCCTTCATGTCTGATCCCGCGGCAACATGTCAATAACATACAATAAAAAATATGATATAACATGATCCAAATTTGTTCAAAGAGCAATACATCACACATCTCAAGTACTCAATCCTACTAGTACTCATGAAGTCGATAAACTTCGAGTCTTATTGTCTTCGTATTTGCATTAACTTGAAAATGAATAAATGATCCCACTAATTGGAAAGCCTTCTCGTTGTGCCATATAAGTGTTTTCATCAATATCACTGTGGATGAATGTTGTCATAACATCTAATTGTCCCATATGTAATCCAATCTAATTGTAAACATCTTCACAACCAAAGAGAACATCTCATTGTAGTTAAACCCCCTTTCTGTTGAAAACCCCTTTGACCACCAACTATGCCTTGTATCTCTTGTTGCAACATGTTCTTTGGCACTCTTGACCCCAAAACACCCATTTATTCTGCAGAACCTTATTTCGTAATAGTAACGAAGGAACATGTATGTTTCTTACCCAGCTAAAACATCTATTCCCTTATAGCTTGCTCCCACGATAACAGATCTTTTAACCGCATTGTTTTTTAACAACTAAGGTTCACCTTTTCTCTGTAAAAGTAGTTTGCCAATGAAGACTACCTCTCTGGAGGCTCAAATCTCAGTCGACCATAACCCGTCACTTAAATTACTCAATAATACTAAGGGAGGATCGGGGTGGTAGTAGAGTAGTAGAAAAGTAGTAGAGACAACAATCAATAGGAGTGTGACACCTTAAATTCTCAAAAAGTGTATAAAAACTAGTAGAATGAGGTGTGGAGGATTCTAGGTTTTTTGTTTCCTAATAATTGATTATCCATCACCCATCCACTAGTTCCATCGGCTACTTGTAGCTGCAATTCCAAGCGGAGGTTAGTAGCCGCAAAAGATGAGGTGGTGGTAGCCGAATTGCCGAAGTAGCCGAGGGAGTAGTCGAAGCCACCCCCTCCTCCCAAAGAGCAAAATACCTTAAGGTTGTCATATCTATTACCTTGCAACTAATTCCTTTTTCAATGAAATTAACATCAATTAGAAAGAAAAAAAACTTGTTAAATAATCAATCAAACACACAATCTTCTTCACATATCAATAGCACAAAACATCAAAATCTAGTTATAAAAGAGACATTACCCTCCATCTTTTAAGGCGGTGAACCGGAGCACTCTTGGTACTCACAATGTCAAACGGATCAGAAGCCGACTCATCATCCCCGAAACCCCCGGTGCCGCCGGAATCACCAAACTCCACATCATTCTTGTGCCTCCGGTACGGTGAATTTCCACCACTCATAGCTGTAAATTTAAACCAGTTACTCTCGCAGGTGAGATGACACCGTCTCAAAATCTCGATCAGATACAATTACAATAATCTCTGCAATTAAGAGCATACTGCCTCTGAAAACACGATTAAACCTTTAACCACGAAGAAACAAAAGGAACGAAAGATCGTATTTCATCGATTCACGAGACCTAGGGTTTCGAGCATTATAATTGAACAATTATTAAATTACGACCTCCCACCGACTAAAAACACTGTACTCTTTTCCAGGAATCACACAGCATGCTTTTTGTACAATCATGATTATAGAAAACAGAGAATAATTAAGTAAGATTTCGCAGTTATATAAGGAGAGAAATGGACCTGAAGAGAGAGAAGAAGGAGAAGATGAGGAAGGTATGAGATTGGGGATGTTTGTTTGTTGTGGGTTTAGGAAGATGTACAGGAAAGTTCGACGAAGGTTCGCTAAAAAGGGTAAGATGATTTATCATGATATGATGTGATTCTATTTTTAAATTATAATCCAAATCTAGTAAGTTTTTATTTTTTCCAAGATTCATGGGACACATTGGATCTTTTATTTTATAGTAAGTTTTAGTAACCTATAATTAATTTGTGTAAATGAGGTTTAACCTATTTAATTCTTCTGGTTTACCAAAAGGTATTTGGTCCAATGTTTGGAGACGATGGTTAAAGTTTATGATTCTTAAGATCTCAAGTTCAAATCTGACTCAAGAGGTTTTTCTCAAATGGTAGATTTTCTTTACGATGATGTTTCTGAGTGAGTCTAAAGTATCAAATCCAGTATGGACGTTTGCAATCTCGTCTCAAGAAAACTCATTCGGGTATTGAAGATTTAAGAGTAGTTTCAAACGTCGTTCAAAAAAAAGTATTTCGGGTTAAGTTTTTTAAAGTATGATTTTGATGTATAAGGTTACATTTTCATTCCATCGCCGCCCATTTTGCACCACACTACCATCTGGCTTCTTCTTTGACCAACAGGTGTGAGGACATCAATCCCCATGTCACATTCATTAAAATGGCTCAATCAAATATCCTAAAATCTTTCATCTATTTACAAGCGAAATCACAAAATAACCCTGGAATTATGACAAAAAAATGATGGAAGTTGTTTTGAAATTTATATTTCAACCACTCAACAGATCTAGTCACCACCACACAATAGGAGTTGTTTACATTGAAATGTTGCCATTCTTTACTTGCAGCCCATTTTTGCCTCGCTTGAGTGATATGATTTCACATATCAATTATTTTCTATAAAATCAAAAGGGTTTGGTGTTATTTTTTAGTTGCAACTCATATTTGTCGTTTCAAATTACAAACGTATTTTAGAGTTGCAACCTATCTCCATCACTGTTATAGTAAATCCAAAGGGTTGTTGCCGGAAAATCCAAATCCAGGCCAATTAGGTTGATATATGAAATCATATCACTCAAAATCTATAAAATGATAATTGTTCAAAAACTATTACGAAATTGAAACGAAAAAAAGAGATGCAAGATGGTTTTCAACCAATCGGAAAAGAGATATGAAAGAGATAATAAAAAGCAAGAGCAAAAGCTATTACAAGATTGCATAAAATTATATTCTTTATAATCATTTAAATTTTGATATGACTATAATTATAAAGGTAATAGGATTAGTATTTATTATGTTTGTTTAAATTGATCTAAATCGTGGCGTTTTTGTTTGAAAACAACTACGGTTTTCACACTACAAATTATAAGCACAATCGTTTCAATAAAATTCTGCCGTTTTGTTTAAATTAATTATAATTATATTATAGTCTAATAGCATCTAAGTGTTTAATAAGGTGTGTTATTAGTCGAATCCGTGACTTAGGTCACTTGCGAGGTTTATCAAGACTCTAAGAAAACAACTTTACTTAGGTTCACATAGTTATAAGTTCATTAACTATGATAAAAGTTTTAATATTATATAATAATCTTATAAATACTTATACATGTTTTAACGTGGATTATATTATATTATACGCCCAAACACTATGTACATATATGTCGATCTAATACGTCGTTGTCTTATGAAAATCAATAATTAATTGAGAAAACGATTATTATTATTATAATAATAATAATTATAATTAGGTTTTGCAGACAAGAAAACTAAATGCTGAGCACTACCCCCACGGGATTTACATGTTGCCATGTCGGTCACTACTCACACAATTGTTGTGATTAATTGAAAATGCATATACTTATATACATATTTACATAATAAACATATATACTTCTATATCTTATTTTAACGATTTAACGATTTAGATTAATTTCCTAAGAATCATCTATTTCCACACCACTTATATATAATCTCACATCGTAATGGTGGTCCTTTGTTTTAAAGTTTTTAAAAATGTTTATTATCTATACTACTATATAATACACTAGGTTAGTAACCCGTGGATTACACGGGTTGAATGATTTAGTTTTATAATATTAGATAAATACAACAACAAAAAAACGGTTGAGAGATTTAAAAATTATAAATGACGTAATTCATTATAAAACATTAATTGATATACATTAAAGAAAATTTAAAATGTTTAAAGACTTATTGATTAGTTTCCTTCAAAATAGTCAAATTATCAAATCTACATTAAGTTTGCCAAATATTTTTGAAATAAAAATATAGTTTGGACAAAATTGGTAAATTAGTCTTGATTGGTAATTTAATATATTGATAATTGAATGTGGTTTTGACATGTGTCAATGCTTATGTGGACACCTTAAAAATAAGACATGTGTCAACCATTTTATTGCTTTATTAGTATTAAAGATATTGGTCCTGAGGGGTATTTTCGTCATAAAATTCCTTAATTTTAAGACGCGTACAAACAGGTATGCACCATGTACAAGGGTTTAAAGCATCAAAATTAAACCCTTCAAAATCTGAAAGCTATCTAACCATAAAGAATTAGGGTACTTTAGTCCTTTACTCCATCACCTTGAAACTCTAAACCTGAATGGATATGGGCGGCCAAAACCCACCTTGGAACTCTAAACCTGAAAATATGGGCGGCCAAACATCTACGAGACTATGACCAACTCTCCCCCAAATTCAAAATTTGACAGCGCCTTCTCTCTCTCTCAAAGCAGTTGTATCGTATTCTTCCTCGCCGGCCCATTGTGGTTTCTTATACCTAGGTCTAACAGGTATTATTCAATCGTTTTAGGGGTTTGATTTCTTGTTTCGATTATCCGCTCATGACATTGGTTTCCATCGTTTTTAGGGTTTTCATTTTTGCTTTCAATCGTTTTTAGGGTTTTGACATCGTCTTTACAGACCCGTTTTCTCCTTACCCAGGTACCATCGATCCGACCACCATCTTTCATTCTTCTTTCTTGCTTCGTTATTCACAGATCTGCACCTCATTTTGTTACTGAATGGATTTTGTTATTTGTTGTCTATTCACAGTTTCTGATGTTGTAGAATTAGGCGTTTCAAATGTTCCAAGATGTGATGATGTTGCTGGTTCTACATAAATATAAGTCATTGGTTGTCCATTCACATGATGTTTTGTTAATTTGGTAGAATTGCTCATAATTTGAGGTTCATTTGTCCAATACTCATGTGTAGTTGTTATTTTGTTTAGAAATCATGTGAGTGAATATGATTTTTATTATTCGTTTATATACTAAATTTGACTACTCACGTAAAGAAAAATTTAGATTTTTAATATTATTTTCTTGAGAATTTTAGTTCTTGGTCACTTCTAAATCTGTTGTTTTGTTAACTTGATGAGTTTTCTATCTATTTAATTTAGAAGGTGAGAAATATCAAAGTACTATCATTGATTCATTGGAGAAAGTTAAGCAGAGGTACACACATGTCCTTCTTTTCTGTCATCCCAACGCATGGTTTGAACTTGAGGAATAAGGTCTATATGGGATACATCGCTTCACCAGTTAACCATGTTTCGTTGCTGACCCGGTTGATTTTTTCCTACAATTTGCTCTCACTTATGACACCTTTTTTTATACTTTTACTGGGTCTAATTTATAATAATAATAATGCAGGATACAGGAGGACCTGATGATGAAGAACTGAGATTTGGAATTTCAAATATACAATTTCCATGGTGCATCTTGAGAAATATTAGGAATTTGGTATGTCATCAACATTTTAAAGGACCTGCAGTTTGTTGACGTTCATTGATCACTTTTCCCATTATTAGACAATCACATTTTTTGCAGTTCATGTTATGCTTAAATGAGTACCCGCTTTGATTGGTTAACCAAATACCCAACCTACCCATTCTGCTCACATATAATGATGATTGCTTGGGGAAATGAGTGTAATATGTAAGAATATTAACAAAGTTATGATAATGTGTAGACGTTCATATGATATTTTGTTGGATGTTGATTTCGTTGAGCTGTTTTTAGTTTCTAAAATTATAGTTTTGGTCTTATTGTTTGTTGAGATTCATATTGTTTGTTATTTTATGTATATTTACCATATGTCAATCTTTTAATCCGTGTATTGTGATAATTAGCTTAGCAAATGATTCTTATGAAATATCATTTCCTGGAATGAAATTTAAAACTTCATTTTCTTTTGTTTCTTAACATTATTTCTGTATATTTTTATTCTTATCAGTGATTCAATGATTGTTATAGGGATTTGAGGCAATTACAAAGAATTATAAATAGCCAGTGCCACTCCTCATTTTGGGCATTGAAGTGGATCCCGAAGCTGATAATTCTTTAAATTCCACTTGATGTTTGCATTCGGTTCTTCTCAAGCAACCTGAATTTCATCACTGAGCTCTTTACATGACATATGATCTCTTTTTTGAGAATGAGACCATCTGTATAATACTTTTTAACATGCGAGTAAACATTCTTTCCTGATTTTCTATTAAAAAGGAACGATTAGATATAGAAATCTTATGAAATATTATACATCAACGTCACGAAATATGAATGTTTTTTGTCAGTCACAGGCGAGGAACCGGTGGAATTACACAGTGTGTGTCTTCATTAACAGGTCAGAAGCACCCATGCGGTTTATGTTCCACAATAGGTAGCTCTTAAGTCTCACCATTCTGAATCAGTGTGCTCTTAACAGGTTCAAAACAAGTCATATTGAAGCTATATAGGATAGATTGCTACATTTTTGTAATGGGTCATAAACAGGTGAGATTCATGCTTCTTAGTACCTGTATATATGTGTGCACTAATCATTATTAAATTAAATCACTTTTAAAAAATGAAAAACAATTTTTTTTATGCATCTGCTACAAGAGTTTGATCTGGACGGGTTGAATAGCAGATTAAATTTCTTCAATCAAAACTCAAGCATAAGGAGGAATATATTTCCACAGATAGAAATTGCGGGGTCACAAGGGAGGAGGTAAATTCAAGTCACAGTGGGACAAGAGTTCTCAGGGTAGAATGGTTTTTTATAACATTTAGCTCTTATCTTGGTTATATTCATGAGTCATAATCGCATTCCTTTTGGGTTGTTTTAAGCAGGTTTTTCTTAACTGTGGTCATTTAGCAGACAGGGGCCTGAAAGGTTTTGATGCGTGTACTGGAGTAGCATGGTATCTTCTGCGTGACATCTTCTTAGGTCTATTTGGTTTAGCTAAGTCAGCTTATTTGGTTTAGTTAAGTCAAATATTATTAAAATAGTATTTTAGTAAATGGTTGTTAGTTTTGATGCTGGTTAGCAATAATAAATTTACAACTTATGTATGATTTATCAATAATAATTTTGATTTTTGCAGAGCTGTAACAACCGTCCAAGTAAATCACAAATCAAAGGCTTTGACAATTTCGTGGTATGTTCAAAATTCTTAATCAAATAATTAATATTTATCCTGAAAAAATATAAGTTCCGATGGTGACACAAGAAATGGTATAAAAGGATTAAAATTGATAGAGAGGGATCGGTGCACACAGCAGGTATGCAAGGTTAGTTCTATGTTAAATCAAGATTTGGGTATTGTGGTATTCGGTGATAATTATTGTGGATTAAAATTTCTGACTTGCATATAATTATTTATGTATATTTATTTTGTGTTTGATTAGTACAGGTGTATAACCAAAGCCAGGTTTCAAAATCTGAGGGTTAGTATTTTTATACTTTTGGCAATAATATATTTACAGTGTGAAGTACTCAGTTGCCTATGTAAATAAAGTGCTTTTAGTTCCTCCGTTCACTGCTGCAGAAGTCTATGTGGTTCTACCATCACGCTTAATGGCTCGCTCTAATCGGTCAGGCTTTGAAATGATAACAACATCAAGGTTAGCCTTTGTTCTGTTTTTGTTGCAACAGAACAACAACCTATGTTCTTGGTTTCGACCCAAAACAGTACCAACACATGGGTCATGACAGCTCTTACATAAGAATCAGATTTGGAGGATAGGTAAGGAGATGCCACAAAGAAAAAAAGACGATTGATGATCATCTGTTATTAATTCTGATTCTAAAACTTCTTACAATCAGTTTGAAGTGAAACATCCCCTAAATCTTGAAGAAAATGTTATCCATAGTGATTCTCTATGGTTGCTCTTCAAACCGAATCACCTCTTAGCGCATTGGGCATTTTGATTCCCTTTCTTTGAAGGTGGCTGTTTTGTTCGGTTGGCCTGCTTGGGTGCCTGATTTGTGTTTGGATTCTTTATTATTTATTTGATCCAGCTTTCTAATTACAAAATTTTAAGAACCAAACGCCCTTCCCTCAGTATCCTTATCACTTTCAGCTTGCTGTTTTGCAGGGTTCATGCCCGTATGGTGAGTCCTGTAAGTATTTTCATCCCAATCAAAACATGCAAAACAGGAATGTGCATGGTTAAATTCATGCTCTTTGTATCTTGTTTAGTTCCAAACAACATAGAAGCTCAATTGCCGAGTTTCTTGATGGAGATATCCTCATTGCCCGGCAAGTTCTTCAATCCAACCTATATATATACATACATATAAATATGCAGTCATAAGCATTTATGATCTGTAAGATTGTTTGATAGGAAGTTAGATTTGCAGGAGGCATGCTGGAAAATCTAACGCCATCCTTGAGGCCTCCACCAGTAGGCGGATATCCATCTCTACCAAGTTTCAAAGTTTGTGATTATTGTGTCAAATGCATGTGGAAATAGTTTCCATCTCTATAATGAAAGTGTAAAATTTTATATATTTTTTCTTGACAAGAATGTCCAAATTTAAAACAATTGTATAAGTGATGGTGATAGAAGAAAATTTGGCTTACAAGCTTATCTCCGTTAGAAATTTTGTCACTCTATATAAATCTTATGTACTCGATTTATCCTAATTTTAAATTACATCTTATGAGCGGACATGATGATGTAAAAGCGTCTCTACAACTTATCAAATTATCTGAATGTGAAAACTAACAGACGTTAAATATAATGTCATGAGATTATTAAAAATTAACTAAAAACAAGTCGTACAATACAATATGTCATGAGATTATTGAAAACTAACTAAAAACAAGTATCATGTTGGTTGATTGTCGCCGCCGCTACATCGAACTAAAAACGAGTACCACGTTGTAAATTGTCGTGTCGTCGCAACGCGCGGAGAAAAAACAAATAACGCGCTATAAACTGTCGCCGCCACAACAATAAGCGAACAAATGATGAATAACACCCTATAAACTACCGCCGCCGCAACGCGCGGGTATACCCCTGTATATATGTATATATATATATATATATATATATATATATATATATATATATATATATATATATATAGGAGGAAGATCAAATGCGAACAACCCATAGCGTGCGAACGGTGCGAACACGCAAACAGAAGACAAATAACACGCTATAAACTGTTGCCGCCGCAACGCGCGGGCACACGACTAGTCTTTTATACGACTGTTTGATAATTTTACTTTAAGGCTTTCAAAAATAAAAAATTCCTATTATTTAACAAGTTGACCGTATACATAGTGTAGTCATGTTTGATGAGTGGAATCTAGGCATCTTTATAACTAACAAAATCTAATAAATGATACAATAACATATATATATATATATATATATATATATATATATATATATATATATATATATAGTGAAAAGTTCATTGTAGACACCCTTATAAGTGTAGACAGGTAGACACCTTCTTTCACCATTAGATCTCTTGATCTAATGGTTGTGATTAATTTTATTTTTCCTTTTTTTCTTTTTTCTCATTAATCATAAACTTTCACATGTGAAAAAGAGCGATTTCACATGCGAAAGTGTCTACAATGAACCTCACCCTATATATATATATATATATATATATATATATATATATATATATATAGGTTTAGGATCAAATGCGACAGACCATTTTGCCTAAGTTCAGTGCGGCCAAATCTGGACCACTAGATCAATTTGATGGATGTATAAGATTAAAAGAGATGAGAGAGAAGAAGTGAAGGAATCTTAAAGCTGGAAGGGTAAATGTGGAAAACAATATTTATTCAAGTTCTCCCTCAATTTTTAAACGACCATAACTTTTTCATACGACGTTATTTTTGAAAACGAATTTCACCATATTTCTAGTCGTGATTTTGTCTTTAATTTGAGACTAGGTTTGCTTGATTATGAGAAAAAAAAATTTCACGTTTTTTACGACGCTGGTCTGTGCTGGCTGTGCTGGTGGAATTGTGCTGGCTGTGCTGGTCTGTGCTGGCTGTGCAAGTGGAATTGTGCTCTTGTGCTGGTAGACTGGTCTTTCAGCGCTGGTCTATGCTGGTATGTGTTGTGCTGTGCTGGTGTACAATGTCAATGTTTTTTTTTAAAATTAAAAAAAAGATGTCTACGCTTCGAATTAAAATCTGAAAATTTTTAGGACCCTAAATCGCAGCTAGTACTACCCAAAAATTTAAAAAAAAAAAAAAAAAAACTAGAAAAAACCCGGTTAAAACGTCAAAAAAAACGTTTCTTCAAATCGAGCAAACCTAGTCTCAAATTAAAGATATAATCACGACTAGAATTATGGTGAAATTTGTTTTCGAAAATAACGTCGTATGAAAAAGTTATGATCGTTTTAAAAACCGGGGGAACTTGAATAACTACCAAATATACCACATATGGGGAGAAATCTGGACATTCCTAATATGCCCCTGTGTGTACCGGATGTAGGCAACTTTGCCTGATGCACGGGAACCTTCCTCTCTCTATATATATATATATATATATATATATATATAGGGGTCGGATCAAATGCGGCAGGAGCATTTGCCTAAGTCCGGTGCGGCCAAATCTGGATCACTAGATCAATTTGATGGATGGATAAGATTAAAAGAGATGAGAGAGAAGGAGTGGAGGAATCTTAAAGCTGGAAGGGTAAATGTGGAAAACAATATTTATTCAAGTTCCCCCTCAATTTTTAAACGACCATAACTTTTTCATACGACGTTATTTTTGAAAACGAATTTCACCATATTTCTAGTCGTGATTTTGTCTTTAATTTGAGACTAGGTTAGCTTGATTTGGAGAAAAAAAAATTTCACGTTTTTTACGACGCTGGTCTGTGCTGGCTGTGCTGGTGGATTTGTGCTGGCTGTGCTGGTCTGTGCTGGCTGTGCTGGTGGATTTGTGCTGGCTGTGCTGGTCTGTGCTGGCTGTGCTGGTCTGTGCTGGCTGTGCTGGTGGAATTGTGCTCTTGTGCTGGTAGACTGGTCTTTCAGCGCTGGTCTATGCTGGTATGTGTTCTGCTATGCTGGTGTACAATGTCAATGTTTTTTTTAAAAATTAAAAAAAAGATGTCTACGCTTCGAATTAAAATCTGAAAATTTTTAGGACCCTAAATCGCAGCTAGTACTACCCAAAAATTAAAAAAAAAAAAAAAAAAAAAACTAGAAAAAACCCGGTTAAAACGTCAAAAAAAAAAGTTTCTTCAAATCGAGCAAACCTAGTCTCAAATTAAAGATAAAATCACGACTAGAATTATGGTGAAATTCGTTTTCGAAAATAACGTCGTATGAAAAAGTTATGATCGTTTTAAAAACTGGGGAACTTGAATAACTACCAAATATACCACATATGGGGAGAAATCTGGACATTCCTAATATGCCCCTGTGTGTACCGGATGTAGGCAACTTTGCCTGATGCACGGGAACCTTCCTCTATATATATATATATATATATATATATATATATATATATATATTTTTTAACGGTCAACGAATGCTCCGAAAAACCCGGAGACTATTTACACTAATTGAACTCATTACAGGGAAAAACCACTTTCAACCCCAAATCTCCCCTCATCGCCAAGTACAGTAACATATAAACTATACATAATATGGCATTCCTATCTTTCTTCAAAACACCGACATGTAAAAAAATAATTGAAAACAATATAAAAATATTGCATGTATGTCTACGCTTTAAATTGGAAATAACATGAAAAGAAGAAATTTAATAAAATATTCAAAATAATACAATTTTTTTTAGAACTTATATTCATTTCTTGTACTAACTTTTTATTCCCCCTTTTAGAAGGAAACTTTGATTAGATTTAAAGCAAAGTAAAGAATATGTCAAAAGTCGGTGCCAATTTGTCAATATCGTCTTTGAAATGCTTTCATGTCACTTTCTTTTTATAAAGAGTAAACTATTTTGATAATTGTGGTGTGAGATGTTTAAACTAATGTTTTAAAACTCGTTTTGAACCGGGCGGTTCAACCGGTTAAAACGGTAATCAGAGGCTAAGTCGGTTCGAGTGTGATCGGTTTAGTTTAAATTCGAGCTAATTTTTACCTGGCGGTTTTTACGGTTCAAACGGTGAAAACCCGGAATCAGGCCGCTATTTGAACCCGTTTTAAAACTTAAGTAATGCACACGCTAAATGATAAAAAACTTGATGCATACAACACTCCAATGTAGTTTGTTTTGGATAAATATATTGTTTGATTAAAACTTATAATAATATTTTTTGGATAATCGTAATTTGTTTACGACTTTATTGTATTTTTTTCACATTTGTTCGTGTTTGGAAGTTTATAAAATGTATGTTATAAATTTACAGGTATGAATAGTCAAGCTATCATGGAGCTCAAAATTTGAAGACTTGAGGTAACATTTAAGTTGTGTATAACATTTGTTACAAAGTATGTGTTATTATGAATTTAACCAAAAAGTTTGATGAGTACCCAAGTTTGGGGCAATAGTAGTGCCCAATGATTGTAGTTGGTAATATGGAAGCAAAATATGTCTTGTGTTTGGATTGGACCCGTAAGGGTTCAGTTGAATATAATAATGTGTAAATCAAGTATGCATCTTCTGGTGAAGTTGGTAGTAAATGTGTTGTTGTATGATTATGACCCGTGTGGGTTTTAGTAGATTAAAAGAAATCTGAAGTATGTATGCACCTGCAGGTGAAGTAGAAAGCATGGGGTCTTAGAACCTCATAAACACCTTCGGGTGAAGTTGAATTAGTTGGTCTTTGACCATTGAACGCCTACGGAAGAAGTGGAAGTATGTGGGGTAGGATCATAATGATCCTACCCAAGCAAGTAGTTGAATGTGAATTAGGACTATATGATCTTAATAAGTCGAACCAATGATTGTGTTTAATTTTTTTTTTTTGGTGAATAACTAAAGTGGAAGTATGATTTTGTTGTGTAAGATGTATGCTTGACCCATTAGTCATTAGTTGGCATAAATTGTAAGGAGCGGCTTAACGGGTCAACGGTTAGAAGGTAGGAATGTTGTGTTATTATCTATATTGATAAACAAATGTGGAAGTTGATTTCATGATGAACCAATGTAGAAGTTGGTTCATAACGATAATCAAATGTGGACGTATGTTTGTATGTTTACAAGATGCTTGGATGTTGAAACATGTTAATAATGATAACTATATGTAGAAGTATGGTTACATGAAACTGTTTAAGAAAGTATGTTTGCGATGATAGTGGAAGGTAGAATTATGGTTAGGTTGGTAGCGAGTTGAAGTTTTATGACAAAGTACTGTATACTTGTATCATAAACACTAACATGTTACTGGTGTTTGTGATAGGTAGTCATTGATGCACTACCGGATGTGATCAAAATGGAGTCGCAAAAACCGAACACTCGTAGCTGGTTATTTTGAAAGTTGACTATTTTATGTATAATGAAGATGGTTGTTTAACCTATACTTGTAAAAGGGTCATGTTAACCCTTTTGTTGTGATTTGGAGATAAACTCCATTAATTTCTTAGTCGTTGAATTTGTAGTCACGTGGTTAGTTTCGATCATGTGTGTTTGAAAATTTTGTGTCATGTGGATAAAATAAGTTGATTTCGTAAGGATCCTTGAACTTACGAATAGGTCATGTCGAAATTTTGATTAAAAGTTGTCAGTTAAAGTATATGTATACTAGTGGAGTTTATAAAGTATGTTCAAGTTTAAAACTTTGTTTTTGAGACATTTAAAAAAAATGGGCATATCTTTCATAAAAATTGTAATAGTCTAAATTATGGGTAATGGGCGTTATAGACCCCACTAGGGACTCAATCCCTTAGACCTGGGGTGGGGGTGGAGGGGAACCTCTAAACCCCCGTTTATGGGCTCTGCCTTTGAACCCTGCCAAGGAGACATGGCCACCTTGAAATGCATGGTCTAAGGGTTTCACCCCCTTAAACCAACGATGTTACTACGTGTTAGAAATCATAATGGTGTTAAATGAGTGTGCACTTCATACCTCACAACTCGTTTCCATGTTTATTCATATTTCACTTTAATCTTAAGCATATTCAACTAACTAAAATCACCAACATCATAAAATCCTTATAATCTCCATTTAGCAAGTCCTAAGTGATTTATTCAATCATATTCTGGCGTGCTTAGGAGAGTATATATTTTAATCTTTTAAAACTGTTGAAGAATGCAAACCGGCCTAGTTGATTGTACCGTATACCCACACCTTCAGCCTTTTTTTTGAACAACAATTTTATAATCACAAGGAGGGCAAACAAAAGGCAAGTCAGCCAGGAGCTGAGCAGGAAGAAAACACCACAAAAACGGCTAGAACATCGCAACGGACACACCCAAACTAGCCTACCCTTGCCCAGTTGCCCCTTCCTCAATAACAACTTTATATCTACTATTAATCCATAGGACACATAACTTTTATATAATTTTAAATAAATATAAATAATTATTAATATTTTCTTTTGAGTCTGGCCTAGTTGATTGTATCGTATACCCACACCTTCAGCCTCGACCTCTTTTCTAATTTTTTTGTTATATAATTTATAAATAAATATAAATATTATTAATATTTTCTTTTGAGTTTACGTAGAAAACTGTTAAATAAACGTATTTGCGATCGTAGTTGCTCGATATATGAAACTGTTTTTCAAGATTCTTTATTAAATTAGCTCCAAACCGGGGTTCTAACTCGTGAATAAAGCCGATATAAGAATTTTATTTTTATAAAAGTTTTTTTTATCAAAAAGTGTAAAGAAAATGTTTCTAACAAAATTTTAAAAAAAATATTAGTCTATCATATTTTATAAAAGTTTTTTTTTTAATTTTTTGATTACTTTATGGTTGACCTTTTTAGCTTTTGTTCAATAAATAAAATTCGTTTATAAAATATTTTTCTTAATTAGTTTAAGAGTAATTTTATATTTGTTTCTAAAGCAATAACTATCTATAAATTAGAAAAAATAAATAAATTAAAGTTATCCAATGAAACTAGAAATGAGAGACTGATAAAAAAATAAAAACATATATTTTGGTAAATACTTTTTCAACTATACTTATATAATAAATAATTTTTCCAACTACATTCTCTTGAAAAAAACTCATTCGCACCCCGATTTACGAGGGAGCATTATATTTGATATGTTTTTTTAATATCTACATGATAATTTTTAATTATTGAAATATTTGTTAACTATTTTTTAATTTATCTTTTTGTTGTTGCTGTTGTCGCTGCCGTCGCCATCGTCATCGTCGTCTCGTCGTCGTTGTTGTTGCTTCAGGCCACCGGTTTAAAAACTTCCCACAGACTAAAACCCGGTCGATCTTGCTGAAGTTTTTTCCTTGCCCATAAGAAAAAGTATACCGAGACCCACCCATACGATACTCGAAAAGCCCCGCATTATCTATGAAATCATTGAAACAAGCAGCACTATTCGCATTAAACGAGGAGTATAACCTGTCTTCAGGGATTCGAACTTCGTTGAAATCCCCGGCAACCAACCAAAGACCCAATCGATTAGTGATGATAGATAGGAGTTCGTTCCACATGGATCCTTTACCAGACAAGGATTGAGGAGCATACACATTCACTATATTTACCTCTAATTGATCCCTAACAGCCTCCCCAGAACTCAAAAGGAAGTTAGGATGATTCACTGTACCTTTAATTGCAAGCTTCACCGAGTTCCAAATTGACACCAGGGTGCCCGACTGACCGCTGGAAGGAGCACATTCCCACGCACACAACTGGTTCCCCCAAAGACCCTTGATCGGCACCCGTCGAGGATTCTCCACTTTGCTTTCCTAGACACAAAGAAAATCGAACTTAAAGGCACGCTTCATCTGAAAGATCCAGTCAACCTTGGTATGCCCAAGGCCACGACAATTGATGTTGAGGACGTCCATTTATAGCACAACCCAATCCCCCGTCCCCTTTATAACGCCTACAACAAGATCCTCAAATCCGCCAAACTCTATGCCCACACAGGCGCCCACACCAATGGTGCTCGACACCTCTTCAGCCAAGTCATTATCCCCACTCGACGATGCGGAGGAACAAGGGTTAATCCCTTTCCCCTTGGCAATCGAACCCCGAAACATTCTCTTGCCACCACCCCCGTGAATTATACTCCTTTTTTTCCCTTCATCGGAACCTTAGGAAGAGGGCATGGGTTTCCAAACTCTGACACACTATCCGAGGATAAATTCTCACATCTCTTGTTTAGATCAGGTAAGCCATCCCCATATGAAGAGGCTCCAGTAAATCCCAACACAACATTTCCCAACTCAGGCCCAACAAGAGGGGGCCGACTCAAGTTCTCCCCACAACCCAACTCCATCGATTTGGACTGAGGTGGGTCCACCGAGCAAAATCCTTGGGACGAATCAATTTCTCCTGACACCCCAGCCGCCAAAGTAACCTCGTTCTCCCCAAAACATCATCATGGCATGCATCCCCTCTCCCCTCTAACTGATCATCTTCAAGAAAACCGCCACCCCCGAGGCCATCCAGGAACGACAACCCGTCGTCTTCCCAATCATCTCTGATATCCCTGTCATCCCACTTCTTCCCCTTAACGTTGTCGTCCTCCCCCTCCTTCCCCGACAACATAAATTGAGAAGAGAATTGTTCCTCCTCCTCGAAACTGGGAACCCATACCTCTTTATCTTCCTTAACCATCACTGTGAAGGCAACCCCTTTCCAGTGAATCACCACCGATTCATCAATCGTTTTCCAGGCTTCAGACATGACATGCACCGATCCCCCAACACCTCCTTCCGTTAGCCAAGATGATTGCGATGGCCAAATAATTCCCGAACCCCGCAGCAATCGTGTTGTACGTGGAATCGTCCCTGAGGTGCAGAGGCACTCGCAAGATTTTTAGACCGACCATCCTCAATCTTGGACATGGTTGCCCCACCCAAGGCTCCAAGTTCACCATATACTTAAACCGCCACCGTTCCTTTTCCACTCTGAACTTCTCAGCCTCTGACACTTGATTAAAAACCAAAAGGATAAATAAGCCACCCACATAAACAACATCAAAGTCCACCAGCCCTCCTTCGTGGTTGAGTAATTTGTCACTGCACAGAGTGGCCCCATCTTTGGCCTCACCTAGCAACACCCGACCGAAAAAGGAGGAAGGGTAATCCTCACATCCATCCGAGATCTGGAAGGACTTCAACTTCGGAATGACCGACTCCACGACACTTGGAGGGGTCGACTCCTGCATGGGGACACCAGGCTCCCCCCCCCCCATTTAGTTACCTGTCACAGCCTCCCGGAAAGACTTCCCCCCACCCCCACCCCCACCCCCACCCCCATCGTCCTCAACTAACTCTCAGCCACCACAGACTTAACCTTTGGGACAAGAGTAAGCAAAGGATCCTTCGATTGTATCTTGGCCGGTAAACGACGGGGGACCTGAGTGAAGTTTGCCGACAATTTCCTACCTCCAATGGTGATCTCATTCAGCCTTCTTTCCAAGCCAGCCACATCCTTAACGCCTTTGAAGCAGATGAAACCAAAATAATCGTTATTAAACCTCGATCATTCTCCTCGGAATGTAAGCGTCATCCATCTTACCCAAGTGTTCAGCAACCCTCCACAAATCTGAGGTTGATGTAGAGCTCGGGAAACCAGTGATGAAGAAGGAGAACGTCAACCTTAGGGGCGAATTTTAATGGGGGCCAGGCCGGGCCCCGGCCCGTCCAGTTTTTTCGCTCAGAAGTAGGGATTTATACTAGTTCGGTTCGATTTTTTTATATGCTTAGTCTGGCACAGTCTATATATTCATGAGGAGTTAATAGTGGTAACAAAATCTCCACAGCTCAAGTGGTTTACGCTGGGATTATTAAACAAAGAGAACAGAGTTCGAATTTGGTGGGCTACGTTTTTTTATGCATTATCCTTTTTTTTTGTTTTTTTAACCTTAAAACTTAAGAGCTCGCGTCCCCCCTCCTCCCCCACCCTCGCCATTTTCTCAGTTCTGTATGCTCTCAGCTCTCTGCCTCTCAGCCTCGCCCTCTCTACTTCCCGGTGCCACCCCTCACCATTCCCGGCGATGGCGTTGCGGACTGCGGCTCTCAAGTCTTAACCTCTCCAATTCGCCCCTGCTCTTGTCTTGTCTCCTACTACAAATCTACAAGACTACAATCCAAGTCTTCAATTAGGTATTATATCAAATTTCATAGTTATATTTGTTCAGTGAATTGATTGTTACTCCAAGACTTTTTGTTGAATGTTAGACTTTTTGTAATTGTTAAATGGATGCTAGATAATCAAAATTATAGTTCTTTTAAATTTGGGGAAAATGCTTTTCTTGTTAAATTGATTGTTGAATGTTAGCATCTTTGTTTTGGGGCTGAACTTTCATTCTTATGTGTTGATTTGCTTGAATGAAGCCTTACCTGAACCGCTACATTATAAGGAGCATACTACATGAACTAGCAATATTAAATTATCAAATTTCTTACATATGAAGAATACCCAATCTTGTGCTTTTGCCTCTTTCTAATTCATCATTTACATCTGTATCGTGTACTCAATTTGAAGTTTCTATTTTTATGTGATTTCCGTGCTTGTAACTTACTGTTGCTATGCAAAATCCACCAGCCTTAAAGTAAAATTTTCCATTTAATTGAGTTGGCAGTTGTTAGCTAAATGAATAGTTATAAGTAGAACATTTAATGACGTGCAATGCAGTTTCATTTAATAGTTATAAATAACACATGTAAGTTCTATCCAAGCATCAAGTTTCAAGCTTTTAGTCACTTTACTGGTCTAATTGACCTCTTAAGTGTTCTTTCTTGTATACGTCTTTCAGATCATAGTAAAAACCAATACAATACTTGCTTCTGATTGTTGATAAAAGGTCGAAAATTTAAAAAAGAAGTACACGAAATCTTGAAGGTATGTATAATTATTGCGTTAGTCAATTTGTTTGTGCTTTATATTTTTCCATCCAACTTGCAGCCAAGTTCATTAATTGTTTCTTTCGGTTGCTGTTAATGCAAATGTAGTTGTTGTGTGACCCGGCCCGAATACCTGATTCGAATATATAACCCAATTGTTAAAACCTAGCGATAGCCTAAATTTTTTTTAACCCTTAACTTTCGACCCGTGCAGGATATTTGGTCAAGTTTCGCCCCTGGTCAACCTGTCTTCCATTCCGCTCTCCACACTAGTTGAGAGAAGAACTTGAGTTCGATAATGATTCAATCAAGATAAATGCTATTGGAGGGGATACATGTAATCATGTCGAACTGAGGAACTAGACCTAATAATTTAATGTAATCAAGTATTGTCAACATAATGTGAAGACATCGATCAAAACTTTTGAAACACACACCTAGCCTAATGGCAAAGGTGACCCCTTAAGGGGTTGTTGTCTACTTAACAAAAATAATGAAAATGGGGGTAAGAGCCAGTTTTCACAAGTGAGTGATGGCCTTGGGGATTGGAGAGACGGTGGTTGTAATATCCCCGTCAGTGATCCAATTTGCTTCAAAAAAAACAACCGATTCATAACCACCATTAAATCATGCTTTATCTTTAAGGAGACGTTATAATTAATGGTTAAAGTATACCACGTATTTAAACAATATTTCTTCCTTGATATAAAAAAGTACCGACTTATGTATACTTAGTCAACTTAATTATTAACGTAAACATTATAGTAACTACCATCTTAATTAACGTAAGTAAACATGACAAGAATATTAGATACATATACGACATACGAGAGAAATTTCCTGGAAGCTGGATTAGACATCCGATGATGACTTAAGTACCACTACCACACGTTGCATGATAAATGACACGCGGTGACGTGAATTCCAAGGCAAATTATAATAATTCATTTATTGTATCTTTAGGAGAGGTGGTATGCATGGTTGTGGCATGGCTTGGTGAAGCCATGCTCACCAACCAATGATAATCCGCCAACTCAAATGTTGTGATTTTGGAGCCATTTGAAGCCACATCACATGGTATGGTTGTGGTGTGGCTTCTTGAAGCCTCATATCGGAATTTCAACGGATTGGTCACCAACGGTCACATTTCAACGGATAGTTTGGGCCGGCTCAACGCGGTATGGTGAGCCACACGGAGCCACCCGACTCCCCTTGGAACCGGCCTCCGGCTCCAAACCATATTGCCTCCCCTTAGTGTTAAGCAGTGGCGGAGTTTGAATAAAATTTATCGGACTTATTATATGGGAGACCAGACTCGGTATATAAAAAAAATTCAAAGGAACAGGATGGAAATTAATACTACGCAACAAAAAAAAATGAGGGATCAGTGCCACCCCGGCTCTAAAAAAACCCCGCCCATAGTGTTAAGGCTATCTGTAGAGGGAATTGTATGCCCCTGATAGGGCCCCGCAAACCGTCTCTGGGGGCACGCTATGGGCTAAAAATCGGCAAAGGGCGTTGCAAACATGAGGCCTTCCCCCTCTCTTTCTTATTGGTTTAATTTTTTCTTTTTCTTGATTGGTGAGACTTAATTGAATTTAGAAAGTTAATATATATATAATAAATATAATTGGATAATAATTAGAGGGGTGTTATGATTACATACAATTTCAGTCATAAAGCCTCTTGATTATGTGGACGATACGTATCGGATAACGCCCCTCTAAGGGTATGACTACGAATATATAGCCTAAGACAACTACCCGAAAACTAAGCATTTATGATCCAAATTTGCCACCGGTTGCAACTTGCAAGTTTGGTGACTGGGAACAAGTCACGAGTCTTGCGACCGAAATCAAACTCGTTGCAAAATTAGCTACTTAGAGGCGATCTGGTAGCAAAAACCATCGCAAAATTTGCGAAAACGGAGAACCTTGTTGCTAACCAAACGCAAAATTTTCGACGCTCGCAAATCAGTCGAGAAAGAACACCGGTTGTAAACATGATATATCTTTTTAATGTTCTTATTTTTACTAAAAACATGTTAAGAGATTAATTCCGGCCAAGTAGCTTAATTATACGCTCTTTGTCTTGGGAGCCTGTAACACCATAAACATATATAGTCACATAGACTCTCGTCCACATGAACTAACTTTATAAGAAGTTTGTTATCCGACATAAATGTAATACAAAATTGGTATAAACTAAATCATATACCTAGTTTATTTTCTTAATAGCGTTTTTCCGACTAGTCTTCCTGTGACGAAATTTCAAGCATTCATGGTTACTTGACGTTTCAGGGTAACTCGAAAACCCCATTGGCGGAAACTCTAACAACCGGGTAACACAACCGTCATTGGGCTACGTACCACTAAACCAAAAGACCCGTGGTATACACTCCGGTTAAACAATAATGGTTGTGTGGAGAATCTTCGAAAAGCGGGTGATGATTTAGTTGTTTAATTGTAACATCTGATCGAGGTTACAGTAAGTTAAGTTGTTTTTAGCCGATAGGATATATAATAATGGTGCATAGCAATATATATATAACTATTAATCAATAAGAGTATGGAGAGGTTCTTACCTTCTTAGTTTATAAGATTCCAAAAAGAAAGCAGGGAAAGTCACCAGCTCCAGCTTGTACAAGTCTCTGTCACTTAACTGGATTACAACTAAAACAAGAGAGAAGAGAAAGAGGGGTGGTGAGAGTTAACGGAACAATTGCTTATTATTTATAGGGTAAGTGTACGTCATTTTAGAGACATATATATATATAGGAACGAGAACAATTAATAACTCTTCATTGGAGCAATAACCAAATAACCACATCCTAGTGGCTTGATGAAAAACAGGTGCTATGGATTAGTGACATGTGGCACTCCCTTTTTTTTCTTTTTTTATTAACAGAAAGGGTATAAGAGTATTTTACCCAAAAGAAAAAAGCACCCTCCTCATTTTTAAAACGCTTATAACTTTTTTATCTGAAGTCGTTTTTTTATAAAAATTATACCATTGGACTCCTCGCTTTTTTATCTTTAATTCAGATGTGGTCCCGACTTTTTTCGAAGGTTTTTTTTCAAACGTCCGTATTAACATCAATGCTACAGAAAAAAGGCACCGACGCTACCCAATAAAGGCATCAGTGCTACTTTTTGTAACATTACATGTCAATACGGACGTTTGAAAAAAAGTGTAAAAAAATGTCGGGACCACATCTGAATTAAAGATAAAAATGCGACGAGTCCAACGGTATTTTTTTTATAAAAAACCGACATCGGATAAAAAAGTTATAGCCGTTTTAAAATGGAGGGGTACTTTATTGGTTGAGTTAAATGACTAAAATACCCTTTCTGGAAAAGGAGGGAGAAGGACACTTGTCATAATTTTGGTGGTTCAAATGAGTTAAGCAAGGGTTATTAATAGTTCCATACCCTATATATATATATATATATATATATATATATATATATATATATATATGGTTTGGGGTAAAATACATCCAGCGAAAACGCTACATCCATTGCGGATTCATCTGGGGCGTCCATCAAGATCATCCCACAGCCAGGATCTATGGTGTTTCCGCCTATGGTGTTTTTTCCCCCCACTGAAAACACCATAGGCGGAAACACCATAGATCCTGGCTGTTGGATGATCTTGATGGACGCCCCAGATGAATCCGCAATGGATGTAGCGTTTTTGCTGGATGTAGGCTAACTCGACTATATATATATATATATATATATATATATATATATATATATATATAGGGAAAATATAAATTGGAACCCACACTTGAGTTGGAGAATCGTTGGAACCCGGTCAAAAACGCGGTAAAAAAAATGTTTTTTTTCTGAATTTTTTATGGTGGTTCTTTACGTTATAAACTACTCTTAAATGAAAAAAATAAAAAAAAAACGCCTAATATATTTTCAGTTACGAAAAAAGTTACATCTGTAACTTTTATGCATATATTTGCAGTTACGCAAAAGTTACATGTGTAACCTAGACATTTTTGATATTTTTTTTTAAAAAATCTAGTAGGCGGTTTTTTGATTTTTTTTCATTTAAGAGTAGTTTATAACATAAAGAACCACCATAAAAAATTAAGAGAAAAAAACATTTTTAACCGCGTTTTTGACCGGGTTATTATATATATACTATATATACATATTATATATATATATATATATATATATATATATATATATATATATATATGTGAGGTTCATTGTAGACACTTTCGCATGTGAAATAGCTCTTTTCACATGTGAAAGTTTCTAATTAATGAGAAAAAAGAAAAAAAGAAAAAAGAAAATTAATCACAACCATTAGATCAAGAGATCTAATGGTGAAAAAGGGTGTCTACATGTCTACACTTATGGGGGTGTCTACAATGAACTTTTCACTATATATATAATATATATGTGAACTTTTCACTATACATATTATATATATATATATATATATATATATATATATATATATATATATATATATATATATGTGAGGTTCATTGTGGACACTTTCGCATGTGAAATAACTCTTTTTCACATGTGAAAGTTTCTAATTAATGAGAAAAAAGAAAAAAAGAAAAAAGAAAATTAATCACAACCATTAGATCAAGAGATCTAATGGTGAAAAAGGGTGTCTACATGTCTACACTTATGGGGGTGTTTACAATGAACTTTTCACTATATATATATATAGGGTGTGGAACTATTAATAACCCTTGCTTGGAGCAATAACCAAATAACCCATTTGAACCACCAAAATCATGACAAGTGTCACCCTCTTTCTCTTTCCAGGGAGGGTATTTTAGACATTTAACCCAACAAAAAAGGTACCCCCTCCATTTTAAAACGGCTATAACTTTTTTATCTGAAGTCGTTTTTTTATAAAAAAAATACCGTTGGACTCGTTGTAATTTTATCTTTAATTCAGATGTGGTCCCGACTTTTTTTGATATTTTTTCCCAAACGTTCGTACTGACATGTAATGTTACAAAAAGTAGCACTGGTGCCTTTTTTTGTGGCGCTGCTGCCCTTTTTTGTAGCATTGATGTTAATACGGACGTTTGAAAAAAAAAGTTTCAAAAAAAGTCGAGACCACATCCGAATTAAAGGTAAAAATGAGGCGAGTTTAATGGTATAATTTTTATAAAAAACCGACTTCGGATAAAAATGTTATAGCCGTTTTAAAAATGGGAATGGTACTTTTTCTTTTGGTTAAAATATCATTTATACCCTTTCAATTAAAAAAGAAAAAGAAAACAAGTCAGTGCCACTTGGCACTCATCCATAGCACCAGCTTTTTGATCCAACCACTAAGATGGAGTTATTTGGTTATCACTATAAGAGGGGGTTATTATTAGTTCCCATTCATATATATATATATATATATATATATATGTGTGTGTGAACTTTTCACTATACATATATATATATATATATATATATATATATATATATATATATGTGAGGTTCATTGTAGACACTTTCGCATGTGAAATAACTCTTTTTCACATGTGAAAGTTTCTAATTAATGAAAAAAAAGAAAAAAAAAAATTAATCACAACCATTAGATCAAGAGATCTAATGGTGAAAAGGGTGTCTACATGTCTACACTTATGGGGGTGTCTACAATAAACTTTTCACTATATATATATATATATGTGAACTTTTCACTATACATATATATATATATATATATATATATATATATATATATATATGTGAGGTTCATTGTAGACACTTTCGCATGTGAAATAGCTCTTTTTCACATGTGAAAGTTTCTAATTAATGAGAAAAAAGAAAAAAAGAAAAAAAAAATTAATCACAACCATTAGATCAAGAGATCTAATGGTGAAAAAGGGTGTCTACCTGTCTACACTTATGGGGGTGTCTACAATGAACTTTTCACTATAAGTGTAGACATGTAGACACCTTTTTCACCATTAGATCTCTTGATCTAATGGTTGTGATTAATTTTCTTTTTTCTTTTTCTCATTAATTAGAAACTTTTACATGTGAAAAAGAGCTATTTCAAATGCGAAAGTGTCTACAATGAACCTCACCTTATATGTATATATATAGTATATATATATATATATATATATATATATATATATATATATATATATATATATAGTGTTGGGTTATAATACAAAGTATTTTTTTGCGTGAGAAGTATGAAAAGTTGATGATGTGTTAGATTTTAATGAAGGATATTGTCATTTTGTTATATTTTTTGGTAAATATATGACAATCCTAACATAGAAAACACCATCCATTGAATTCCAACACCACCAAATATTATTTATTAAGAATTGTTAAAAGGGAATTGTGTTAGCATATCATTACACTGAGTTTACATTGTGTTATCATTTAATTCTAATTTTGATAAACATATGACCTTCTAAAATGGAAAAAACCAATGTATAGTGTCATATATTTATCAAAAACATAATTAAAAGATAACACAATGCATTATAATCTAACACATCATCTACTTCTCACACTTCTCACGCAAAAGTACTTTGTATTATAACCTTACCCTATATATATATATATATATATATATATATATATATATATATATATATAGGTTTAGGTTCAGCTAAAAAAAACCATTTCACCTAAGAAGGCTAGGAAGCAACCACGTGCTGACATGTGGACATAACACACTAACACAATGCATAAAAAGTAAAATACGCTGACACACTAACACACTGGATATGATGTGTTAGTGTGTTTTTGTCCACGTGTCAGCATGTGGTTGATTTCTAGCCTTCTTAGGTGAAAGTATTTTTTTAATTAGAATAACTTTACTCTATATATATATATATGTATGTATGTATATGTATGTATATATAGATGTCGATTGTTGTAGAAAATAAAAAAAAATCGAGTAAACTTTATGAAGTTATTAGGGTGCGCCGTTGTGGCATGTGTATTATATATATAACGTTGTTATTTACTCGGTTTCGTTCCACCGTTTTATTCACGAGTTATGGTAGCCAACGAAATGAAACAAAAAGTTAAACGTTGGTGGGCTTATTCAACCAATCAAAAACTCATCTCACAGTATAAAATGAGACAAATGACCAACCATTCCGTCATCATCAAACAGTTCCAATGTACGGATTTCAAAATTTTTGTGAACAATGTCGTCCAGGCCACCGAGCCTGAAGATGTGGCTCATTCCAAAAAAAATATGTTGATCGTGATCATGTAAAGGCTCATGAACGACTAATGAAAGATTATTTTGTCGATGAGTACAATGATGAAATGTCGAATTGAGATTTCGGTTGTTGAAGAGATTGTTTTTAAAAAATGTTTTGGAGATAAACGATAATTTGAATGGTTTAAAAAAGAGCTTGATACGGGGATATGAAGAATAGTTTTACGCCATTACAAAAATGCACATTGATCGAGGATCGATTCGCCAACTTGCATACGGTAAGACTTTCAACAATCCATTTGTCGATGATAATATAATTCCGGAGTTGCGAGATCAATATACACATTTTGACTTAGATTTGATGTTACGGAACACATTGCCACAAACTTGAACATCCATTTGTTTGACGAGGAGGGCAAGTAGTTTTCATGTATTTATTTTACCAGGTTTATCTACCCGTGTGTTACATAGGATTGAAAAAATGATATAATTAAAAGCTATTTTCTTTAGGCACCTCAACTTTTGCTAGAGATATCGGACTTAATGCCCTACTAAGGGCTTAATGGGGGCATTAAGCTAAAAGTTTATTCCTCCAATAATTTACACAACAGTAATTAAGTTTCAACGTTATCTAATCCCCCTAGAAATGCCAAATCCCGCCGTAGGAGACCCGTTAATTATCACTGAGGCCTCAGTCGATGACACACACCCGTGAATTCACATTCTCCACTTAGTCGGGAAATTCATTTGTACCATAATACCTTCCAAAAAGTTCCAGTTCACTGAGTTGTACGCCTTTTCAAAGTCGAATATAAAGAAAATGGCCCTGCCCTTCTTGAATTTAAGTCACACCAACAACTCATTCATAATTAACGGCCATTAAGGATGTGCCGACCTTGAATGAACGTCGTTTGGCATTCACTTATGATGAACCCAATGACTAGTTTAATTCTATTAGCTAAAATCTGGACAATAACCCTGTGAGCGCATCCAACAAGGCTAATAGGCCTGAAATTATCCATGTATAATGGTTCCTTAGATTTTTGGATCAAAGCAATAAAAAAATAGTTGAAACTCTTAGGAATAAAACCGGACGATCTAAATTGATCGAACACCCATTTAAATTCATCTTTAAAAATGTCTCGGTACCTTTTTATGAATCCGAGATTAAACCCATCTGGGCTGGAGGGCCTTGTCATTTTTGCAATCCCACACCCCGACCTTTAGTTCTGCTCGCGAGAATGAGGAAGGGAGGAATTCTGCCTGAACATTGGACAGTTTCTTGAACTCAGGATTCACGAACTTGGGACAATAAAGCTAACTACCTAAACCGCTACTCGAAATGCTCCCGAAAAACTTCCTTAACATCCGGAATATAAATAGTGGCGAAGCTTGGGTCAAAAGACGGTTGGGGCCGAAAGTCACGGGGCCAAAAAAGATGGGGTCACACTAAATATATAATATTTTTTTAGGACTAAACGGGTATAAATTTACACTACAGAGTGAAAAAACGAATGCGGCCTGGACCCAGCCTGGTCCGTGCTAAGCTTCCCCCTTGAATATAAACCACCTAGTTCCTGTCAATCAAAATACCATTTATCCTACTGTGACCTATATTATCTTTTAGTAATCCATGAATTTTTTATTTTTTTTAGTTTTCATCCCCTTCAGTTGTCAATTTAACGTTGCCTTTCTGTTGCGAAGGGGCTGCCAAAGGTGCTCAAGATGATTATTCTTACAGGTTGTTGGTGCATATGGTTGGAAAGGAATGGAGTGATCTTCAACAACAAAGCTCCTTCGTGTCATAGAGTTTTCTTAGAAATTAAATCTTGGAGTTTTTTGTGGTTTAAGCATCGATGTAAGTCTTGTAACATTAATTGGGACCGCTGGAATAAGTCCCCCATGTAACGCTCTCGGTGTTTTTGCCGGCCATAGCGTCTTGCTGTGGTTGGGCTTTATATATTTTGGCTGTTCAAAAAAAAAACGTTGCCTTTCTGTTTCAGGCCTCTAGGCTCTAATTTGCATACCCAAGAGCTCTTGAAGCCTATTCTTGCTAGGGTAGTTTACTTGTTTATTCATTTAAATATATAATTTAGTTTATTCTTGCTAGGCTAACTTTTTTACATATACTTTTTTTTAACTTGTTTTTATTTATTTAAAGATATAATATATTTTTATTTAAAAATGGTATGGTAGTTTCAGGCTTCGACTTGTGTCCAGGGTAGTTTAGATAGTCCGGGTAAAAATACCATGAAAGATTCTCATTTGGATTAGAGTAAAAAATCTTACGAGGTGAGAGGGTTCTACCCCCTTTACCATAACATATTTTAATTATATATAGAAATAGATTTTACTACTCGCACGTTGCTGCGGAGATAACACAGTTACACAAAGTAGTGACATGGACAAAATGTAACGTAAAAAAATAAAAATACAAAAAGACTATGCAACGACATTAAAATGAAAAACATAGTTAAATATAACACAAAATATTAGATGCCTAAAGGAAACCGTGAAACTAAAACTAAAACTAATACTAATGAAACGCTTTAAAAAAAGAGTTGCTACGGGTTTTTTATGCACCGATTAAAGTGCGATTGTGTAAAGAAAAACGTATTAAGTTACCATGGCTCATTATAAACAATTAATATAATTAAAAGAAATTATAGTTTTTATTTAAAAAAAATATAATTTAGTTGGTTATAGTAAATTAAAAAAAAATTAATTATTAGAAGAACCAATTAATCTTACTCTAAAAGAATAATTAGTTATTACACTACATATTTTTTTAAGAAAACAATTATGTATTACAGATTATACTAAAATAATTAATTAATTGTAATAATGTGTTTTTTTCTATTTTACTGTGTAAAGAAATGTCATTAAGATTAAAATAGTAAATAAATATTATTGTAGTTTGTATATAGATGGATAATTAGACAATATCTTACTACGTAATAAAAGAAAATCTCTCAATGTCACATGGCATTCTCACATACTGTCACATCAGCTAAATGTGTACAAATTTGTACACAACATAAAAACTCATGGTCATACCCGAACCTTGACTTATAATAATAACCCGGTTGTGTGGCCTTAACCCTAAAATCGATTGTCCAAAATCAGATGCACAAGTTATATCTCTTCGCTCCCTCATCTTCAAAGACGATCGATCTGGGCGATTAGGGTTCAACAACCGCTCTCTCATCTCCATAATCAAACATCTTCAATCTTTATGTCTGGTATGTTCTCGATTAAATTATCTCAATCCCTTATCATCTACGATGAATAATGCATCGATTCGTGTTTTCTGGACCATATTTTTTTCATTGTATCAATGTTTTACTTCGCGTTTTCTGGACCAGATTCTATTCATTGTCTTTTTTGGACCAGATTCTATTCTTACTGTTTATACGATAAAATAGATATGTATAATAAAATAAATTTGTATTTTATTTCAACCATTTATAAAACCTTTATATTATCACCACCGTTGATTAAGAATCAATGGTAAAACACATATTCCACATCATATCATATCACATCACAATTATAGTACTAATATAATAATAATAATATACAAATAGAGTTATGTAATTATGTTTATATAATAACTATTTTAAATCTAAAAAGTTTAACAAGTATTTTCGGTTGACACATATTTTTTTATTATTTTTATATAAGGTATCTTGGTTATTGTGTCTTATGTTTAGATGATTGTGTTTTATGTTTCAGACTATTATGTAATATATATTCATCATTGTGTTTTATGTTTTAGCTCATTTTATTTTTTATTTATTAATTTTTTTATGTATTAGATAATTTATTATTATAATCTTATTGTGTTTTACGTATTAGAAATATAGACTGCTGTTATTTAACAATTATGTTGTTCATAATCAATAGTTTTAGAAAAACACATTGACTAATAGAAAGTTACAATAAGAATGCGAAGAGCTGAAAACGTTTATTTTATTTTATTTTATATATAGCAATAATGTAATACTTTTAAAGATAAAAAATACTTGTTTTTATGGTGTAATTTAAAAAAGAAAAAATAATGTCATATACAAGAGCTATGAACGTACGTTTAAAGAATATGGGGATTTGATAAAAATAATTAACAAAAGCGATCAAAACTAAAATCTCTCCCATCCTTTTTTTCTCCACCAATTTAATCTTAATTATTAATTAGATTTAACGATTTCAAATCCTTCTTAACGTAAACAAATTTCTTAAAATATGTGAGTGTTTCTTATGGCGATCAATCGACAATATCACAACTGAACAACGATGTAGTGTTCCTATCAAATACAAAATAATATTATTTCTTCATGCTCAATTTCCCTCCGACACATAAGAGAGAAAGAGACGATAAAGGGTGACTTTACATGTGAGTACATTGTACTCCATCCAACATGCATGTTAATTCATGCAATTATGTTGTCATGGAAACAAAAGAGTGAGGTACTAGGAAATTTCAAGGAAACTATCGACATAATTGAAAGATGAATATATATGAAGTTAAAAAACTATTAATATTTATATTTTTCTCAAAGTTTTCAAACAATTAATTACACGTAGGTTTCTAGCACACATAGCTACATGTTGTCAAGTGCTATAAACACATTGTGTGATGTGCAATCAAAGCTCATTAGTGGGCGGATTCATGATTTTTTTTTTATTGAATTTACTTATTTTTTTTTATTTGGATTTGGTCGGTTTGGATCGGATAAGATTGATAACACAGTAACAATACGAATTAGCTATAGAAAATGTTTATTATGTTTGGGGGGGGGGGGGTTAAGACAAGTAATGACGGAGGGTACACATAGCCTACCCCTATATGCATTAAGATAGACATAAGTGACTTTTAAGTTTAAACTCAAATTAGCTACATAAAATGTTTATTATCCCGTTTGAGATAAACACAACCTACACGTACTTATTCCTAACTAAAACATGTTGAAAATTTTCACCATAATTAACTATGAATTTGAACTAAACTTAACCAACTACTAACAATTTGTATGTTTTGTAGCCAATCCATTGCCATTGACCCTCAGCTTCGAGCAATCCCTCTATAATTAGTGCCCGGTCTAACCACACTCAAAACAACTAGTCTGATTTCCTTGCCTATTCTGACCACCTTGGTTGCCTTGGCCATTCTGCCTTTGACTCTGCAAGCTTTTGCTATATGCCCCATCTTACCAAACTTGTTGCATTTTATACCACAATTGTCTTGATGATGAAAACCACATTTGTTACACTTGGGTTGCTTTCCCTTGTATCTACCTACAAAATCACTTGAACTCTGACTGTTCTGATTACCTTTGTTGCCATCAACCTTCCTGTTTTGAATCTGAACCGATTCATATTTGTTACAACCACTGTTGCTACCAGAACGATCCCACTTTCTTTTATTTTCAGTTGACCCGGCATAAAGTGGAAGAAACCTGAATTCTTTTACACGAAAGATTATCCCGGGTAGTAAGCCAGTCCAAAAAGAGCCTCCAAGCCAAGAAACCAACATTCTTGGGGGTCAAGTTATGCCAATAAAAGTGATGCTTCGGAATGGGCGGGGCTAAGGAATGCAACCTAGACTTGATGCTCATAACTAAAAACTCACTCGAAGGGCCCATCTCCCATTGACAACGGTCTCTACCAACCTGCAAGAAACATTTATCAAGCTAAGAAAATAAGGTTGTTAAGCTTGGTCAATTCAGCAATCGACCCCATGTCTCTAGACCAAATAGACAAAAACACCCAATGATCCTGTAACCAATAAATTTTTGTCCTTAACGAAGCACGATTTTGAAGCATCGAGGCAAAAAAGGCGAGGGAACTTTAGCATAAGGGGAACATCACCAAGCCACCAATCAATCCAAAATTGAATGACGATCCTGTTGGTTTTACAGTGGGTATCCGGGTTCCAGTTAAAAGTTATTACCGACTAAATTAACGGGTTAATTAATCTAATTAATTGTGCAGCGGAAAAGAGTTTTACAACGCAAATTAGTAAAACTGTAGACGGGATCTGATCAATGTGTACGCGTAAATACAGAAAAATAAATAATTAAATATCTAAGCGAGTTCGATATACCTTGGCGGAGTCCGAACAACCGTTCGAGACAGAGGGGTTCGACGAACTGGCTCTAGGGTAAACGGTAATGCCCGACTCGAACCAGGGAGTCAAGTCTTCAACCGACTATGAAGACAGGGCCTCAGGCACCACGGGCGCGTTAATCTCATGAACCGGTGGTGGTGGCGGTAAGGAAACCATGCCATGAATCATGGCATTCCAATCAAAGGGTTCCGTCATGCATGACGACGAAATCGATGCTACTTTGATTTCGTCCGACACACGTGGAGGGGACTAGGGGTGTAAACGAGCCGAGCCGAGCCCGAGCTCGTCTAGGCTTGAACTCGACTCGTGAAAAATTATTTAAGCTCGAGCTCGGCTCGTTATTATTAATTATTATTTTTTATATATTTTTGTAATTAAATTCGTATACATTTAGAATTATACTTTTTTATATAGAAAATAATACATATTATTTACTTATTTTATTATAATTTTATATATAATAATCATTATTTTTTTAAATATATTTAAAAAATTAAATAAAAATTATATAAATAAAAGCTCGTTAAAGCTCGTGAGCCGGCTTGAGCTCGATATGTAAAGCTCGGGCTCGAGCTCGTTTATTAAACGAGCCTTATTTCAAAGCTCGAGTTCGGCTTGAGCTCGTTAAGGCTCGCCTCGTTTTGAGCTTTTTATCGAGTCGATCTCGAGTAGCTCACGAGCGGCTCGACTCATTTACACCCCTAGAGTGGCGTCGGCCACTTGGAGCTTTCACCGGATTGGACGGTGGCGGCACGCGAGGGCTCAAACATGGGTCTCGGTGGCGCGGGTAAGGCGAGAACCACATCACGGTGGTCCTCGCCGAAGATATCGATGGCGGCGGCGACAGCAATGGTCTCCAATTTCAACGCAACAACGATCAACCTAGGATCCCTTTTTCACCATCCTGGCGGCGGCAAGCAACGGAATGGTGGTGGTGTTGGTTTGCGTCGAACAAGAAGGGAGAGAGAGGAGGGCGACGACGATCGCAAAAGGGAGGAGGGGAGATGAGGATTTTCGAGAACCAGGGTTCTCCTCTCCTAATCTCTCCTTTTAATCTTCTACGATGGGCTTTAGGCACGCTAAGCCCATCTTGCGGTCCGTTGCTCCAAAACCACTAAAACATGTGATATTACTAGTCCGTTAACCCGGTAACGACTAGACAATATCCCGTCGATTTTTCTCATAAACAATTTTTACGATAAATCTGTTTCGTTACGATTAATTAAATAAATAACTAGTATTTATTTATTTTAACCATTTTAATTAATTAATTAACAAGTAATTAATTATTTAGTTCGTTGACTCTGATGTAACTCTTCCGGGTCAAAACCGGGTCGGTTACGTTAAATGTCGGGTCATGACATCTAATATCCAACATAGCCATCCCCCACCAAACTAGAAACAGAAGCACTAAGATCCAAACTTATAGTTGCAAAGTCGGACGCGTTCTTGTGGAACTGCTTCCACGAGCTAGCCAACGAGGGATTAATAGGTATGAAATTCCAAGTCCTCGACCGGTTGTGGATATCCCAAATGATCTTCCACTAAAGAGCCCATGTTTCATTCTTGAACCTCCACCACCATTTAGCATGTAAACCATATTAGCCCCCCACCCCCACCCACCCCCTCCCCCGAAGAGAACCAAGACCCAAACCACCATACTCCCTAGGAGCTTCAAGAGTATTTCAAGCAACCCAATTAATGTGCCTATCATTCCCATTTCGGCCCCATAAAAAGTCCCTCCTGATGCAATCAAGCTTCTCAATTACCGTCAAAGAGCACGGTAAAGAGAGAAATAATAAGTAGGAAGAAAGTTAAGCACGAGCAAAGGAAAGTGTGTTAGCCTTCCAAGTGGAGAGTCTGATTTTAAAGACCTCAATGACCGGCTTCCAATTCTTACTAAGATTCATGTGTGCCCCAATCTGAAGACCAAGGTACTTAAGAGGTTACACCCCCGCGTTGCATTTAAAAGAGGCCGCTATGGAATCAACCTCACAACTATTAACCCCAATGCCGAAAATGGTAAAGGTGGAGATATTCACCCCAAGCCCTGAAATGAGATAGAAGCGTCGCAAAATTCTCCTAAGGTTGGCCAGATTGGAAATCGACCACTCACCCCCAAAAAAGCATCATCGGCGAAAGGTGAATGGGAGAAAACCGATCCAAAGCCGGAGCATCGAATGCCATGATTAAGGCCCAATAAGCAAGCCTTCTTCATGAAGGAGGACTGACCTGTATAGAAATGATAAACAAAAAACGAGATAGCGGATCCCCTTGTCGAAGGCCCCTTTGACAAAAAATTTCATTGGTAGGGGAACCATTAACAAGAACCGAAGCCTTCGAACACGTAACAATAGCCATGACCCATTTCCGCCATATCAAAGGAAAGTCCATTTGGAAAAGAACTTTGTCAAGAAAATCCTAAGATAAGGAATCGAAGAAATATCAACCTTAAATATGAGACCCGCCTATTTACATTTTTTAAGCCATGTCGTAACTTCATTGAGCATTAACGGGTCGTCCAGAATACTACGATTCGCTAAATAGGCCGATTGCTCCTCCAAAATGGGACCCCAATAACCCCTGTAAAACGATTAATGAGAACTTTAGAGATAACCTTGTTAATGCATCAAATAGGGCTAATGGGCCGAAAGTTGGCCAAGTAGATAGGATCACCAACCTTAGGGATCAGGGCGATAAACGTAGAGAAGCATAATTGATTCAAAGAGTCAGACACAAAGAAGCTCTCGAACAACTTAAGTAAGTCCAACGCAAAACCATCCCAACATCGCTTTAAGAAATCCATATTAAACACATCCAGGAGCCTTAGCACCATCACAATCCCATAAAGCGTTTTTAATTTCAAGCATAGGGAAAGGCAGGACAAGGCCCTCGGCTTCAGAATCCGATAACTTGGGGATATCAGGACAAAGAAATCGGTGTTGATTAAAACATGGATTCGAGAATTTATGGTTAAAGAAATCCTTAACTGATTAGTTGATAAGAGTAGGATCCGAGGTCCATACACCCCCAATAGTTAAACCATTAAACATGTTGTTCTTCAGATTAGAGTTAATGTTACCGTGGAAATAATGAGAGTTTTCATCCCAATCCCGAGCCCATTTGGATCTAGCCTTTTGTTGGAGGTCCGCAAGCCTAGTTTTCTCTATGTCCAAAATTAACCTTTTATAGTTGATTCTTTTGTCAATTTCTTCCTGAGTCAGGGCCCTTGAATCAGCCACCAGGTCCAGCAAATGCATATCCTTTTTGGTCCGATCCAAAATGTGATCCTCGAAAGCACAAGCGTTAGATATCCATAAATAATCTTACATTTTAGCCATTTGAGTTTGGTAGCCAGAGCCATATCGAGAGGACCATGAAACGCAAAAGAGGAGCAAAATTGAAGCACCATAGCGATAAAGTCGGGTCTATCAAGCCAAGAGTTGAAAACTTGAAAAAATCAGACCGAAGTCACAAGCAGATGTCGAGAATAGGATAGGGCAATGGTCTGAGAGAAGACGTGGAAGACCAAGAACAGTAGCAGTCGGGAAAAGTTTAAAAAAATCAAAGCAAACCAGAAATCTTGCTCAATTTAGTGTCGTTATCAGATAGATAGGTGAATTGGATACGAGAAGAATGATACTCAACGAGGTTAGCCAATTCGATAAAAGAACTGAAGTGAGCCCATTATCCGCCACAAATCTAGAATTAAGACACTTAAAATCAGACCTTACGCCGTTAAAACCAATAAAAACCCATAGATTGTGCAACTCAAACCTAAACCAAAGAAAAATAGACCACAGACTTCGCCTAGCAATAGGATCGCTTGGCGCATAGATATAAGCCAAATTGATATCATGACCTGAGCCGATGAGAAGACCAGATACGATGAGGTAGTTTCTACCCTGATGCACACTAGACACCCTAAGAATACTAGGGTCCCAGATCGACACTAACCCACCCGCCCGAAAGCCTCCACTCTTAACCTGAAAACGAGATGAGCCCCAAAAGTTTCGGAAACAAATCGACTTATAGCCAGCCATGGGTGGATCTACCTAGGACCCAGTGGGGTCCTTGGCACCCACTCAAATTGCAAAATTTATAGGTAATTACTTAAACTAAATGATTAAGGCACCCAAAGTTTTTTTTCGAAGCACCCAAAATTTGTAAAATGACCTCTTTTTAGTTGTTTTTTGTCATACAAGGTTTGTGAAAATAGCTTTTTTTGGTTGTTTTTTTTTGCACCCAAGACACCCAAAGTTATCGTATTCTTGAATGAAAATAACTCATTTTGAAACTATTTTATTTATTTATTTTATTTTTTACTGGTTTTTCTTTGACACCCACTCAATAAGTTTTCTGGATCCGCTAGGTCAGCAAATTTAGTTTCCAGTATAGAAATTAAATTGACACTATTGCTGGTTTTGATATCCTCAACCCAATTAGCTACTTTTGATGCCCTGAACCCATTTATGAATTTCATTGAATTTAATTTAGTTGTTTTGGTTAGAATTTTGAATAGTTAGTGAATTTAGTTGTGATTCATGATTTTTCCAAGCAGTTGGTGTATCTTGAAAAGTGACTGCTATTAAATAAAATTTCATAGATCCATGTCGTCCCAATTGTCGATTCATGATTTTTGGTAGGTAGTTTTAGAAAAAGAGAAAAAAACAATTGTCGATTCATGATTTTTGGTAGGTAGTTTTAGAAAAAGCGAAAAAGGTGGTTTTAAAAAAGTAAAGGAAAAAAAAAGTTTTTTATATAATAAGTTTATCAGAATTCCACGTGTCATTATTTCACAAAAAGAGATATTTAGTTAGTATTTTGTGGGAGTTTATTTTCAAAAGAATGAGATTTTAAAATTTATTTACCAAATCGGTGTAGTTGAAAACTTAATTACTAAAATAAGTATTTTCTTTTTTTATTAGTTTCTCTCTCTAAATATCATTGGATAACTTTAAGTTTTTTAATTTACAATAGTTATTGAATTAAAAACATCATAAAAGTGAATGAAAAATTATGGAGGTTAAGGATTCAAATCCCACCAGACACAAAAATGAATGATGAATAAAAAATTATACATGTGGGTCAGAGGTTTTATCACAGTGGGCCTTAGGGCAGTGGATTTCCTATGGGATAGATATGCAACATAGAGGGTCTTGGTTACTCGCACGGCCTATGATTGCAGCATGTCATGGGTAGTATCATTTGACATGATGAGACCTCCGAGTAACCGAGTGTTTGCCGTTAAAAAAAAAACCATAAAAGTTACTTTTCAAGAAACTTAAAAAATATTTATAAGTTTTTTTCCTAATTAATTACTGGATCAAGCAACTGTTCTAATTTACTACCATGACTATTCTCTTTATTAATAAACTTAAAAAAAAAAAACTTGACTCGTTACTTAAAAAAAACCATCTCAAGACCTATATTTATACTCTCCAAATACTAATCTTAACATACTTCATACTCTATTTAAATAATTAAATAAACATCAATTAGAACTTGTCCTAGTTAACCAATAGGTCACTAGTTCGATTCTTGAGCATAGTGATCGCCTTTTTCATTATTGTCCTAGTGGTCGTCTTTTTCATTATTGTTTCAACGTCATCTTTAATATAAAAAATATAAACATATTTAGTTTGTTTATTTTAACCTGTACAAACTAAAAATAATAAGGAATATGATCAAAATAAAATTTTCGAACATGTATATATAATCTCAATACAAACACAATAATATCTAAAAGTAATTTTAAAATTTTCGTTTATGACCAAGGCTGTGGCAGTAGGTGTTTTTGAGGGCATAAAGTGTCCTAATTAGGGACCTACCTTGTCTCACTTATTATTTGCGGACGATGCAATCATTGTTGGCGATTGGAGTGAGGAAAACATGAAGAACCTAATTCGTATCCTGTGGGTTTTTTATGTTGTTTCCGGGCTGAAAGTTAACTTGAGTAAATGTCGTCTTTTTGGGCTCAATGTTAGTGAGGATGAGGCTGAAACTTGGGCTGCTTTCTTTAACTGCGGCATGGGCGTTCTACCTTTTATCCATCTTGGTATCATGGTAGGTGCGAACATGAACCGGGTTAAGAATTGGGACCCGGTGGTTAAGGTGTTTGAAAGGAGGTTATCGTTATGGAAAGCGTCTAAGCTATCTATGGGGGGTAGACTAGTGCTTGTGAAAGCGGTTCTTGATGCCCTTCCAATCTACTATTTTTCTCTATTCAAAGCCCCCGTGACTGTCACTAAGAAGCTCGAAAGCTTGCGTATGAGATTTCTTTGGAGTGGTAAGATGGAAAAGCGGAAAATCCATTGGGTCCTTCGTGAAGAGGTCACTAGGCCGGCTAAAAAGGGGGGGCTGAACTTGGCCTCTTTGGATGATATGAACAAGAGTTTGCTCACCAAGTGGATATGGCGTTATAAGACGGAACCGTTTAATCTATGGCGAAAGGTAGTCTACTCGTTGCATGAAAGTAATAAGCGAGTCACGTTTGTTCCCTTTAACAAGTTGGCAAGTGGGGTGTGGAGGGAAGTGGCGGGTGTTGTGACACCCGAGAATTTCAAGGTTAACTTCCGTTAGACAAACCCGTTAGTTACGTTATAAGTAGCTAATGCATAACTAGGCCGAATACGTCCACGACCTTTGGTTGATCACCGAACCCGTCCACATGTGTTATGTGTTCATCATTAATTGTCCTTATGTGCAATGTGATTTAAATACATGACTTATTATTGTGAATAGCATGATTAATTGTAAATACTTGATTATGTGAAAATTGCCTGAATTTGGTAGTCAGCGAAACTACCGAGCGAAATTACAGATTCGCCCGGTAGCAGGCTAGACTGATCAGTGTGTCCGAGACCAGAGCCAGTTTCGCCAGTCAGCGAAACTGCCAGCGAAACTAGCCCCTGATATAAATAAACATTATAAACCCTAGTAGCCTCATTTGCTCAAACCACACAACAACACACACACACTCTCCTGATCAGCTGAGAAGATCACCTAAGGACCAAGATCTCAGCCTCTAGACCATCATCTCATCTCATCTATCGATTCTATAATCAACCGTGAGTCCCAAAATCTATGCTTTATGTGTTTTCTATATGTTTTCTTCTTAAAGCATGCTCAAACCTTCATGATATTGCTTGATCTTCTGTATATATGCTTTAGGATGCTAGATCTGTAATAAAGTTGATAACTTTACGTATGAAATCCATCCATGATTAGAGATTTGTGCAAAATAGGTCATTTTAGGGTTTTGAACCTATTTTAGAGATTTGATGATCAAAATGCATGTTAAACTTGTTAAAGTTGCTTGATTTATGCTAGTAAATGCCTATGGATGCTAGATAGTGAATTGCATGTATGATCAGAAGCTGTTAGGTTGATTTTTAGGCAAATCCGTATGTTTTTCGCGACCAGCGAAACTGTTGTTCTCTGGGCGAAACTAAGTAGCGAAATTGTGTGTCCTTCCAGCGACACTGACCAGCGAAACTATAGTGTCGCCGGGAACCTGACCAGACCAGCTCGAGCGAAACTATCGAGCGAAATACCTGAACGAAAGTTCAAACCAGTTTCCCTGCGAAACTAGGCTAGCGAAACTGCGTCAGCAGTTTCGGGCGAAACTAGCCTAGCGAAACTGTGTCACCGGGCATTGCCTAGCGAAAGTGCTGCCCGTGCACCTAGCGAAACTGCCTAGCGAAACTATGCTAGCGAAACTAAGACCTGACCTAAAAACCAAACTTGTGAAATTTGCTTAAGTGTTATGCCATGACTTGCATGATTTTGCCATGATGAAACATGTTTGATATCTGATTCATATAAACCCTTGCTTATGATCAACCATTGGTGTCGTGTGTCGGTATGTCGAGTCATAGTTGCAACGTGCTATGTTATGGGCCATAGTGGCGTTAAGTAAAGATTAGACACGAAACTAATACTTAAGACCTAAACGTGTTCATAGGTCTTCGATAAGCGATACTTGGATTATTAGCAAGTGTAGCAGTGCAACCAAAGGTGAGTGTCACTAACCCGCTTACCGTGAGTCCGATGGGCCACACCGAATAACTTAACGAAAAACAATGCTGACAAACTCGAGAGTGCTAGGCACCTCACTGATAAACATAAGAACACGGGATGCTTGGCACCCACTTGATGAACTGAAGTTTTTTATGGGAACACTTGTGAATTCTGAATAAACGATTTCTGAAACGAAAACTGTTTTAATATGGCTAGTGTAGGTTAAAGCCTAAACCATATGATATCACATGTTTTCTAAGGATGCCTTATAACTTAAAAGTCCTCAACTAAAATTGTGCCATTAATTTGTGAAAGCGAGGGGATGTTGGGTAGATCTACTGGAGTTTGACAAACTCCGCCCCGTGGCACGGGGAGTGCACGGAGGTACAATATCAGCCTATTTGACCGTGGTCCCGAGAGGACACGGGGGAGGCAGAAACCGCGATGACTTGGTCCGCACTGTACGGGATGGCTCGGCCCCCACAAAATAAGTCAGCTTTGGTACAAACTTCCTTAGAGCATGGAACAACGGATTAGCTACCCGCGATATCGGTTGAGTCCTTTAACTTTACGGAACTAGTACATACCCGATGACGTGGTCACGGACAAACCTTTTATAAACTGAGAATTAAATACAAGCATTGCTTTTCACAAATGAATATTTTGTAAGTACATTTTGATACGAACAATGATTATGAGACCGGGCCAATGCATGACAAGCCCACTGTGAACTCACCAACCGTTAGGTTGACACTTGCGTGGTTTAAACTTTTGCAGATCGCTAAGGAGTATCCGGAGCGGGTTGGCATGGCACTTGAAGACCTTTGTTTTGATTTAAACTAAATTGGGAATTTAAAACAATGTCTATGTAAAGCACGTGGTTAGTGCTAAAACAATATTTTATTCCGCTGCGTTGTGTTTGAAACTTTGATTTATAATTTGTGTTTGAACTAACCCTGATTCGTTTAGTATTTGTAACTATGGTTGTGGATCCTGGTCTAGTCGCGCCCCTTAACGGTATAAACTCCGTTAGTGGTATTTTGGGGGTGTGACAGATTGGTATCAGAGCCATAGGTTGCAGAGAACTGGAATCATTTTTGAAAACGATTTGGAAACTGCAACTTGAAAAACCTTGGTTACAAAACAAACAAACAAATTCCCAAAGACAAAATTTTTACGTGCCAACCTGGGATACTCGCTCTGCTGTGTAAGTAAAAGCTTAGTACGTACAGATATATGTATATATATATATATAAGTATATATATAGACCGTGTCTAAGTAGTCTAACGGAAGGACCTTAGGAAATTTTCACACGAATACGAAATGCGACCGCGAATACGCACACTACTCTGGGGAAAGCAACAACGAAACGATGCTACACGCTACGTCCTGATTTCTACTACGACGACTACGCCGACGGTGACTTTATGGGAAGCCGACCTTCGACGATAGCAATTACGACGTTCTTCGACGACGCCTCGATTTTGCACAAAAATTTTTTCTGGACTAATAGAGGGATAACGGGAACTGGCTAATATACATATTATGGGATATGTATAAAATATAACTGTGACTGAACACTGGCTACTTTAACTGTTCAGCAAGATGTCTGGAAGAGGAAACGGAAGAGGCGGTATTAACATGACGCCTGCACAGCTGCAAGCGATGATTGCTGAACATGTGCAAGCCGCGGTGGCAGCCGTCCAAGCTGCATATGCCGCACAGGGTAACTATTATGCCAGTTAAGGCACAAAGCAATTATATCGTGACCTGTTTAATTTTAAAGTCCGAACTATTTATGCATCAGGAAACCAACACCACTGCACGTACAAGTCTTTCATGGACTGTAAGCCGATGATGTTTTCCGGCGAAGAAGGAGCTGTAGGACTCCTCCGATGGATTGAGAAGTCCGAGAAGGTCTTCTCCATGTGTAATTGCCCAGCGGACAGCAAGGTTAAGTTTGCTACTGGTACTTTCGAAGGAGCTGCACTCTCCTGGTGGAACGCTGAAATTCAAATGGTTGGGCTAGAAGCAGCTGATAACATGCAGTGGGCAGCATTTAAGGAGCTGATCATGGAAGAATACTGTCCCCGCGATCAAGTGAAGAAGCTTGAGGGTGAATTCCTGAATTTGAAGATGTCTGGGTCTGAGGTTGAACAGTACACTGCACGATATCACGAGTATGAGGTCTTGTGCCCCTCAATGGTCGACGCTGAGTTCAAACGCATTGAGCGTTACCTGGAAGGCCTCGCGCCTCAAATCAAGGGATTGGTAACTGCCAGCAACCCTGCTAACGTGCAGCAAGCCATTCGTTTGGCTCACAAGCTTACTGATCAAGAGGTCGAGAAGGGTACGCTACCTGCGAAAGCCACTGAAAAGACTGCCTTAAGTGGCAAAAGAAAAGCTGAAGATGAAGCTCCTGAGAACTCGATGAATGTTCAGAGTGTGGGTAATAGCACTGGGAGGTCTTTCAACTCCCAAGGTCAAAGCAAGAGATCAGGGAACAACAGTAGCAACTACCGCCAGGGTGGTAATGGTCAAGGCAACTACAGGGGTAACCTGCCCTTGTGCAACAGATGTGGGAAGCATCATGCTGGTGCTTGTAGGAAGAATGTGAACTGTGAAAGGTGTGGCAAGGGAGGCCACGAAGCAAAAGACTGTTGGGCGACCTTGCCCGAACAACAAAATCGCCCCAGAAGAAACAATAACTATGGGAACAATCGGGGTAATGGAAACAACGGTCAGAACCAGAACAACAACAATGGAGGAGCCTGTGGCTGCTTTGAGTGTGGTGCTCAAGGCCACATTAAAAGAGACTGCCCTCAGTTAAGAAGACAAGGTAATGGCAATCAGGGGAATAACGGTGGGAATGGTAACGGTGGAGGAAATGGTAATGGGAATGGCAATGGTAATGGTGGAAACGGGAATGGTGGAAATGGTAGAGGTCGAGCTTTCGTCATGGGCCAGGGTGAAGCTCGCAATGATGCCAACGTGATCAACGGTAAATTTATTTTGAACGGTTTCTTTGCTACTGTTTTATTTGATTCTGGTGCTGAGAAAAGTTTTATTTCCACTAAATTTGCTAGAATAATTAATGCTAAACCGATTGCCCTAGACGCTAAATATGTGGTAGAACTAGCAAATGGTAAACTTCATGATACTACCCAGATAGTTAAGGATTGTAAGTTAGAACTAGCGGGCCATACCCTAGGAATCGACCTTATGCCTTTCCCAATTGGTAGTTTCGACGTTATAGTAGGAATGGATTGGTTATCCGAGAATCGGGCTGAAATTTTATGTAAGGAAAAGGTGGTTCGTATTCCACTCGAAGACGGCAAAGAATTAACGGTTCAAGGTGAAAAAGGTGGAGTAGTAACTGGTATTATCTCGTTTCTCAAAGCTCAGAAATGCCTCCGTAAGGGTCACTTCGCGATTCTTGCAAACGTCACTGACACGACACATCCCGAGCGCAAAATTGATGATTACCCGATAGTTCGCGACTTTCAAGACGTATTTCCTGAGGATCTGCCTGGTTTGCCTCCATTTCGACAAGTTGAGTTTGGGATTGATTTAGCTCCAGGTGCCGCTCCGATCGCACGCGCACCTTACCGATTGGCTGTAAGTGAACTCAACGAACTCTCCTCACAACTGCAAGAGCTACTCGACAAGGGGTTTATTCGTCCAAGTTCGTCTCCATGGGGAGCTCCGGTACTGTTTGTTAAGAAGAAGGATGGAACGTTCCGCATGTGCATTGACTACCGAGAACTTAACAAAGTTACGATCAAGAATCGGTATCCACTTCCTCGAATCGACGATCTCTTCGATCAACTGCAAGGTTCAAGCTACTTTTCAAAGATTGATCTACGGTCTGGATATCACCAGCTTCGCGTTCGTGATGAGGATGTACCTAAGACAGCTTTCAGAACTCGGTATGGACACTACGAGTTCCTGGTTATGCCGTTTGGGCTAACCAATGCACCTGCTGTATTTATGGATCTAATGAATCGAGTGTGCAAGCCGTACCTCGACAAGTTTGTGATAGTCTTCATCGACGATATTTTGATCTACTCCAAGTCGAAGGAAGAACACGAGGAGCACCTGCGACTTATACTGGAATTGCTCCGTAAGGAACGGCTTTATGCTAAGTTTTCGAAGTGTGACTTTTGGATCCGCGAAGTCCAGTTTCTTGGGCACATTGTAAATGAAGAAGGAATCCATGTAGATCCAGCCAAAGTGGAAGCAATTAAGAACTGGTCTACCCCAAGAGCGCCAACAGAGATCCGACAATTTTTAGGGCTTGCCGGATATTATCGAAGGTTTATTAAAGGTTTCTCTCAACTGGCTCAACCCCTAACGGCCTTAACGCACAAAGGAGTGCAATACAGATGGGGTGAAAAGGAAGAGCGCGCATTCCAAACGCTTAAAGATATGTTATGTTCGGCTCCAATTCTTGCGTTACCCGATGGAATAGACGACTTTGTGGTTTACTGCGATGCATCGATTCAAGGACTCGGTTGCGTGTTGATGCAACGAGATAAAGTAATTGCCTATGGGTCCAGGCAGCTAAAGGATACTGAAAAGAATTATACAACGCATGATTTGGAAATGGGAGCCGTTGTTCATGCACTTAAGATTTGGAGACATTACCTATATGGAACAAAGTGCACGATATTCACCGATCATAAAAGTCTACAGCACATCTTTGATCAGAAAGACCTCAACATGCGACAACGACGGTGGGTCGAGTTACTAAACGATTATGATTTGGCTATTAAGTATCATCCTGGAAAAGCCAACGTTGTGGCCGATGCCCTGAGCAGAAAAGAATACGAAAAGCCTCGTCGGGTACGAGCGCTTCAACTTACAATACATTCAGGATTACCGGATCGAATCCGTGACTGCCAACGAGAAGCTTTGAAAGCAGAAAACTTCGCAGCTGAAGCACTACGTGGTGTAGATGGCCATTCTGAAGTTAAGTCCGATGGACTCACGTATTATAATGACAGAATCTGGGTTCCAATGTTTGGAAATCTCCGTGAGCTCGTGATGGACGAGGCTCACAAGTCAAGATATTCGGTGCACCCTGGATCAGATAAAATGTATCAGGACTTGAAGAATCTTTATTGGTGGCCGAATATGAAAGCCGACATTGCTCGATATGTGGCTAAGTGTTTAACATGTTCAAGGGTCAAGATTGAATACCAAAAGTCTTCTGGTTTACTACAACAACCAAAGATCCCAGAATGGAAATGGGAGGACATCTCCATGGATTTTGTAACGGGATTACCTCATCGATCAAACCAACCGGATGCGATTTGGGTTGTCATCGATCGACTAACCAAATCGGCACATTTCATTCCGATGAAGGAAAGTGATAATATGGATAAGTTGACAAAGCTGTACATTGACCGAATTGTGAAGCTTCACGGTGTGCCAAAGACTATAATTTCTGATCGAGATCCTCGATTCACTTCCCGGTTATGGCAATCAATGCAGGAAGCATTGGGAACCCGATTAGACATGAGTACAGCTTATCACCCGCAGACTGACGGTCAGACGGAACGAACGATTCAAACCTTAGAAGATATGCTCCGAGCTTGTGTTCTGGACTTTGGAAAAGATTGGGAGACTCACCTTCCACTGGTGGAGTTCTCTTACAACAATAGTTATCATTCAAGTATAGGTGCTGCACCTTTTGAAACACTTTACGGCAGAAAATGTAGATCGCCCGTGTGTTGGGCTGAAACAGGTGAGAAAGGGCTCACTGGACCGGAAGTTATCCATGATATGACCGAACGGATTATTCAAATCAGACAACGGCTAGCTGCAGCGCGTGATCGACAAAAGAGTTATGCCGACAAACGCCGAAAACCTCTGAAGTTCGAGGTAGGTGACAAAGTATTGTTGAAGGTATCTCCCTGGAAGGGAGTGATACGCTTCGGAAAGCGTGGAAAGTTAAATCCTCGCTACATCGGTCCGTTTGAAATTATTGGGGAAGTAGGCCCGGTGGCCTATCGATTGCAACTCCCTGCTGAACTCGACGGAGTTCACAACGTGTTTCACGTTTCCAATCTAAAGAAATGTCTGGCAGAAGACATCGAAATAATTCCTCTGGAGGAATTGGAAATTGACGAACATTTGAGATTTATTGAGCAACCAGTAGAAATCATGGGACGCGAGGAGAAAGCCCTCAAACGTAGCAAGATTCCGATCGTCAAGGTGCGATGGAACTCAAGACGTGGACCTGAATATACTTGGGAACGTGAGGATCAGATGAAGAAAAAGTATCCTCACCTGTTCGAGCAAACGTCCACGGAAACTCATGGTATGATTTAAATTTTGGGGACCAAAATTCCTTAACGGGAGGAGGATGTGACAACCCTAAAACTTTTTGCTTTCTTTCCCCAGCGACGATAGCAACGACGACAGCTGATGCTGCGAACGCTACGACACAAGAATAATTTTCGGGACGAAAATTCCAATTTCAGGGGAATGATGTGACACCCGAGAATTTCAAGGTTAACTTCCGTTAGACAAACCCGTTAGTTACGTTATAAGTAGCTAATGCATAACTAGGCCGAATACGTCCACGACCTTTGGTTGATCACCGAACCCGTCCACATGTGTTATGTGTTCATCATTAATTGTCCTTATGTGCAATGTGATTTAAATACATGACTTATTATTGTGAATAGCATGATTAATTGTAAATACTTGATTATGTGAAAATTGCCTGAATTTGGTAGTCAGCGAAACTACCGAGCGAAATTACAGATTCGCCCGGTAGCAGGCTAGACTGATCAGTGTGTCCGAGACCAGAGCCAGTTTCGCCAGTCAGCGAAACTGCCAGCGAAACTAGCCCCTGATATAAATAAACATTATAAACCCTAGTAGCCTCATTTGCTCAAACCACACAACAACACACACACACTCTCCTGATCAGCTGAGAAGATCACCTAAGGACCAAGATCTCAGCCTCTAGACCATCATCTCATCTCATCTATCGATTCTATAATCAACCGTGAGTCCCAAAATCTATGCTTTATGTGTTTTCTATATGTTTTCTTCTTAAAGCATGCTCAAACCTTCATGATATTGCTTGATCTTCTGTATATATATGCTTTAGGATGCTAGATCTGTAATAAAGTTGATAACTTTACGTATGAAATCCATCCATGATTAGAGATTTGTGCAAAATAGGTCATTTTAGGGTTTTGAACCTATTTTAGAGATTTGATGATCAAAATGCATGTTAAACTTGTTAAAGTTGCTTGATTTATGCTAGTAAATGCCTATGGATGCTAGATAGTGAATTGCATGTATGATCAGAAGCTGTTAGGTTGATTTTTAGGCAAATCCGTATGTTTTTCGCGACCAGCGAAACTGTTGTTCTCTGGGCGAAACTAAGTAGCGAAATTGTGTGTCCTTCCAGCGACACTGACCAGCGAAACTATAGTGTCGCCGGGAACCTGACCAGACCAGCTCGAGCGAAACTATCGAGCGAAATACCTGAACGAAAGTTCAAACCAGTTTCCCTGCGAAACTAGGCTAGCGAAACTGCGTCAGCAGTTTCGGGCGAAACTAGCCTAGCGAAACTGTGTCACCGGGCATTGCCTAGCGAAAGTGCTGCCCGTGCACCTAGCGAAACTGCCTAGCGAAACTATGCTAGCGAAACTAAGACCTGACCTAAAAACCAAACTTGTGAAATTTGCTTAAGTGTTATGCCATGACTTGCATGATTTTGCCATGATGAAACATGTTTGATATCTGATTCATATAAACCCTTGCTTATGATCAACCATTGGTGTCGTGTGTCGGTATGTCGAGTCATAGTTGCAACGTGCTATGTTATGGGCCATAGTGGCGTTAAGTAAAGATTAGACACGAAACTAATACTTAAGACCTAAACGTGTTCATAGGTCTTCGATAAGCGATACTTGGATTATTAGCAAGTGTAGCAGTGCAACCAAAGGTGAGTGTCACTAACCCGCTTACCGTGAGTCCGATGGGCCACACCGAATAACTTAACGAAAAACAATGCTGACAAACTCGAGAGTGCTAGGCACCTCACTGATAAACATAAGAACACGGGATGCTTGGCACCCACTTGATGAACTGAAGTTTTTTATGGGAACACTTGTGAATTCTGAATAAACGATTTCTGAAACGAAAACTGTTTTAATATGGCTAGTGTAGGTTAAAGCCTAAACCATATGATATCACATGTTTTCTAAGGATGCCTTATAACTTAAAAGTCCTCAACTAAAATTGTGCCATTAATTTGTGAAAGCGAGGGGATGTTGGGTAGATCTACTGGAGTTTGACAAACTCCGCCCCGTGGCACGGGGAGTGCACGGAGGTACAATATCAGCCTATTTGACCGTGGTCCCGAGAGGACACGGGGGAGGCAGAAACCGCGATGACTTGGTCCGCACTGTACGGGATGGCTCGGCCCCCACAAAATAAGTCAGCTTTGGTACAAACTTCCTTAGAGCATGGAACAACGGATTAGCTACCCGCGATATCGGTTGAGTCCTTTAACTTTACGGAACTAGTACATACCCGATGACGTGGTCACGGACAAACCTTTTATAAACTGAGAATTAAATACAAGCATTGCTTTTCACAAATGAATATTTTGTAAGTACATTTTGATACGAACAATGATTATGAGACCGGGCCAATGCATGACAAGCCCACTGTGAACTCACCAACCGTTAGGTTGACACTTGCGTGGTTTAAACTTTTGCAGATCGCTAAGGAGTATCCGGAGCGGGTTGGCATGGCACTTGAAGACCTTTGTTTTGATTTAAACTAAATTGGGAATTTAAAACAATGTCTATGTAAAGCACGTGGTTAGTGCTAAAACAATATTTTATTCCGCTGCGTTGTGTTTGAAACTTTGATTTATAATTTGTGTTTGAACTAACCCTGATTCGTTTAGTATTTGTAACTATGGTTGTGGATCCTGGTCTAGTCGCGCCCCTTAACGGTATAAACTCCGTTAGTGGTATTTTGGGGGTGTGACAGGTGTAAACGGTTTCCTGATGTCTAAGGGTATTAGCCTGCGAAATCTCATTCAGTTTGATGGTAGAGACTGGAAGTGGGGGGCTGACCCGTCTGGTGTGTTCAGTTCGAAGTCGGTCAGAAACCTCCTGGAGGAAGGCAGGAATGATGGTGACGTGGCTGTGTACGAGTGGTGTAAAAGTGTGCCTAGAAGCGTTAATCTTTTTGCTTGGAGGATGCACCGAAACCGTTTAGCGACTTATGAGGAGCTGTAGCGAAGACATGTTCCTGTTTCTAATCCTTTGTGCAGATTTTGTGATGATGGCGAGGAGACAGGGATGCATCTTTTCACTTCTTGTTTTAACGCGGCGGTGGTGTGGAACGCCATCTCTAGTTGGTGTAACATTCCCCCAATCTTTGCGTTTGACGTTCGGGATTTATTTGAGATCCACAAAGGGATAAGGGACAAGAAAAAGGCGATGCTAGTTCATGTTATCATCCTAGCGACTTGTTGGGTTATATGGCGTGTGCGGAATGAAATGATCTTTGACAACAAGAGACAATCCGTTGCATTCATAATCAAGGAAGTTAAAGCTAGTAAGCTATCTTTGGGTTAAGAATAGATTAAAGTCGGTGTCTATTGAGTGGGAACAATGGTGTAATTTTTCGTTGTAATCTTGTCCTTGTTTTGCCGCCTAGCACCTTGCTAGGGGCCGTTTATTGAAAGTTGCTGTTCAAAAAAAAAAACTATTCGATATTGGACAAAAATAATCCTACCTATTTTTTTGGATAATATTAGTCTTATAAATACACCCTGTTTATTCTAATAATCTTTTTACGTTAAAAAACTAACCCCGTTAGTTTGTGATGACGTGGAGGACCAAAAATGTCATTTTTTAAACTTGTTTCTATTTAAAAAACCTGCGGGACCAATCTTGTCATTTTGTAAACTTAATTTAAATAAATAAAAAAAAGAAAGAAAACACCCTCTTCTCCGGCAAAACCCGTAACCGGCAACCCGTCTCCGTCACCGGCAAAACCCGCAACCGACCATAACCCGGGGCTTGAGGCTGGGTTGCGGACTTCTGGCGACGTCGAGAACCCACACAAGATATTAACATGGTTATATACAATTATACATCACAAATAATTACCAGTTTAGTAAGAGCAATGAAACCACAAATTTAAACGAAAGTTTAGTAAGAGTAATGAAACCACCAATTTAAACCACCAATTTCTTTAAAATTAGTTTTAATTGTGGTTGAACTATTGTAAATTAAAAAAACATAAAGTTATTAGGAGAGGGAAACTAATAAAATAATGAAATACCCATTTTGGTAAATAAATTTTCAACTAAACTTATTTGGTAAGTAAGTTTTTGAATTACACTCTTTTGGGAAAAAAAAAACTCTAAATCAATTAACTATTTATAAATGGAATACAGGTTTTAAGGAGTTTCTAACCAAAATGGGTATTTCATTATTTTTCTCCAAAATGTGGTTTTTGAATTTTTCTCCAAAAAATTTGAGGAACCAATGGAAGGAAGACCCCCGTTTACATGTCCACAGAGGCGCAACTTTTAAGGGGCGGGAGGGGGCGTCTGACCCCCCCCCCCCCCCAAAAAAAAATTGCGATGTAGAGGGTATATAATTTTTGTGTAGAAAATTCCGATATACTCCGGTTTCGACCCCCATTTACCCAAAAATTGGCGTTAGGAAAAAAAATTAGATCCCGACCCCCCATTTGATATTTTCAAGCTTCGCCACCGTCTGTCCAGACATTAGTCATCTTTGAGACGAACAAGCCTCATCTCTTACACAACTCGTTTCACTTATGGAAATTAAAAATGCAGTTTGGGATTGTGATGGTTATAAGGCTCCTGGCCCGGATGGTTTCAATATCAATTTTCTAAAAAAGTGTTGGCCTGCTTTTCAACTAGATTTTATCAAATTGTTTGAGCATTTTTATGCTACAGGTACATTGAATGCAAATGTCTTCGTTGCCTTCATAACTTTGGTGCCGAAATCAAAGTGGCCTGGCTCACTTGGAGATTATCGCCCAATTAGTTTGATTGGTCTCATCAATAAAGTCATATCAAAAGTCCTTTTCAATAGGCTAAAGCTGGTTATATCGGATCTGGTCTCCGAGGAACAGTCGACATACATTGCAAACCGGAGCATCCTTGATGGACCTCTGATTCTCAGTGAAATACTGGCCTTCCTGAAAAAAGAACAAAAGATCCGACATGTACTTCAAGGTGGACATCAACAAAGCTTTTGAATCTCTAAGCTGGGATTTCCTGGATGAGGTTTTAGGCACATGGGTTTTCCTCTCCTATGGAGAATGTGGGTCCGAGCAATCATATCGACCTCAAGAGCACCATTACTTGTCAACGGATCCCCTACACAAGAGTTCACATGCTACCGTGGTCTACGTCAGGGAGATCCTTTATCCCATTTCCTCTTTATAATTTCTATGCAAGCTCTTACATGTTGTATTATAAAAGCTACTAACATTGGCATTTTCCATGGCTTAAGGGTTCATCCACATGGTCTGCCACTCACACATTTAATTTTTGCAGATGATGTAATCTTCACCGGTGAATGGTCCATTGCTAACGCTAGCAATCTAAAGAGGCTTTTAAGATGCTTCTATCTGATCTCGGGTTTGGGGATAAATTATTCCAAATGTACTCTATTTGGTATTGGTGTTCATCAGGAGGAACTAGACTCAATGGCTACTTTGATGGGGGTGCAAAGCAGGATGCTTTCCGTTCAAACATCTGGGTTTACAAATAGGAGCCAACATGAATCTCATCAAACATTGGGACCCAGTTGTCAACACATTCAAAAAAAGGCTAACCATTTGGAAAGCAAAATCATTGTCGTTCGGAGGTCGTATTACTCTAATTAAATCGGTCCTTAATTCACTACCCACATATTTCTTTTCATTGTATAAAGTACTTGCGGGTGTGGTTGAATCACTTGATCGCATAAGGAGGGATTTCCTTTGGGTTGGAAGTGATGAGCATAGGAAGATCAACTGGATTGCATGGGAAAAGATCATAAAGGATAAAGAATATAGTGGACTAGGAATTGGATCTTTGAAGGAAGCAAACATGGCTCATCTAGTGGTGGAGATTCAAGAATGAAAAGAATTCCTTATGGCGGAAAATCATATGGGACATACACAATGATTCCAGTTCATGGTCGTCTATTCACACCAAAGCTTCTATATCAGGACCATGGAAACATATTAAAAGTTCAGCATCTGATCTCCAAAAGTTGGGAATCGATCTAGAAAAAATAAAATAAAAGGAATGCAAAGGAATGGATCCAACATTCAATTCTGGCTAGATTATTGGATACTTGACGGGCGTCTATATCTTAAATTTCCATCACTATTCACGTCGGAGGCACAAAAAAACATGTAGTATGTGTGATCGAATTGTGACGAGGGCTAATGGGATGCATTGATATTTTGTCTGTAAAGGTTGCCGACCACCAGTACGGAATTAGCTGAGCTAAATAGCATGGCTAGTCTGATCGGCCAGCAAGATGTGCGTCTTGGTGATGATACATGGTGGTGGGCACTAGAGGGTTCAGGTATATTCCCGTCCAAAAGCATCAAGAATAAAATCCACAAGTTACACCATTCCATCCTTGATTTTCGATTCATTTGGAACAATTGGGTGCCAAAAAGGTTTCCTTTCTAGTGTGGAGAGTACATCTTGATCGTTTACCTACAAGACAAGCACTATGCAAAAGAAGAATCAACATAGCGTCGCCCATATGTCCGATTTGTGGGGATATGGAGGAAACATTGGAACATCTTTTTGTTGCTTGTGAATTCATCAAAGCGGTCTGGGATGCTGTTTCGCAATGGTGTAAATGCCCAAGGTTTTTCGTCTTTGGTCTCATTGATCTCCTTGACGTGCACAAGTATACCACAAGTTCAAAAGAATACAAAAAAACTATTAATTTCATCATTCAAACGGTTATCTGGTACGCATGGAAAATGCGGAATGAGTGTGTTTTCAACAATACAATGGTTTCAAGATCGAAGCATATGGAGGACGTACGTATTCTCGGCTTTCTTTGGCTAAAAAATCGTTCTAGAATACCCGTCACATGGGAACAATGGAGATCTTTTAATTTTGTATGAGCATGTAATCTTGTTTGGGTGTTGTTTTTCTTGGTGTAAACTCTGCTACCCTTGGCGTAACTTGTTAATATAATTTTATTGATCGTTCAAAAAAAAAGATCATCACCAATGCATTCACCTAAATGCATTGCCAAATCATCATTTTTATTATTCCCTCTCATTTTATACATTCTCTCTTTTTTCTTTCTCTTTCCTTTCTCTCACAATCTCATAAATGCATGTACTTAGCCCCATACAACTTCTTTCTCTCTCCATCTTCCCCCACCATGTCAATGTCCCTTATTCAAGTCCTACGCATGTTACCTGGCCAGAGCGCAGAGGCGGCACAAACGATATAGGGGCCCTAAGCGAACTATTGTTTTGGGGCCTTTTGGCATTTTCAAAATTTATGTTTCAAATCCTTATATTTTATCCGATTTGAGATGGCAACAATAAACTATATCGTTCATAAATAGAAGAGTTAATCATTTTTTATTGCATGTGGACAAATATGTTTAAAAATTAATTTTATTTTTCTAGCCTTATTCGATACAAATTGTTTAATAAATCATTCGAAGCCAATTTCTTCCAGCAAAACTTTTTTAATTTATAAAATAGCTAAATTGTTCAACCTATGTTCTGATATTGTAGATCTTATATCAACTTTCTATAATTTTAGAATCCATAAATATTATAAGGCCCTGGAAAAGTACAAAAAATGACCCCTAACATATAAACTCAATATTATATTACTATTAAAAATATCATTTAAATATATTTGTGATACGTAAACATAAATGTGTTAAGAAAATAAACTAAGGAAACCCAAATATAAAACAAATGAAGGAAAGAAATTAAGAAAATAAAAATCCAAAAAAAAGTCTAAAAAAAGATAGAAGAGTAAATTATGGATATCGTCCCTGTGGTTTGCACAAATTTCACATATAGTCCTTAGGTTTCATTTATTACTGGTACAGTCCTAAGGTTTTGACAAACCGTTATCGATATAGTCCTAAGATTTTGGCTCTGATCTGGTTATTAGAGTTTTGGGTACTTTGGTATTTGGCCAAATTAAAAGAGCTTCAATGACAAGGGCTTAGGTCCCGTGTCACTTAAACCTTGAATCGGAAACAGAGTCCGATTCGAATCTCTACCATGTCGAAAAAGCAACACACATATTCTCGGAAACAGAGACCGATTGGATCAATTTCTTGTCAGTTTTGACTTTTTGAAGTCAACTTATCTGACTTTGGGCTAGGAGCAGAAGGGACGACGACTAGCTAATTGAACGTAAGAGAGGGGAAAAGGAAAGGAGTTACCTGGTGTAAGGAAATGAAGGGGATGATGGCGATGAAGGGGTGACGTTGTTAAAAGAGACGGCGAAGGAGTGGCGTCATTGACAGAGGCGAAGAAGGGACTGATGGAGCACGACAGAAGCGGAAGCAGAAGTGTTGGAGATGGAGATAGTGAACGGAAAAAATGGTGGTGGCGGTGTCGGAGATGGAGCTCTAGCGGTCTCGGTCGGGAGTCTGTTGTTTAATGGTGGTGTCTAGAAATCTTTTGTTGTTTTATGTTTTTTAGGGTTTAATTTTCAATAATATTTAAAGAGAGGGGTATAAATGTCAATTCACACTCACTTAACAGAAAATTTTAATAGCATCCATCCAGGGACTATATCCGAAACGATTTGGCAAAACCTTAAGACTGTACCCGTAATAAATGAAACCTAAGTGACTATATGTGAAATCCGTGCAAACCAAGGGAAGATATCCGTAATTTACTCAAGAAAGAAATTAGAGAAGAGAAAATGAGAAAAATAAATGCCAATGTGGTATACAAGATTTGAACTTGGGACATAAATGTCTCAATTTATGCATCTAAAAACACTCCATTTAACTTATTTGATAATCTAATTAATAGCATTTTATATATAGGGGGAGATTAAAATGAGAAGTTTGGTTTGAGTAAGAATGATAAGTAGGAATTTCACCAATTGGATCTTGATCTAATAAAAAATGAATGAGGGATATTTTAGTCTAAGTCATCTTTGTTGACTTTTTACCTACTTCCTCCGTTTTTTAAAAACATTCATAACTTTTATATACGACATTTTTTAAATTACACCATAAAAAACGAGCATTTTTTATCTTTAAAACGCGTATAGTGTATCAAACGCGTATAGTGTTGCTAAACACGAGAAAACATGTCTCGAGAATCAACACGTGTTTATCCCTTTTGCTTTTGATACATTTGGGGTCCTTGCCTCGGAGGCGGTTGAATTTCTGAGTAGGGTTCAACGGGTCGTGCATAGTAATTTGTCATCCGCCAAGGCTCAAAATTATGTCTTCAGTAGGATTGGTTTTGCTATTCAAAAGGGGGTTGTCGCGCAGCTTGTTGCCCGTTTACCTGCCACTTCATTGTAATTTCTATTTTTATAGATATATAAAAAAAGTAAAAATTTATGTTACATGATTGCACCTGTTACACCACCAACTCAACACCAACTCTTTTGCTAAACTCACATAACTATACTTATTAAACCATCAAATCATGTGTTAAATTTGTTACGTTTAAATAAAAAAGAATACATACCTAATAACAACCATATGTGTCTGTCACATGAACAAACTGAGTGATGCCACGTGGAGTAAAAAAAAAAGGAGTTCTTTTTTTCTTTCTAAAAGAATTGTTTGTGGTTGTTGCTACTCATGCCGACAAGAGTTAAAAAAGGAGTTTTTTTCTTTTTTCTTTTCTTGTGGCCTGATTTTGTGTAGGTCAACATCGAAGAAAGTTGGTTGCGACGATACCGTTTCTCTTTTCACATTCACGATCAGAATTCAGAAGCTACTGCTTCATTCTTTTATTAGTATTATCGTTTGCTTGTTGAACTTTTCAATCTATATTTCCAGTCTTTATTAGTCGGTTGTTTTTCATTGTGTTTACTACTCAGTATTCTACTTCTCGTTTATATTCATTGTAGAAGTCGATTAGATGTACCATTAGATTTTAAAGGCTCGGGTCGTAATCGTATACACATAATACCTAAAAGCTTTTTAAACACCGAGCCAAAATAGTTATATCGGGACGAATTGTGAACGAAATAGGATTAAGTTGTATATAATAAACTAGGTTAGTAACCCATGTATTACACGGGTTGAGTTCATTATAGTAGATAATCAAATTTATTATGTTTGATAAATTGTTAATTAGTTTTCTTAAAATAATTAAATTATTGAGTAAATTTATCAAATTCACATTAAGTTTGTTAACTTTTTAAATGAAAATTTAGTTTTGACAAATTTGGTAATTATCTTTAATTGATAATCTAATAAATTGATACTTGAATGTGGTTTTGACACGTGGCAATGCTGATGTGGACAACATAAAAATGAGACATGTGGCACCCATTTTAGTGTTTTATTAGGATTAAAGATATAAGTAATTAATAGGTTTCTTTACGTCTCATAATTCTAAAAGCTTAGAAGTTAGAATTCTATATTTTTATTAATTTTTTTATTTTTAGTTTTTCTAATTCCACACGTATACTTATTGTTTATTTTAGGTAACTTTATACGTAATCCCATTTATATGTTATCTCGAATATCGTTTTATAATTTTAAATATTTTTTTCTGTGTCAAATAAATTAACAAACATACCATCTAATCCATCTGATTTCAATTGTTTACTCGGTGGTGCTGCGCTCACACATGTGACATGACACACCACATGCACACACATAATATTTTTATTATTCTAATATTCATAATTAATTTTTCACATATTTTACGTCTTTCCTGTAATTTTTAAAATGAGTTAAGCTAGATTCTCTATCATAATCCAAGGTTGCAGAAATCGCTTGGCGGTAGCTCGACGGTCAACTGGGTTAAGCGATTAATCGGAGACCCTAAATTATTACAAAAGTATATCTATATACATACATGTACATATTCCAACATGGCAATATCCTAGTATAGTTAATAAGTAAATAAGTAAATAACCTTAAAAAGAAATAAACTAGTACTTATATAAACGTTTAAGTCAAAAGCTACAATAATAAAGTCGAATACGTTTAATAATCCCAAAAAACAAACACATTTAAGTCAAAAACTACAATTTTTTAAGTTTTTATTTTTTTAATTAAAAAAAATGGCTAACCGTCTAGGCCGCCAAGTACCGCCAAGGACCGATGTTGACCTTCGTTGACCAACTGACCGCTAAATCATTAATCGTAGACGGTGGGGGACCGCTAAGCGATTAATCGCTGATTAATCACCGATTAATCACGATTTCTGCAACATTGTCATAATCTACTATTATGCCCTCTTTATTTTTATATACGTTTTAATACAACAGGGTGTGTTGGATTGTTTTTTATACTTAAAAAAAATGTGTTTATGGGTAAAAATGTTTATTGACTTATTGTTTTTTCTAAAAATAGTTTTTTAAAAAGTTGTCGTTTTAGTTTAACAAGTCAATAAGTTATTTCTTTAAATGTTTGGTTTAGCTTTATATGTAAAATGACCAAAAAGAAAGCGTTAGGTGAGTATAATGTTATGTGACTATAAGGTTAAATGAGAGTATAATTATAATTTTACTATCAAAAAGCCAAAAGCACTTTAATAAGCCAAAATTTTATAGCTTTTTAAAATACTTGTTTGACCATTTACAAAATGTTAAAATGAAAATTATTTTTCTTTTAACTTATTGTCTTATTAAAAAGCCAAGAAGTCAATCTTAAACTCAACCCGTAGTCGATCTACATTTCAAAGTACCCTCAAGAACACAAAGTGAAAACTAATTAGTTTTGAAATAGAAATATAACTAATAACTATTTGTGTAAACAGATAATATATTGTCAAATATACCTCAAAGTAAACGGGCACAATAACTTGAAGTTTGAACCTAAAGATGTAAATCGAGTGGTTAAACCTTGTGGTAAAAATTATCTACAAAACAAGCTATGGTAGGCATGTATTAAACATTGAGAGGCTAACGAGGACAATATCACACTCTAACCGACGGCGAAATACGTCGGAACATAATGATTGTTCATAAGCTCATGACACTAATTAAAATTTCTTTTATCTATCATATCAAATTCCAAGGTCAAACAATAGATTTAAACACAACAAACATCTTATCTTATCTTATCTTAATCCTAATAAAACACAAAAAAGTTTTTATACATGTTTTCATTTTAGAGGGTCACATCATCATTGTCACATGCTAAACTCACAATCAATTACAAATTTAGTAAAATCATCAATTAAGACTAATTACCAATTTTGTCCAAATTAAATATTTATATAAAATAAATGACAAAATTAATGTAGATTTGATAAATTTACTTAAGAATTCGAATCTTTTTTTTTATAAAAATAATCAACAATTAGTCAATTATAATTTTTTAATTTATTAAATCATCATAAATTGTTTTATAATGATTTTATGTCAATCATAATTTTTAAATCTCTCAATCATTTTTTTTTATATTTATTTGATATTATGAACCTAAATTCAGTCCGTATAGTACACGGGTTACTAACCTAGTAACATATATAGAGTTTTTGATGATTTAGTCTATGTTCATAGCATCCTAAGTGTAGCTTCACTCATGAAAGTCTCAAACTGCATTTCCTGTAACATGTATAAAAAATAAAGGTAACTAAAATAGTTGATGGGTAAACATAGGACCTGCTACAACATAATAGTATAAGAAGACGATTCACATGTCAAATGTAGACTTAAGCAAATATATATAACTAGAATGAATGTGCATAGCCAACCTAGAATGTTGCTCCTGATCAAATCCTGGTTAAACTAATGCTTGATTTAGAATGAATGTGCATAAGTAAGCCTTGATGACTTGTCCTTAACCCAAATGCCATAACATGTCAAAAGATGGGTTAAGCTAAAGTTTGTATTGGGCTTCAATCACCCAAATGCCAAAAGCGGTCAAATTCAGTGGGTCATCACACTAATGGATTCATTATTATTACCATTCATTATCGTTATTATAGGTTTGGTGTTGTTAAAATTATGCTAAAATGATAGAATATAAACTACAAATAGCAACCACATAGTATAACATAAAACACAAAATCACACAAAGACAGAAAATGAAGCGTATAGTTTGTGATGAATAAAGATTGAGTATTTGAAATAGGCATACATGTTACAATAAAAAAACTGAAAAAGAAAATGTGTTAGAATAAAAAACTTAAAAAGAAAATGGACTATTAATACTCACTTCAATAAAATGATAAGAGTCACACAGATATAAATTGAGAATGGTTTGGACAATCACAAATATTACCCTAATAAATTGTATAATACATAAATGAATAATAGAACGAAACGAACTCGATACTTTAGTGTTTTCTAGACTCATACACATTTTCGGACTTGTTCTATACTACAGAATTAGACAAAAGAAATCGAGAATAGTGACCAGATAACACTTTAAACATTTAATAAGACATGTTTTGGCCTAATAGTTTATCACACTCTCACCAAAATTCCCTTCGACGCCCAAATCCATCGGTAGATTTGGATTTATTCTCAGTGCCTTTCTAGATATAATACTTAGTTACCTGTGTTTTTACCATTCCAGTTAATACATGTCCGTTATTACGTATAAAATGTTATAAAAAATGTTAATAAACAAATGAACAATTACAGTTAAATAAGTTTATTTAAAATTAGAGATTTGTTATATACCACAAACTATTATTAATATATTTTACTAATAATAATTCTATGACTTCAATCTTATGCAAAAAGAATTCTAAAAGAGTTCATCATATAAAAATAAACAAATGCTTATATTATCTACATTCATAATTTATATGATATAATTTAACAAAAAAGAATAATAATACATAAGACGAATTCCCATGAATATCATTATTGTTACGTTTTGTTCCACATAAAGTTCAACATAAACAAATACAATAACAGAAAATGTGTGATTTTGTATGTGGATGAAAAGTGTTCCAATAGTTAGTATAAATGTCAAATAAATCGAAAGACTATAGTAATTAGTTTAGTGAATTCTATAGAGTTTTTAGTTTCAAAATTCATAACAATCGAATAAATAACTTAAACATGATCTATAATATGTAATGATAGCCGATTTGATCAAAATCATAAGAAACATAGAAATCCCTAAATTGATATGAACCTAGAAATTGACTTCTAAAATTAGCATTCAAAATCAAAAATTGATTGAGGGATTTTGTAGAACATGAAAAACTAATAACTTTGAAAAAAATCACCTGAAAAAACAAAGAATTGAGGTCGGAAATTAACAATGAAAGTTCCAAGCCCTAGAATTTGGGATCTCTTGATTCAAGCACGAATTGCGAATGATCCAGAGATTGTCGAAATATATATAGGTGAGCATATTAGGGTTCAATTTCGCGTCCCCAGTCCAATTTATTTGAATTTTTATGAAGATTGCATGAACAAATATTCGAATTGATTTGATTTGATTTGATTTACCTCGATCTGATTCGAGAATATGGACAGGTTTGAGACTAAATACATTAAGGATAACAACCCCATTGATAACATGCCAAAAAAATGAATTAAAAAGGTGAATATGGGTTATCTCCAAAATTAAATATATTTTTTAAATATTTATTTAACCTTAAATTTTTAAATAACTAAAAAATACAAAATGTGTATAGAGCTTGAATTAGTGTAACAAAATATGAAATGGGACAAAAATGATTAACACAAATGGGTAAGGTTATTATGAGAAGTTTAGTTTGGATAAGAAAGATAAAAAGGAATGAAAGCCATTAGATCTTCAATTAAATGAATATCTAGGACACACAACTTTTCCATGTATAATTAGAGAGAAAACATAAAGAAAATAATAGATGGAATGACATTTTTTATTTTTTTATCAAATTTTCCTAATTTTTTAAACCTTCATAACTCTTAGATACGACATTATTTTTTTAAAAAAAATTACACCATAGAAACGAGCGTTTTTTTATCTTTAAAACGCGTACATTGTTGTTATACATAAAATTAATTTTTTTTACTATTTCGATTGTATCAAAATGTTTAGATCATTGTGTCATTGTGTCAAAATCTTCAGATCATTGTGTCATATTGTATCAAAGTGTTCAGATCATTGTGTCATATTGTGTCAAAATTATTCACATCATTGTGTCATATGGTGTCAAAAACCGAAAGAGTATTTAATTTTATACATACAAACATTATATATATATTTTTGACATAATGACACAATGATCTGAACATTGTGTCAAAAATCAAAAGATTATTTTAAAAAAAAAATTTATATAGCAACACTATACGCATTTTAAATATTAAAAAATTCTCGTTTTTATGGTGTAATTTTAAAAAAAAAAATTCTCGTTCATTTTCCTTGTTGTTCGGCCACTTAGTTATTTTCATAATTCATTATTAGCTCATTATTTCTTTTAAGCTTTGACTACTTGATTATTTGAGAGTTTTTTTTTAAACGGTTTTTTACAAACCCGTTAAACCCAAACCGGTTTCAAACTGACCCGATTTGGTTATATAGGGTTTGGGTTTTGCTGCTTCAAACCGATTTGTAACCTAAACCGGTTTTAGCCAAATCAGTTTTGACCAAAGTTGACCAAACCGGTTTCGGTTCATAACCCAAACCGGTTTGTAAAAAAACCTGTTTTGTACCACCTCTAGTAGGACGTGACCTAAAAAGTTAGCAAACACTCGGAAGAAATAAGACAAAACACCAAATCCTTAATGTAAGCGTTGAATACAAAAAAAACCTGAAGAAGTCACGGTAATAATAATGTAACTAGCATACACAAACACATAATAAATGATGGATGGATTCTAAGGTATAGAAAAATATCAGGGTACTTAAAATCACTAAGGGGCTGTTTGTTTCAGTTTAATGGATCTTAATGGGGCTGGGGCGGAATCGGTAAGACAATCTTGGCTGTTTGGTTCGACTAGGCTGCTTACCGAAAAAGGCAGCGCAAGGAGGCTTTTTGATTCAGCCAAGAGGCTGAAGGCAGGGCGCTGATCGCTTATCGCGAAAAAACGACAAGGCGTACGTAGGGGCTGATCGCAAAAAAAAAAAAAGGAAAAGAGGGGCCCGAGAGACGAGATAAAAACAACGAAGAAAGATTTTTCCAAAAACCAAACTTGGAATTAAGAACCAAATGAAACAGATGAACCAAACAGCCCTAAGAATATCTAATTAAGAACACATACAACTTGGAAAACCGGTGAATCTACTTAAGCTATGATATGACTCGATTAATGCAACAAAGTTGGAGCCTTTGAAATGTACACGATTTCTGATAAGTCAGATTGAAGAAATAGTACTCATTGATATCACTTGTCGCATTTTACTATCTCCAAAAAAAAGAAACTGATAAAACCAGCATCATATATTAGTTGGTTGTGCCATGGGCTAAAAGTCTCCTTGTAATCAACCCTCACCCGCCTAAGAGTGCATTTCGTAACAACTCGTGCTTTATAGCGACTAATAGATATATTGTATACCCATTAACATCCAAATGGTGCTAGCACGATGCAGAAATAATACCTAGGTTCAATAAGAGTGTAAAGAATATTCAGAGTATTATAATACATATCAGATGGACAAAAAAATATTTTACTTCAAATTTTAAGAGTTTTTGGAAGGATATGTATGCAAATTGCCATCAGCACATTAATTACTCATAAATGAAAGTTATAAATATTTTGTTAATAGGAACGTATGAGTGAAATACGCTATTAATTAATTGTTCAACCGTTTATATGCATTCAAGGAACATACTAATTTTCGTATAATGTACTCTCAATTAATTGTTTAACCATTTACCGGTGTTGTGTTCTCCGCTTCACCACGTGGGCACCCCACTAGTAGATTACTTTTTAGGGGTCTACGGGTCAACCTTTTAGGGGATATATATGTGTGTGTGTGTGTGTCTGTGTATATGGTGAGTTTAAAAGGGGACAGTAAAAAAAACGAGAAACCGGCTCAAATGAAATCTGATTGGACACATTTCAACGATGCTGGAATCAACTCGTCGAATCATTACTGGAGTTTTAAAAGATAAAGCTAAACCCTATATCTAAACTTTAAACTATAAACTCTAACCCTAAACCGAAACCCAAAAATTATTAAACTCTAAATACTAAAAGCTAAAAATCCAAAATTCTAAAAGCTAAATCGAGTAATGTTTCGACAAACCAGTTTCATCACCACTAAAATAAGTTAAATCCAAATTCGTTTGAGCTGGTTCCGTCCTTTTTGCTGCTGCATTTTGAAGATCATCTCTCTCTAATAAATTTTTTTGGGGTCTTTCAAAAGTAAATGGCCACCAACAACCCAATTGTACAAAAATCGGATCAAGTTATTACCAAGAAATTTCGTTGAAAGAACATGACATAAAGTCTTGTAGATAAAGATACAAAGTATATTTTTCTATCAAGTCACCGGCCCACTCCTCTAGAGAAGTTGGCCACTTGTTAGATTTTATAGCAAATCGTTTGTTTCCCTTTAATTAATCATATTGATGGCTTGATCCTATAAAATAACTTTTATTTGAGTTGGATATTGTTGAGAAGAAACTCCGATATTTATTTTTTAATTTTTGTTATGTCAAATCCAAACCGGTTTTTAGACTTTAGAGTTGTTGTGACACCGGTTAAAATGAACTTTCAATATAAAAATTTATATATAAAGAAAATTAATTAGCAATAAGTGTTATACTCATTAGTATGATGATAATCCTAACCATAATTGTTTTCTTAAGATCCGGAGGACCCAGTTATACAATAAATTTCTGGTCCCGTCAATACCCTATTAACTTATATTCAATGGAAGATGAATTAGTTAATCTTTCTTTTTAAATATGTTTAGTTTTAAGAAAACTAGGTTATGGACTCAAGGGTTTGATTTTATTTTGGTTGATACTTATTTTGGGCTTGTTGGAATCAGTAATAAATGGGCTTAATTTGTTTTTAGCCTGCTTTTAAATTTTACTTCTATTAGAAAATATGGGCTTTAAGAATTATAACGTCGAATGGACTATAAAAGATCATAGAGTGAAGAAAAAAATGATCTTAAGACTCTTACGTAGGACGGTTATTTTTCACTTTTTTGAATAAGCTAACAGGCATAACAATACCAATTGCCATACCTACACAAAATGTAACAAAACTCATATCATATATCCTTTCTAAAAAATTTTAATAACATAACAGAAAATGTAAAAATAACATTTCGATGTGATAAACCAGTGAAGAAAATTTTCCATTGGACACAACTTGCAAGAACAAAGAGTTGCAGCTTAGTATTACAAAGATGAATGGTTTTTGCCAAATTGTGGTTAAAACATAAGATAACACTTGAAACCAGATCCTCTGGTTGATGCATATAGCACAAAACTGAACAACAATCTCGTCGAGATCACTCCCCATCGGAGTAATCGAACTTTATTGAATGGGACTGCAAATCTATTTGACCTCCTCGATAGCTTCCACGCTTCTTTTTGGTCTTCTCATGCCGAAAGTCCCTATGCAAGATAAATTTAAAACTTACTAATGTTAAGGGATGTTAAAGAATTAAAAGTTGTTAATTGGTTGTAACAAAACAGGGCGTTAAAGATAGATTTGTAGTGATTGAAGTTGTCATTAAGTCGGTTAAGAATGAACATAAAAACATGTTATTTTTCATTTTCCTTTGTGTGACCAGCTGGGATGTGAGAGCATACCTTCCTCTCACTTGGCCAAGAACTTCTTGTGCTTTAGCACCGTACCCCACATCTGCACCATCCTGATGAAATTTTGAACATAAGTCTATGTATATAATTAAAGTTCAATTAACCCATTGCTCGTTTCCATTTTCGGAAGATCTTATTTGCATATAAAACTAGGGACATGAAATGTAGAACAATATATATATATTTTTTATATTTTGGTTATAATAAGAATATATAACAAGAGTATATATAAAAGTTAACTGGAGGTCATACCTTCGCCCAATACGAATTGTCTTGCAATTTCTCATGAGCAAATTCAACTTGATCAATTTTCACCCTCTGAAATGCATTTACTGTCTTTGGCTGCAAGAACACAATCAAGAAAGGTTTTCTTTTAGGCAAAAATTTCCTAATCAACCAAAACTACGTAATTGCCTTGGTTATTTTAGTAGAGGTAGAAATTTTGATGCATTTTATGTGTTGCTATGTTTCAAGTGGATTAGTGCTATGGTTTCTTGTCTCGTAACTCTTTTACATGTTGCAATTATAGCTTTCTTGCCACTTTATCATAGCGGTTTATTCCAGCAGTAGTTCACTAATATAATTGGTACTATGTATGGTTGTTGCTTCAATTCTCCGAGTCACATTTTAGGTTATCTCATTTACTATACTGTATACATTGAGAAAAGTTTTTTCAGAGCAGGGGTCTCACCCGGAGTAACATGAGGAAAAGTTTGCCCCCGACCCACCCTCCCCAAATACTACAAATAGCCCTGCTCCAGATGGTACTTTTACTAGTATGTTTGTTTGTTAATTGTTATCAATTTTGATGCATTACTTATAACGAGCCAAGTATTCAGATTGTATTGATGTCTCTCTACCAGATCAAACCGGTTTAAAAATGACTTAAAAGGCAACCGCCCAAATAGTTTAGACAGGTCAAACTAAAAGAAAAGAAACACTAACCTCTGCTGAACCAACTCGTTGCTTTTTCACAGATTTCTGAGATTCAGATTTTTCTCCTCCGTTTATCTCAGTCTCATCATCCTTATGTGTTACTACTTCATCAATCTCATTTTCTTTAGCAGCTTCTTCAACAGCTTGCTCAGTTTCCATCTTGTCAGACTGATGCCCATTTTCATCAGACAACAATCTTTTCCGTTTTTTAGAACTCTTTTTTTCTTCCTTTACCACATTCTGATCATCATCAGCGGTTTCTTCAGCGCATGCCTCCTGTTCTTTCCTCTTTTTCTTCTTATCTTTGGGTTTTTTCTTGGACTCGTTTACCTCCAAATCATCCACAGGCTTCTTTACTTCTTCAGACTTTGTTTCTTTAACTTCATCACCAGAGGCCGAATCATGTTTGCTTTTCTTCTTCTTTTTTGCTTTAGTTTCTGATTCAACAACCACATTATCTTCAGTCTGACAACTGCATAACAAAAAAAACCATTATTCACATTGTTAAAAAATTACTTTACATCTATGAGTGTTATTAGGGTTACATTATGGATCCTTTAATTATGATCAAAGATACATACAAAAAAATTACAGAACAACATTTTTTCTTGTCATCTTTACCTGGCATTTATGTATTTGCTGTAGATGTCCTCCAAATTAACCGAAGAAGCCTTCCACGTGTCATTCTGCACAAATGCAGGATCATCAAAATTTCAAATTTCATCAGGGTTACATAAAGGCTTCAACAAGAAAATAGCATTAATGGAATTAATTAGACTATAGACCAGAATAGAAGAAAAGCTATTACTGGAACACAAATTCTAATTAAAATACACAAAAGAAAACAATATGGACTCCAAAACAGAGTCTAAAACACCTTAAAAATGAAGAAAGTAAGACTCATATGAGACTCGGTATAAACAAATCCTGGTTTAAAAAAGCCCGAGGTGTTCCGATGCTATATACAACCAAATAAGCTTTATTTACAACCAGTTGCGTTTCTTATCTATTTTTACATATCAAACTTCTCATCATGCAAACCGTTCGTACTTTCTTTATCCATTTGGTTATGTTTACATATCAACCTCCTACAAACCCTAATTTTAACCATGTTTGACCTACAAGAAAATGAGGCACAGCCTCCAGGTCCTGCCACACTTTCTTATCATCCTGTGAGCCTCGCACATCAAGCTGAATCGCACCTTTTTAAACTAAAAAAACAGAAAATACAAATTTTGCTGCTTTGACAATCAATTTGTAGCTTTACTCATTAGTCCTTACTTTATCCAGAATTTAATCTCAAAGTATTTATTAACTAGGAGCAACTGCCTAGCATAATTATAACTCCAGTTTAGGGAGAAATTTCCACTATAATTTCTGCAGCATACAAACTGCAATTGCACCGAGAGCTACAGACTTATGGTCCACTACAAATCATCGTTTCCAATTTTCAGGTAACAGAGACATCAATCAACTTCCAACAATCAAATGATTCCTAATCGTACCTAAATCTCATAAAACGCCCTAAACTTTCAATCTCTGTTCAACTGATTGTACATTTCATATAACAGACACAAATTAACAACATGAATGTAGACAAACCTGAATCTGAGCCTCCGATTGGAACCGTTTGAGTGTTTTTGTGAATCCGCCGCGATGGAGGTAGTGAAGGATAGAATGAAGAAGGATTTCCCGCGCTTCCGGGGTTAAGGAATCGGTTTTGTTGCTTCCGCCTTCCCCTTTCGAAGTAACTGCCATCTTGATTCTAGAATATGGTGATGATTTTACAGATGGAGTATTTCTAGGGTTTCTGTGGTTCGTTCGTATGAACGCCGACCGGGGGAAGGGGTTTTAACTCTTTTTTAGGGTTTTGCAGTAGGCCTAAATATCATAGCGATTATATTGATAAAATAACAACACTAATATTAATATTAATTTATTTGAAAAAGAAGTTTTTAAAGCATTATGAGGAGACTTTTATTACAAAACATGAAATTATGTTAAAACCAAAAATCAAATTTAAATTATTAAATTTTCTTACTTCTCTTAAGCCGTTATGAGTTACTCGAGATCAAATTAATAAATAACTCAATACAAATCGAGTTTTAACAAGCCAGCCAAGCTTAAGCAATGAAATATGGCTCGTTAATAAATGAGCTCGAGTCAGCTCGCGACCTTAACAATCCTTTTATTTATATAAACGATGAACAATTTTCTTTGATTAATATCATAATATTATTGAGACTCAACTGAAATTTTATTTGGATATTATATTAGTAAAATATATATATTAGAAAATAGAAAATGTGCATACAATAAAATTTGATAATATTTACATGGCCGATATTTTGAGGATGTGGACTTTCTTCACCCATCAACATTCATGAAGTATCCACATTTTGGGCCCAACATTTGGGCTCTAGCTTAATCCAGTTAGATCGAATATCCTCTGCAGGAAGTGTATAAACTGTTTTTTTTCCTCTTTCTCAAATTGGATAGGGTGTTAACCCGGTTCAGGTGGGTCGATGAAATAAAAACTGTTTTTTATCGAAACGGTTCGGGTTGTAAACCGATTTTGCAGAGGAATAGGAACCGACAGTAACTTAATGCATTTTTATTATTATTAATTTTTACTAACTAAATGTATTTGTTTTAGAAAAGTTTGAGAGTAAAAATCGTCACCAATGCACCATTAGTCCATTACTCACCATTACTTTAAGAAAATTAGGTAAAATGGAATGATGCTAACATGGAAGAAAAAGCCATCAAAACATACAAAGAGAGAGAACAATGTTTAGCAGTGAAAGCACAATCAGATAGCAATATCATACTAAGCACATGCAAGTCTATGCAATCTTCTTGTTAGACAACCTGATCAAGATTTTAGGAGAGTCCCAAACATGTAATTCTTTTCATACATTACAAAAGGAGGCCTTTTACCAGCATTGCATACATAGATATATGCTATTCTTATTAATGCATTTTTCGGTGCATTCAGATATTCAAACACAAATTTAAGTCTTATGGTACCCTTGAGCGCTATAAAGCGCGGTTAGTTCGTGATGACAGGTCTTAACAGGTGGGCGTTGGCTGTCATGAGACTTTTAGTCCCGTGATCAAACCAGCTATCATATGCACGGTTCTTACAATAGATCTTGCACACGGTTGGGATATACATCAACTGGATGTCAAAAACGCTTTCTTGCATGGTCAGTTACATGAGACAGTTTTTATGCATCAGCTCAGCCACATGGATTTCATGACAATCAGTTTCCGGGTTACGTATACCAGTGGCTCATAGACTCCGTCCCAACTTTGGGATTTCGGCACAATACTTGTGATCACTCTTTGTTTATCTACAGACATGGTATTGATATTGCTTATCTTTTATTATATGTTGATGACATAATCTTTACAGCTTCTAACGTGGCAATCAAGAAGCACATATTAGCCCGCTTTTCCAATGAATTTGTAATGAAGGACCTTGGCCCGCTTAGTTATTTCTTGGGCATCTCAGTTAAGCGGGATCCACACGAGCTATTTCTATCAATGTTTTAAAAACCGGTTTTTTAGTTGAACCGGAAAACCTTTCGGGACCGGTTCGACCGGTCGGACCGGTTAGACCGGGTGGTTGAACCGGTTAGGGGATTTATATATATTTTTTTATAAAAATGCTAATAAACTTGTACACCCCAACAAAAATAGTTAAAATACAATTATAATCCACTCAAAAATAATATCAAATATGTATTTCATAAGAAAATATAAGTTTTAAACTTTAAAAAATAATTAAAAAAAATTAAAAAAAACAGAAAACCGGTTGAACCGGAAAAAACCGGACAAAACCGGAAAACCGGCCGGTCTAACCCGGTCCGGTTAAACCCATAAAACCGGATGTTAAAAAACCGGCTAGATGGCCGGGTGACGGTTGAACCGGTTGAACCGGTCGAACCGGCCGGTTCGAACCGGTTTTTAAAACCTTGATTTCTATCTCAACATTCCAATGCACAAGATATTCTTGTGGGAGCAAATATGACGGATTACAATCCCACTTAGACTCCGGTTGATACTTCACATAAACTAAGTGCCTCTTCAGGGGAATTAATTGATGATCCCACTTTTTATCGCAACCTCCCCGAGGCCCTAAAGTATCTGACATTTACCTGGCCGGTTATACGTTATGGCGTACAACAGATTTGCATGCACATGCATGCTTCGCGGACCTCTCATCTACATGCTCTGAAACGTATCCTTCGTTATATTAAAGGAACGTTACATATGGGGATATACATGCATGCATCGCTCTCGAGTGTCTACCTTGATTGCTTATACAGGCGATGATGGGGCGGGGTGCTCGGATACCCGTCGATCTACCTCAGGTTATTATGTCTTTTGGGTGATAACCTATTTTCCTAGTTATCCAAAAGGACAAACTACCATCTTCAGGTCCAGTGTTGAAGCCGAATACAGGGGGGGGGGGGGGTTCCTCACGGAGTTACTGAAGTATGTTGGCTTCAAAATCTTCTACTTGAATTGGGTCATTCTACGACACGCGCTTCCCGGGTATACTGTGACAATGTAAGTGCCATTTAATGTCTTGGAATCCCATTCAGCATTAGCGCACGAAACACATTATAATAGACATACACTTTGTGTGCCAACACGTCTAAAGAGGCAACATTCGGGTTCTTCATGTTCCGTCTCGTTATCAGTATGCGTATATTTCACCAAAAGCCTTCCAAAACCTTTGTTTTATGACTTTCGTTTCGGTCTAAGCATTGACCAACCTCCTCCTTAGATGGATGAGGTATATTACATTAAATTATATGTTTTAAAGATTGTATAATGTAGGACACAATTTGTAAAATATGATGTAACTATATTGAGTTGAAAAATGAGAATGAGGCAAGGTTTACATCCTGATAGATGATGCAGATCAAGTATTCGGTTTCAAGTCCAAATTGAAAATATATATATTTAAAGAATATCCATACTCTATTGTAAAAATAGAAGTGGGTGTATTTAAAGCAAACTCTGACAACTCACAATGCATGTGCCATTATGAGAAGTTAGTGTTGGACCGTAGGTCCTCGACACAAAGGTGTTGGAGTGGTTGAAGATTCAAGATTGTGATACCGTAATCTAAGTGAATCATTGGATCTTTAAACTCATTTCATCTCACTTATCAACCAATAATGTATCGTCATATTTTTTTAATGCAAGTCATCGGATAAAGGGGTTTTGTGTTGATCAATTCAATCAAGTAATACACAAAAACATATGATGTGAGGACATACCGGTAAGGATTGAGATTATAGATGACGATGATGATGCCATAACCATGATGTTCCTCTTCCCTTTAGATGTCTTCTATTGATGGATTTTTGTGACTATAGAGATAATAGTGTATGTAGTGGTGTTGTTTATGTTCTCTAGTCATATATTTATAAGACATCAAAGGTCAAGAGACCTTTCATATTATGTCATTATTCCCATCAAATAATGACTATATTATTACTAAGGACTTTATGTCATACATAAATAAGGACTTTATATGACTTTATATCATTTTGGCAATTATTAACAAATGATCCCAAAGGACACATTCATGTAGGTATATTTCCAACATTCTCCCACTTATCCGAGTGATCATTTATGATGAGCATTTCTAAAGTTTGGTCAAGTTAATAACACTCATCAGATTTCGAATTTAAAACTGTAGTAGAAAAATACAGTCATTGAGTTATTCTAAACTCAAGACCCCCATTAATCATACTACAATCGCAAAACGAACATAAGAAATTAAGGACCAAAATGACTAGATTGATGCCCTTAACGTTGATTTATATGTAAAACTGTCTATATGTCACTTAGGCATGCATAACATGTTCAGAGACAAAATAAATCAAAACTGATGAGGAATAATTAATAATTAGTCATTCATATTATGACATGATCGGTCATCAGTAAACCTCGTCTTTATTATGAGCTCTTAGAAAAGACTTATGAGGATAGACCTTAAGTTATAGGATCCTTAATCATATCATGAATGTTTTCAATACAAGGACTTAGTTTCCTCTACTTGTTCTTAAATGCATAATAATCTTGTATCTAAAATTTAATGCAGCTCCGCTCAAAACTGTTACCGTTTTAAGAGATTAGGATAGTTGACTTTATCACAATGAGTCTTCAATATGTTATATTTGGAGTTACGGAATTATTAGTCTACTGATAAATTTACCAACAACATCTAGTGATAAACATATCATGTTATAATAACTTAGGTTGTTGTTATCAGTTTCTTATGACTCATCCATGATCCATTAGATAAATTTATCCGCAGACACAAGGATATACCACTGAGTTGACATTTCATTTTTTAAGGAATACGTGATTCCAAAGTGATTATCTCATTGCACATAATACAAATATATAGGATACATAATTACACATATAGACCCTATACTCTATACAAGAATACAGATGAATACATAACTCTATTACACCCCCGCAGTCGAAGCGGGAGGTTCTCGGATGCTGAGACTGGAGCGAAAATCTTCAAATAATAGGCGGGGCAAACCCTTGGTAAATATGTCAGCTATCTGGAATCTAGAAGGTACGTGAAGTAGGCGGACGTGACCACGATGTACCTTTTCCCGGACAAAATGGATGTCAAGCTTTATGTGTTTGGTCCTCTGATGTTGGATTGGATTGCCGGACAAGTAGATAGAGCTAATGTTATCACAGTAAACCAAGGAGGCTCGCGAAATCGGACGGTGAAGCTCAAGGAGAAGGTTGCGAAGCCATGAGAGTTCTGCAACAACATTTGCAATTCCTCGATACTCGGCCTCGGCACTCGATCGAGAAACCGTGGTTTGTCGTTTGGATGACCAAGAGAGGAGGTTGGTTCCGAAATAGACACAGTATCCCGAAGTAGAATGGCGTGTGTCCGGGCAACCGGCCCAGTCAGCATCGGTATACGCGAGAAGTGTAGAGGAGGTGGAGTGACCCAGGTGAAGACCAAAATGCGCGGTGCCACGGATGTATCTGATGATGCGTTTTAACGCATGCCAGTGGTCCTGCCGGGGATCATGCATATGCATGCATATCTGCTGAACAGCATACGAGATATCCGGTCGCGTGAAGGTCAGGTACTGAAGAGCCCCAGCAAGACTCCGATATAGCGTGGGGTTGTCGACAGGAGGCCCCGAATCAGCGGATAGCTTGGGGTTTGTGTCAACGGGCGTGGCAACCGGATTGCAGGACTTCATACCTGCCCGTTCGATGATATCGTTTGCATAGGAGGCCTGTGAAAGGAACATGTTATCCCCGGTACGAGAGACAGAAATCCCGAGGAAATAACTGAGGGCACCAAGGTCCTTCATTGCAAACTCACTGGAGAGAGATGATAGTATCCGAGACCGGAGATTGTCTGAGGAGGCAGTGAAAATAATGTCGTCCACATAAATAAGTAGGTATGCAGTCTCAGTCCCATGCTGGTAAATAAAGAGGGAATTGTCACACTGACTCTGTCGAAAACCCAGCGTGAGAACGAAATCAGTGAAACGTTGATACCACGCCCGGGGGGCTTGCTTGAGGCCGTATAGGGACCGTTTGAGGAGGCAGACGTGGTCTGGATAGTCCCGATGGCGAAAACCCATAGGCTGATGCATGTAAACTGTTTCATTGAGGTTCCCATGTAGAAAAGCATTGGAAACATCCAACTGATTCACCTGCCACGACTGAGAGAGAGCAAGGGATAAAACAGTCCGTATAGTGGCAGGTTTGACCACGGGACTGAAGGTCTCACCACAATCTATACCCACCTGCTGCGAGCGACCGTCACAGACTAAACGAGCTTTGTATCTTTCCAAAGAGCCATCCGATCTGAACTTGTGTTTAAACAACCATAGACTTCGAACAATATTCATATTAGCATGACGAGGAACCAGTTCCCAGGTCTTATTCTTAATAAGGGCATTAAACTCGTCGGTCATGGCATTGTTCCATTCGGGTGACGAAAGGGCGGCTTTCGGGTTTTTCGGTAACGGGACAATGGAGATGCTGTTGAGATTAAAGGGTTGTTTGGGTTTTGAAATGCCCGACATCGACCGGGTTTTGATCGTGCGAGTCGGTTGCTGGTGGACGGCTTGGGAGGTGGCGTTGGGAACGGTGGTAATGGGGGTATGAGTGGCAGGGACGGTAGGGGAGGAAGGGGCAGAAGTGGTTGGTTGTTGGGCCGTAGGGGGGTTTGGGCCAGTAGATGGGGAATTAATATTTGAGGGTGGCATGTGCATGGGAGGGGAGGTAGGGTTGGACGTGAGAAAAGGAAAGAAGTTGGGATTTATTGGATCGGAGGTGAGGAACTGATATGCATTATCAGGTGGGGTGGGTGTGAGTTGCGAGAACGGGAAGGTTGACTCATCGAAGTGGACATGGCGAGAAATGAAAATTTGACGAGAGGTAAGATCGAGACATTTGTACCCACGATGATTGGCGGGGTACCCGAGGAACACACACGGGCGAGTGCGGGGATCGAGTTTGTGTATTGAGGATGGAGGTAGAAGGGGGTAGCAAAGACACCCGAAAACCCGTAAGTGATCGTATGTCGGATGACGACGGTAAAGAATAGATGTGGGGGTACGGTAATTGAGGTTTTTAGAGGGTAAGATATTGAGAATGTAGGTGGCCATGTCGAGGGCATGATGCCAATATATGGGAGGAAGAGAGGCTTGTGAGAGAAGCGTGCGGATTATATTATTTATCGATCTAATGGTGCGTTCCGCTTTGCCATTTTGGGAAGAGGTATAGGGGCAAGAGAAGCGGAAAGTCATGCCGTTTTGGTGGCAAAATTGTTCAAATTCTTTATTGGCATATTCTTTTCCGTTGTCACACTGAAATTGTTTTACTTTCTTTTCAAATTGAGTGTGTATGAAGTTGTAGAATTTAGAGAAAGTAGAGAAGACACCCGACTTGTTGCATAGGGGGAATGTCCAAAGAAAGTTTGTAAAGTCATCAATAAACAAAATATAATAACGATGTCCAAGTGAACTCAAAACTGGCGACGTCCACAAGTCGCTATGAATAATGTCAAATGGATTGTATGTAACAGAAGTAGATGAAATAAAGGGTAGACGTACACTTTTGCCAAACACACAAGATTGACAAACATGTTTATTAATTCTACCAAAAGAAATAGAACTAGTTTTCTTTAGATGATGTAGAAGATGTGGACCGGGGTGTCCAAGTCTTTGATGCCAGACTTGATGAGAGACAGCAGTGAAGGCAGTGGGAGACTGAAGGAGCTGGAGGAGCTGAGGGTTGAGAGGATAGAGATCACCCGAGCTATTGCATCGTAGGATACGGGCCTTGGTCTTGAGATCCTTAACACAAAAACCAAAAGGGTCAAATTCGATAGATATTTGGTTATCAGTAGTTAAGCGACGAACAGACAATAAATTTTTAACAAGTTGTGGGGCAAAAAGAATATTGTTGAGATGTAGTGGTGGGTAGGGTGGTGGAAGGATGTGATTGCCCTGTCCGGTCACGGGAATAGTCATGCCATTTCCAACAGTAATAGTACGTAAAATGCCGGTGTTAAGAACAGACGAGAGATTACCTGGATTGTTGGTCATGTGATTAGTGGCTCCCGTGTCTAAGTACCACTGATTGTCTGGCGGGTTAAGCGTGACCGAGTACATTGCGGGATCCAGTTGGGTAGGAACATGGGGGCCGAAGGTGAGTACTCCGATCCGGGCAACCCATAGCCGGCAAATAAGTTCTGTGAAGGGCGAGGACCAAGGATTCCCGGAGCATTGGAAGGTGCGGCAGTCGGGTAGGGACAGGGTGGCATAGCGGGCTGCTGAGTGGGCCAGGAGGGCCGAGGTTGCTGCCAAGAATTGAGCGGGCCGGCCCATGTGTAGTTAGGAGACCATGGAAGGGGTGACGGCCCATAGAGAAAGTTCTGGGCCCGGCCAGGAGGCTGATTACGCCGCCTACCCCCTTTGTTGCTATTCTGAGCCCGATTCCGACCCTTGCCCCGGTCCGGCTGCGAGGTGGTGGTGCGGTTCTCCGGTGGCTGACCCGAGGTGGCCCCAGCGGCGGCGTGTAGAGCGGCGCCGGCGGCTTGAGCACTGTGAAGTGCTTGATTATTTTTACGGGTTTCTTCAAGCAAAAGTTTGGATCGGGCTTCCGTAAATGCAGGAAGCGGATCGGTTTGCTGCAGCAACATAGCGATGCCCTCGTAGTGTTCCGACAGCCCCGAGATCAACTGTAAGACAAGGTTTTGATCGGTTACCGGAGAATCGACCCCAGCAAGTTGGTCAGACAAATCTTTGATCTCTTGACAATACTCCGTCATATTCTGGAATTGATCAAGGCGGGTATTGCACAGTTTTTGACTCAGTTGGAGAGCCCTGGACGTCTTATTATCCTTGAACATCTTCGCAAGTGTAGTCCAAGCATCGTAGGCAGTCGTATCTTCTTTGAGGACGTTAGTCAGGAGGCTCGGGGAAATGGAGCCATAGATCCAAGTGAGGACAACGGCATCAAGGCGGTCCCATTCTTCTGCTTTCTTCTCGAACTCAGCCTTGGCAGCGGGTTCTGTGGGAGCCTCCGTCGAGACACGAGGTTTTAGATGATCCGCCACAAGGTAGGCACGGCAAGTTATCTTGAATAACTCAGCCCATTGGCTATATTGGTGAGTTCCGAGTTCAAGTCGGATGGGAACATGGGTGCGAATGTTAGAGACGGTAGATGCAGGATGGATCTTGGAGTCCATGATGAAGGAGGAGATGAGTAAACGAGGAGGGAGAGGGGAGGCAGAAAAGCGCCGGCGGAAGCACAGGGGTGGTGGGACGGCGACTAGGGTTTTGAGGAGGTATTTTAGGAGAGGATCAAGAGAGGCAATATGATACCATTAAGGAATACGTGATTCCAAAGTGATTATCTCATTGCACATAATACAAATATATAGGATACATAATTACACATATAGACCCTATACTCTATACAAGAATACAGATGAATACATAACTCTATTAATTTTCTTTGAATACAATAAAGTCAAAATTTAGAGATAGTCAACTACTTTAAATTTCTCCCTTCTTCTATAGTTCATATTTATAGTATTTCGTTTCTTATAGATATTGAAATGCTATCTTAGATGCTTTATGATGAACTAAACTTAGGAAATGACTTTCATCATTATAGTATTTCAGCAATGTTGGCAATATCTAAATGAGTATAGACTTGAACATACGTAAGATTTCTAACTAATGAAGTATAAGATTTAATCACTTGAACCTTTATTATTAATCTCCTTTAGTTACTAGAGTTACAGACTGAGAGCAACGTTGCATGTTGTAATGTGTTGAACACATAATTAAGTCTTATGAGACTTAATTGATGTCTCATTAGGTTGGTCTTGGTGTATTTTGATGCTTGTTGCATAAGAAGCAACTCCAAGATTCTAATGTCAAAATTATGCGAGAATAAGTCGATTTGACTCATGCAACAAAACAAAAATAATGTATATAAGGGCAAATGTTGTATTAGTTGCTCCCACTCATCTTAAGGTAGGCCCATTTATCCACTTATTCTTGATGAAGAATGGTTACATTTTTAATTTCATCAAACTTTAAATTTCACTTGTAAGTTTGCTTACTTTAACCCTTTATATGAATTTAATCATTCTAGAGACTAGGTGTTTTTTAACTTTCAGGCTTGAAACCTTGAGTTTAGTTTATGAACATGTCTTTATGTTGAGTGAGTATTAAGGAAAGATATTTAATAAGTCCGTTAAATGTCACTCTTAATTATGAGTGAGTAATAAGGACAATGATAATCTCTCAAAGAATCATTTAGGAAAAAAGGTTCTTAATTGTTAATAGCCTTTGGTTACCAACCATGGTTTATAACGTTCAATTTCTTCTTTCGGATTTTAGTTTAGCTATGGAAAACTAAACTTCTAACGTTATTCTGATTTAGGGAGTTAAGCTCATTAATGATAGCCTTATTTCATCAGATGATTTGATTGATCGTTAATAATGGCTCTAGTATAAGAGATATGATTAGTAATCTTTCCAATATCCATGTGAGCTTTATTAAGGTAGGTTCATAATCATCAAAGTTAATAGTTTGAGTTTTGGTAAGTTAAAACTCTTAGTGGAACCTTGTAATAGGCAACTTATGCCTTGATGACCTACTAAGCTGGATCGAATGGGTTTGAAGTAAAACATTAATAGTTTCATAGATCTCCTCTTGATTATTTGAGTCAGGTATATTAGGAGTAACATTATTTTCTAAGTGTGTGGAAGTGGATCATCGTTATGGTAGCGTGGTGTACAAGAGGTGTAATCGGAGTTAAATTCAGAGTTTAAATTTAACTTTGTCTCTCCCCTCGCCTCTTGTACTTTTAGGCAATGTCAAGGGTAAGGACTTTTCACTGCTCCCACTAACCTCAGAAGAGAAGTCATTGATAAGGACTTTGATTTCTCCCACTAATCTTAGAATTTCTTAGGAACTCGGCATGCAACATGCTTAGTGTTGAGGACTTTTTTTTTCTTTTTTTTTTTTTGCGGCTAACAACTAATCATATGGTTTATACTTGGTTATCTTCATGTCCGGATTTCAGAATGGATTTTAGGGACATATTAGATAACCTTGTTTAGCATACGAGTTGTTGTATTTAGAGCCTTGGTCTATAGGAATAGATGTATAACTTAAATGATATATTTATTATCACGTCTATAAGGATACTTAAATGCATAACTTAATGATGTATCTTTAGAAGTACCATACATGATCTACTGGTTCGCGTGCTACTATGATCCTTATAGATTGGGAGTGTTACTATTATTTGTATGTCAATCTTAGTATTTAATCTATTACATCTAATCTCACAACTTTTATTTTATGGTTAAGTTGATTTTCAACTTCGTCCTTAAAAGCTTTAAGGTGAGAAATATGTTCCTCCTTAATTAAGTACAAGAATAAATAATCAGTTATGTGAGTGACAAATGACTTATGCCCAGATATTCCATTTTGGGATAAGATCCACTAATTTGTTTGAGTTTTGGTAAGTTAGAACTCTTAGTGGAACCTTGTATATTCCTTTAACACATGTATTCTCTTTGCTACATTCTCACTTTATGTGATAACAAAGATTATGAACGTGAGTTATCTAGTTAAAGATTTTAATCCATTGGAACACAACTACTCAATTATAACCAACAACTATGAGAGTTTAAGATAACAGTGACTTTGTCATAGCCATATGAAACCTTATAACCGTCAATGTCTTACTTTAGTAATGATACTAAGTTCCAAGTGATGTTGTATCATAATGAGGTATCATAAAGTGTAATACAAAGATTGATTTTCATGGTTTATACAACTTTGACATTAATTGTGTCACTAACTCTCATTTTAGTTGTTCTTTTGGTTTATTTATGGTGTATGGATCGTAAAAAACTTCTATGAGACTAGATTTTAGCTCATTTACGTGTTAATTTGAAAATTAATGGGCACAATTATCATTATTGATTATTTTTTGTTAGTCACTTGTTCTATTCGGAACTTAGAACTGGAAGTTTGCTTGTATTTTATTTTAGAAATTAGAACTATCCTCCTTATTTAAGTTATTTTTCATTTTATAAGGGTTAATGATAGTGAGGTGAACAAATCTGCTTTTCTAGTTTAAGGCATTATTTCTCCTTTATGCACAATGTTGTCACACACTCGCTTTACTTTGGTACTTGTGAGTGATGACTGATTTTAAAATGTTTAAGTGTGCTAAGAAAGTTTTCATTGTAAAATGCACTAGAATAACTTTAATTCGAAACATGTCTGAGCCCTTAAGGATCATGTTTTCAATTATTATGATGTGTTCACTAAATCATCAACCTAATTTATACTTTATACTAAGCATCATTAGATGTAAAGTGTTTGCATGCATTTAAGAAGTTCATTTGAATTTTTGTTACTCACTCAATGTTTAGATTAGAATATCTAAAACATCTCTCCTGATTTTTATATTTAGGGAATCTTGATCATCATAAGAGACTTTTGACTTTACTCGTTTATAATGCCCTAACTGTAATATACTTATATGGTAAGACAATGAGAGTCTTTTGTCATAACAGATAATCAAGATCATTATGATAAGAGGAAAACTTTTATGAAAACATTTAGTGATTGTAAATCTAAAGTGGATAATTTATGGAGATTAAAGGTTATATTAGTTTGAAAAAAAAAGATCTAAGAGTGATTCTATAGGGTACTTAAAACTAAGGCACAATGATAATGATAAACTAAGGCATAATAGAAAACACTATCATAAACTAAACCATAATAATAATACATTATGATGAACTAAGGCATAATAGAATGCATAATCATAAATTAAGGCATAGTAATAAGGCACAAATTATTAAAACAAAAGAAGATGTGACATATTCTGTTATAACACCAAAATAACAGACTAATTAGGTTCTACTTAAATGAATTGGCTTTCACTTTGGTTACTTGCCTATCACCTAAGCATTATGAACAAATTGAATATAAATTTCTATTTGAACATTGGCTTCGCTTTGGCTATGACCAATATTCAAATGTTATAAACAAATTTAGTATAAAGTTCTACTCAAATATTGGCTTCGCTTTGGCTATGACCAATATTCAAGTATCATGATCAAAGTATATATAAGGTTCTGCCAGAACATTGGCTTCGCTTTGGCTATGACCAATATTCAAGCATAATGAACAAATTTAAATGTAAAGTTCTATTTGAACATTGGCTTCGCTTTGGCTATGACCAATATTCAAATGTTATGAACAAATTAAGTATAAAGTTCTACTCAAACATTGGTTTCGCTTTGGCTATGACCAATATTCAAGTATTATGAACAAATTGAATATAACGTTCTATTTGAATATTGGTCACTATTTGAACATTGGTTTCGCTTTGGCTATGACCAATATTCAAATATTACGAACAAATCAAATATAAGGTTCTACTTGAACATTGGTTTCGCTTTGGCTATGACCAATATTCAAGTATTATGAACTTGCTTTAAGAGATAAATTATGACATATAAGTACAACACATCTCCTTTGGATAGAAATGCAATATTTATGTAATTTAGCCTAAAGTATCATGTGTATCACTAAATAATTGGCATTTGGGTTCACTAATTAACAAAACACATGACTACTTTAAATGATAGCATTAAACTTCAATATAGAAACCAAAATAAATTCCATTGAAGTTACAATTAAGTATATAAGTGTATGATTAATACAAAAATTATAATAAAGAACACTTATGAATACATTAATAGTCTCAAAATAAATATTTTATGTAGCATACATATGTAATCATATACCACAAATACTACATTTATAAAACAAACGTAGATAAATATAATATTTATCAAAATATATGGAATTTCGAGACTTGTAGAATTTCAATTCACATCTCAAACAAAATTCATAATGACACTGACAATTTAGTCAAAAAGTAAAATTTATAACTAAATTTATGCAGACAATAGATGCAAAAATATCACCATGTTGTATGATAAATTATTATTAACAATTCTAAAAGACTAAAACAATCAGATTCCACTGATGAATATTTTGCGCATGGCTTCAAACGATGAAGTTCCAAATATTAGTGAAACCGATTATAAACATATATATTGTTTCGGTTTCGGTTGAAATCACAAAGTAGATAAAGTGATTACAAGATTGAATTGAAATAAGCAACATTGCTCTAATACCACACGTTGATCAATTCAATCAAGTAATACACAAAAAACATATAATGTGAGGACATACCGGTAGGGATTGAGATTATAGATGACGATGATGATGCCATAGCCATGATGTTTCTCTTCCCTTTAGATGTCTTCTATTGATGGATTTTTGTGACTATAGAGAATAGTGTATGTAGTGGTGTTGTATATGTTATCTAGTCATATATTTATAAGACATCAAAGGGCAAGAGACCTTTCATATTATGTTATTATTTCCATAAAATAATGACTATATTAATAAGGACTTTATGTCATACATAAATAAGGATTTTATATGACTTTATATCATTTTGGCAATTATTAACAAATAATCCCAAAGGACAAATTCATGTAGGTATATTTTCAACATTTTGTTCTAACAGTACCCCATGACTTTTTATAATTAAGAGATATCGTGAGTTTGAGTTTTATCTGAGTTAGTTTGTTTCGGATTGAGCTAAGTGATTTTTCAGTGGTGGGTTTTTTTTCTTGGGTGGTGGATGTGCAAATCTCAACGCTCTTTTATTCGGGCGAAAGAGTGATCCATTTATCAAAGTAATCTTGCGTGTCCAGGCCTTTACGCTTCAAAAAGAAAAAAACTTGAATCTGTTTCATTCCATTTTAACCGATTTTAATCGCATCACTTCTCATTTGAATCCATAAAAATTAAAATTAAAAAAAGGATATAAAACAACTGATTAATTAAAAAGTAAATAAATACTCTATATAAAAAAGTAATTAAACAAAATAAAAGTACGATTAATAAAAAACTTCATTAATTATAATAAAAAATCCACTAAATTATAAACTTTCAAAGGAGACTATAATAAAGAAACAAGTACATTAGAAAATAATAGGAAATTAAATTTAGGCTCATTCTATTCAAACACCCCAAGATTTCAATTCAACATTTTAAACCGGACTGAATTGGTCAAACCGGTCCGGTTTCAAATACGAACAAAAAAAATGACATATGACTGTTGTCATTTCTGTACAGCGAAAAGTAAACCGGCCCGGTTTGTATTTTTTTTTTACCAAGTTTCGGTTTGTAGGAACCGGCGCGGTTTGACACCAGTTTAAGCTTTTTGAATGCTTTTTTTTACCAAGTTCCGTTTAAGTTATAGAATTATTTGACAAAGAAATTGTTATACTATAAAAATGAGTAAATAAATATTGTAAAAAATAAAGTAAAAACGCTTAATATATAGAAAAAATGATTGTTTTTATTTTTAAACTTTGTATTTTTTATGAGAGCTATTAAAAAAAATACCAATAATACCATTTATAATTATGTTTTATGAGGTACTAGTAAGATGGAAGCTAAGTTTCAAGTTAACATTGTAATACATAATAAGAATTCAGAAAAAAAAAAAAAAAAAAAAGGGAAGAACAAACTAGGCCGGGTTGCCCAGACCGCCCTGGTTTAAACCTCGTATTCTAGATTCTGAGCTAAAATGACTTTTTTTTTCGAACTGGGCTAGTTCACTCAATTCTTCCCGATTTAATGTGTGAAATTTGAAGAAGGATGTCTGTATAGTAGGTCCCTAAATTTAACTACTTATTATCCTTTCTATCTGGAATGTTTAAATTTGGTAGAGATGTAAAGTGTTTCACAATATCATATCAAAGTCTAAAATATCTTAATAATGCCAATTGATATTACATCAATGCCTCGACTGATCGGAAGATCCATTTTATACCCATAAAAATAAAAATAAACAAAAATAAATTTTCATTAGTTGAAAATAAAATACATTAAAATAAATAAACAACAATAGAACATCAATTTTAACAACAATAAAACATAAAAAAATCATTCATGCCCTAATAAATAAAAATCTTTAAGTGTTACGTGTCGATTTTCGGTGCTTCTCACCCTTATTTTTTTCATCTCTCTCCTATTAAATAATGATATATTAAGTACAAATTTTTTTTTCTATTCTATTACTAGGTTAGTAACCCGTGTATTACACGGGTTAAATAAATATTTATAATAATTAGATAAGTATAATAAAATAAAAATTGATATGAGATTTAAAAATTATGGATATGGGTGATATAATTGTGAGATCATATCAAATAGTTATTTTATAGTAGTTAAGTTAAAAGTACATTTATAGTAAATTAGAGTATTTCGTATATCACAGTTGGAAAATAAATTGCTTAATTACTTTAAAGTGGTGTTGAGAATTACAATAATAAAGAGTTATTATTATTTAGGATTACTTGAATTCAGAGAATGTTAAAAGATAATTAGAAAATATTAAAGATGATAATTGAACTCTTTAAAGTTACTTTTCAGAATATAAAATATAAAAAAGTGTTTGACATTTTAATATTTTAATTGAATAAATCAACCACCCTAATATATAATATTTAAATCAATAAATATTAGTAACTATTGTTACAAATTAAAATTTTGAATGTTACATCTCTTAAAATTAGAAAATTCAAACAATTTATATAAATATGGTAAGTTAGTTAATAAATAATTTATGTAAATATATAAGTAATAAATATTAATACAAATTCATAACTAATTTTAGTTAAATGTAATGTTAAATTTTAGATTTAGAAAGTTGAAATATTAAATTTGGAAATTTTGAATTCTTAAATGAAAAAAAATTGAAATTAAGTGTGGTGTTGACAAATGGATTATTAGGGTGGAGGATGATGTGGACACCCTAGTAAAGTGACATGTGGACGTTTTTTTATTGCTTTATTAGAATGAAAGGTTTATAAATATTAAATGATAATGATGATAAAAAATTTATATATTTAGATACTAGTCAGTGACCCGGGTATATACCCGAGGCTGTGATATGAAAAAGAATTATACAAATAAAAATATGAAGCAAAGGTGAAAAGAAAAATCGAAGTGAATAATACATAAATCTAAGTCCACCCTATGCAATGTTACTTAAATTCATAATACTACATAGATATAAATTTCATAATACTACAGAAGAAATAAGACCTAGTGATGTATAAATTTCACCACAATAGAAAGGGTTGCCATGTCACTTAAATTCATAATACTATAGATATAACAACAAATTGTCTTTTACACCTTGCTTCAAAAGCAAAACAGATTAGAGAACATATATGTAAAGGATTCGCAACCGAAGACTCCTGTCACAGAAAGTTCACAAAGATTATTTGACAAACCAGAGAAGAAGAATCTTTACAAATCATTATCATCCGGTAATACAAATAGACACTTAATTAGACACAAAAACAATAAGATATTAGGTAAATGTATCTGTTAGTTCATTTATATCATATCATATCTTTGTATATTTAGAAGCTGATCTTCAATATTTTATCACAAAGCAACCATAAAGTCTAAGTTACTAACGGCAAATCCCGCCATCACAAAAGTGGTGTAAAAATAGCTACCATCACAAAACTATGAAAGTAAGCAATTATATACCTCAAACGTGACTGGTGAAGGAAAAACAATAAGACCTCCACATACGCTAAAAACATGTAAACAATATATTAATCACGGATGAACGTATTCTGATGAATATAACATAAGAAGACACTATAATATGAGAAAAGTTCTATGAGAGTATATCCTATGATAGAGGTTGGTCCGCCCGTGTGTTGCGGCGGGTAACCGTTTAAGATAGACTGAAATTCTTTGATCACATGGAAATTATAGCCAATGATCTTTCGCTTGCGGTTTGCTATCGTAAACCTATTTAAGAGTACAATTTTTCTGTTCCTATTTTTCAATCACATGACATTGAATGTATTATAGTAGTGAATCACCCGAAACATGAACTGAAAATATTATAGTAGTGAATCAGTTGGATGTACATGTATTTTAGTAACACATTTCTTCCCTTTAGTAAGTTTCCAACTGTATTACTTCATATTTGCAGCCTTACAAAAGTAATTTATCGTAGTGATAATTAGATTAACACAATATAAGATCTAAAAACTTTGAAAGGAATCATAACTAATGTTAGGGAAATCATGGAAAGAAGGAAGGAAAAGAAGATCATAAACAAAATCACTTACCCGTAAAACATTAAAGGAACTTAAATGGCATTTTAGTTAGTACCTGCAAGAGTATCCAAACAACCCAGAATTTAGAGGAGCAACATCACAACGACTGGTGTCTACCTACTTATCGAAAAACAAAAACCTAGGTGAATTGTAAAGTCTAAAAACAGTCAGTGTTCTTGAAAAAAAAGAAACTGCGTGGAAATCAAGTCAGGATATAGGAAAAATTAGAGTACTAATGATACTATTACTGCTACAAAGGATCAGAAACATCGTAATGATTCGTAAATGGAGATTTGAAACCATTAACCATCTCATTCATAATCGGCAGCAAGTTTAACATCAAATAGTCTCCTAACAGCAAAATCTAAACCCTATGTGTACTCATTCCAAATCCTATTACAATTTCTTCAACATCACAAGTCAAAATCAACTTACACGATACATATTCTTCTCGATAAATTAAAACTTAAAATGCGTCGTCACATACACATGCAATAAAATATATCAGCGAAGAACACGAAGGCTCAATTACAGAAAAAATTAAACTTATAAGGACTGAAAATCATGGAAATCTAGAGGTGGATAACAGTTTTGTGTGTAGCGATTTAAGCCCTAACTAAAGGAATATGGCGATAGATTCCGTGAAATGACGAAATCGTACCTTAACTTGATGATGAGGATGATGAAGCATTTGCAGAGAGAGAGAGAGAGAGGAAATCGTAAATGATTGAAGCTTAGATGTAGAAGATGGTTCAATTGCAGGAAATCTAATCGATTGAAGGACTCATAAAAAATCTAATCGGCGACATTCTTGATATCAAAGATCCTTGACTGCGATGAACTTCTTGGCTTCAATGATACGGTGAGAGAGAAAGTTTGAAAAACCCTAAACGGGACACTGAGAATGAAGAACAGAATTATGTTTTGGTTGCTTAAATACGTCGGGTCTATAAATTTCCGGATCATAAAACGGGTGGAAAAGATCCGCGCGTACATAAGAATTTTAGTGAGATATTTTAATTCAAAATTCTAAGGAATTGACACATAAGCTAAATCCAATGTGGCATACCTTAAATTGTGACACTTGGACTTTAAAAACTCATGTTTATTATAGGTATAGATTTTTCTATAAATTTCATTATGAATAGTGATAATGTCTTACGTTTTTATCATTTTTAATAAATAAATTTATACTATAATAATTATTATATCATCATATTGTTTTTATATTTTAATCAACTCTATTATTTTAAACAATTATATCAATTAATTATTTATTTTAACTTTTATGTACAGATTTTAAAATTTAAAATTTTATTTATTATCGATTAGATTTTCAATCATACTTTTTTAAATTCTACAAACCGAAAAAAAAATTATAGCCAAATATTATACAACTAAAATAATCAATCATACATTTACATATTGGAAGATTAAATATTTGTTATGATCTTTTTTCATACCATGATTGTAAAAAATATCCAAGTAATTTATTTTATTTTATTACATTTCAATTTATTCATTGAAATAATTCAGTTTCGACTCATAAGTATGTAAGGTTTTATTTGATTTTTTTAGTTTTTGTATGTATCTTTTATTGTTTATTTTCTTTGTGGTAGTGGGAGGTTTTCAATGAGGTGAATATTTATCATGACTTATTTTAGTTTTTTGCTTATTTTATATATGCTTTGTGGAATTTACAACTTTAACTTATGGTTTAGCTCTAGCGAGTCAAATGATTAAAAATTAAATAAAAATTGTTTAAAATGAGAGGTCATGTTAGTTGAGAGTCATCTTAATTAAGTTTAATCTTCATGCGAATATATATTTATTGTGTTTTCTATATTATAATTTGAATAATATATGTAATTGTATATATTCTTCAAGTATCATCACTTTGCTTAAAAAACGTGTGGCGCTTAGATCTTTTATTTATATTATGTTTTCTACTACAACTACTGTTATTATTAGTTATTATTATAGTTATCATTGTTGTTACTAATACAGTACGTTTAAAGAAAAACCCAACTACATTAACCAAAAGAGCCTTGATTTTGCATTTGTGTTCACAAACTTGTAAAAGTTTAAATATTTTCAACCAGACAAATAGTGAAGTATGGAGACAAAAGAAAGCAGTGACAAGAATTTAACATGAAGAGACGTTATGAGCGAAGATGTGACCATAATGTAAAATAATGTTTATGAAACATAACGATCGTGACACCACCCATCACCTATCAAAGAGTGTTCAACCACAAAGTTGATTATATTGTAGATTGTGAACTTTAAGGTTTAAATTGTGATAACTAGTACAAATCATGTTTGGTCCCCATACCTCTCATACCTCTATCCCAACATGTTATTGGTAACACTTTTTTCGCACATCACTAGTGCATGTCTTGTTTAACTTCAATCATTAACTAATAATACAAAGTGAATGACATTAGTCTAATTATTCTTATCCAACCGGTTTAGATGGATCCAATACCAAACTCATTGTAGTTAGTAGTTACTAGTTAGAGTGGTAAAACTCTCTTTAAAATTAAAGGTTTGAGCCAACCAGCTTGTGTAATTTGGTTTAGTGTGGATTAAAAAAGTCTAAAACGTAGTCACTTGATCGATTTTAGGGCATCCGGTATGGGGGCGTGGAGAGCGACCACGACGTGGAACACCGCCCCCCCCCCCCCCTTTGCATTTTAGGGCCGCGTGGTTCTTGGCCGTGGAGAATCACACGGCGTGGAAGAGGATGATAGTTGGGTTTGCTCCAATCATAAAATTCCACACATTTTTTATATATTTTTTTTGTTTAAACTAAATAAAAAATAACACCACCCATAACACCATGTATACCGTTATCACAACATCCAAATGATGTTATCCAGTTATCGTCCACATAGCATAATAACACCATTATAATACCATCCTTAACATCATGTATACCACATATTCTTATGAAAGATTACAGTGTAGTTGTTTGACGTTAAAACTATATGTAATGGTGATGTGATTGGATCGTCTGGGTGCGTGTATGTGTAGTATTAATTTCACCTTTATTGTGATCATACATCAAAACTAGTACGGATAGCCAAAATCATGTTAAAAATACAAAATGATTTTCTATATTATTGAATGATCAGAAATTATATTACATCTCAAATCTCATATATTATTAAATGATCATAAATAGATATGTTTCTTGTATATCACACAAATGCACTCTCTAAGGCTATGTGTAGTCATAATGCTCCATCATGGGGTAGCATTATGTGACATGTGACGTTGGTGTGGCAGGGAGGGGGGGTTATGGATGGGGGATGAGTGTGTAATCATAAAGCCCCTACATCATTACTTCAATTTTTTTTTTAGTAAACTGCAGAGAGAGAGAAACAGCTCTTTTTTGAAAAGTGAACCACACAAGGGCGTCATGTCCCTCACGCCTCTCGGCCAAAAACCCCAACATGGCGCCCCGGGGGGGTGCCAAGGGCGCTATAAGGGGCGTTATAGGCCTGATTTTTGCCCCATAACGCCTGATTACACATAGCCTAACCTAGTGGTTAAGGGTTTGGTGGCTGCGTTTTGGCCCGCCACTGGCCCGGGTTTGATTCCTAGGATGAGCATTAATTTTTTTTTTTTGGATCATTTTTAAATAGTATTGTAGGTAACAACATCTATATCCTAAATCTTCTACACAAAAGAAATGTATGGTAGTCGTACTCTCTTATTTGTTAGGTCTCATTATTCTTGTGATACACAAGCTTAAACCCTATTTGTTGAAAAGAAAAATAATAGAAGTGTCTTCTCTTTACGTTAGTTATGCATTCATATTAAAGTTTCATATTCAAAAGTGTTTAGGCCATGTTTGGTAGCTTCTTAATACTTTTTAATGGTCGTTCAGATGTTATCACTTAATGGTGTCTCTGAATGATTAAGAGGTTCAAGAGATGCTGAATAATTAAGATGTAACATTTTAATGCCACCACATGTCATATTCTTCTCTCTTCTTCTTTTGTAAGACTATTAATGATTCCATTTAATATGTAACATCTTAATAATATTAAAAGGCTACCAAACAACCTCAAATTATGTTTTTAGTTACATAGGTAATATGTACCTTTGTTTGTGATGATATAAATAAACTTTCTCCTTTGCAGGCTGTTGATCTTATCAAACCTTTTTCATCGGAGGAGATCAAGGCAGCTGTTTGGGCGTGCGAGGGAGATAAAGCTCCTGGTCCCGATGGGTATAACTTTCGTTTTTTGAAGTTCTTTTGGGATTGTCTCGAGCCTGATTTTATAGATGTGCTTAATTATTTTCATGAGACGGGTAGGATCTCTAAGGGATGCGCTTCTTCTTTTATTCACCTTATCCCCAAGGTGGTTGATTCCCAATGCCTCAGGGATTTCAGGCCGATTAGCCTTCTGGGATGCATTTCCAAGGTTATTTCTAAGGTTTTAGCTATCCGTCTAAAAGGGGTGATGAGCAGCTTAATCTCGGAGACTCAAATGGCTTATGTCGAAGGGAGATACATTGTTGAAGGGCCCCTCATTCTTAATGAGGTTTTTTCTTGGCTAAAACACACCAAAAGGGAGGGATTGTTTTTCAAGGCAGATTTTTCCAAGGCTTTCGACTCCCTTGATTGGAATTTCCTGGATTCCATCATGAGCCAAATGCTCTTTCCGGATAGATGGAGAGTTTGGATTAAAGGGATTTTATCCTCTGTGCGGGCGTCGGTGCTTGTTAACGGGTCCCCGGCCAAGGAATTTAACTGTCACAGAGGGGTTAGGCACGGTGACCCTCTCTCCCCGTATCTCTTCGTTATCGCTATGGAGGCTTTACACTGTATGTTCTCTAAAGCCTGCTCAAACGGGCTAATTGAGGCTATTCAATTGCCTAACGGGGGTCCTTCTATTTCGCACCTCTTTTATGCGGATGACGTGATTGTTTTGACTAATTGGAGCAATTCAAATCTAGCTAATGTTATCCGCATTTTCAGATGCTTTCATTTGGTCTCTGGTCTTAAACTGAATTTGAGTAAGTGTTCTTTATTTGGGGTGAATATTGATTCTGATATTATTGGCGGTAAAGCTCGGGATATCAACTGCATTGAAGGGGCTTTCCCTCTTTCTTATCTAGGCATGATGGTGGGAGCTAATATGAATAGAAGATGTAACTGGCAAAAAATTGTGGATATTTTCGATAGTAGGCTTTCTAAATGGAAATCCAAGAATCTTTCATTTGCTGGGAGGCTTGTGCTTGTCAAGAGTGTTCTGGACAGCTTGCCTACATATTACTTCTCTCTTTATAAGGCTCCCAAAAAGGTTCTCTCCGTCTTGGACAGAATCCGTTTTAATTTTCTCTGGGGTGGCTCGAAGGATAAAAGATGCATTCATTGGGTTAAAAGAGAGGTTGTTTGTTTTCCTAAGGATAAAGGGGGGCTGGGGCTTGTCAATCTTGCGGATCTTAATGTAAGTCTTTTGTCTAAATGGTTATGGAAATTTAAAGTGGAAGATGGTAGGCTGTGGCAGAATGTTGTGAGCTGTGTTCATAATGCCCGGAATAGTGGGGGTCTTTTTCCTTGTAGAAAAGATATCAGTGGGGTGTGGAAAACTATGGTGGGAGTGAACAGTGGGCTGTGTAAGAAGAATCTGGGGATGCATTTGTGGATGGCTTTTCAAAATAATAGATGGACGTGGAACGGGAACGGGGCTGCCGAGTTCTCGGCAAAGGAGGTGAGGAGACTAATCTCTTCTACAATTGATTGTTTGGGCTCTCCAACTTTCAGATGGTGTAGGTTAGTCCCGAATAAAGTCAATCTTCTCGCTTGGAGGGCGATCCGTGACAGAATTGCCACAACGGATTCGTTGGTGAAACGAAATATTCCGATTCAAAATACTTGGTGTGGATTATGTTTCGGTGAGCCGGAATCTGTTTTACATCTCTTTAGCGGCTGTAACTTTGCTGCTAAGGTTTGGAATTGGATCGCAGATTGGTGTAAAATTCCCAGATTTATAGTGTTCTCCTTTGAAGATTTGGTGAATATCCACTCCTTGCCACAAATTGATGATAAAAAGAAGGAGGTCATTCAAGGTATTGTGTTAACCGCTTGTTGGGTCTTATGGAATGAAAGGAATAACGTGGTCTTCAACGGTGCGCTGCCTTCTTTGGGTAAGGTTATCAATGAGATTACAACTTGGAGTAAGGTGTGGTTGAGCAATAGATGTAAAACTAGCATTGATTGGAACACTTTTTCTCTGATGTAAGCTTTGGTGTATGTTGGTGGGGGCGTCTCTAGCTTCTCGCTAGTGGCGTTTTTCCCGTTTTAATTGGAGTTGCCTTTGCTGTTCAAAACAAAAAAAAAAGTAATATAAGTTATGTTTTCAAACTCATATAATACGTTCACTAAAAACTTAGCTTTTATCACAAAAGCAGAGGCATGAATTAGTTTTATTGTTTTAAATTTCTATTGAATCATGTTTTAATAATGTAATACTACTCCAAACATTTTATCAGTTACGAGATTCGACATTTTCTAAACCAACTTTTCATTGATTTTTTAAGTCGGGTAGCATGTTTTCAACCTAGTTATTAACATATTTAATACTCGTTTTAAATTATACTTGTTTAAATATAAAATTATTAAAATGTCGAATATTATAGATATGAGTCAGATGCTTTATCACGGTGAGTCTTTGAGTGGTAGGTCTTCTCTGGAAATGGATGTGTAACACAGAGGGTCGTGATTAAAATATAGAATATTATATAGGTGGATTTCCTCTGGGATATGTTCTTGTTACTCGCATGTACTGTGATCGCGCAGCGTATCGTGAATAACAACGTTTGTCATTATGAGACTCCCGGATAACCAGATGTTTATAGTTCAAAAAAATATAAAAATTATTGTAGAATTATTATTCAACAAAAATATTCGCAAATTATTAACCTTAAAAGCAAAATACGGTCCGCTTTTCCTTTAATACTTAATAATTTGTATTCTTTTACAAATACTCCGTAAAAGTTACAACTTGTCAATATAAAAATTTTATATTTCAAATTATAAAATTATACACACTAATAGAATTATATTCTATTTGATACTCATTTTAAATTATACCCGTTTAAATATAAAACCATACATACTAATAGAATAATTACTCTACAAAAATATTGTAAATTATTAAACTTAAAAGCAAAACACGGTTTTTATTCTTTTAACAAACACCCCGTAAAACTGTAAAAGTTATACAACTTATCAATATCAAAATTTTAAAACAAATTATTAACTTGCAATTAATTCCGAATTGAAGCGCAGAGTACAACAAAAGCAGCTAAGAGTACAAGAACTCCAAGCGTTTAGAACAGAGCGTACATTTATATCTCCTTTTAACGATATTGCAAACGGGAACGAAGCAAAGCCTCCATTTATGCGAGTAATCGACGGCCGCCACTTTGCCGCCGCATCGGGGACACGCGCCGGGAGCGTCCCGGCGGCTTAATTCCTTCTCTTCTTCTTCGCAGACGTATAATAGTCTCATTTGCCCCTAATTCGATCGCCACCGACTGTAATTGATTGAATCAGGAGAATTTTGTGTGGTTTTTTTGCCCGAATTTCGATGATAGATATGGGCACACAGATGTATATATAGATGATGATGATAGATATCTGGTGCGGCAACTAAATATTATTTTGCAGTTTCTTTATCCAGAGGATTTTATTCGATGGCGGTTTTTCTTTTTAATTTAATGTAATTGAGGTGCATTAAAAATGAGGAGGTGCGATGCAAAGTTATTATTATATCTTTTATCTTTTTATATAGAAACTTTAACTTTCTTTTTTTGTATTTTAGTGAATTTTTGTTATTAATATTTTTTATGAATATTTTCTAGTTTTTTTTCTTGGCTCGGGATGCTTACACACATCTTTTTGATATATTTAAATACGTTAAACGATCGTTTGGGATAAAACGGTCGTTTGGACAGGTCCTTTGAGTTCGAAACAAACTTATTTTTTAATTATATAGAAAATCTCCACCCCTGAATTTTATACGGTCCTCGTTCGATCCACGTAGGGGTCGTTTTGTCTAAAACGACTGTTTTGAGTCGTTTTGCCCCAAACGATCGTATCAAGTGTGTTTTTATCAAAAACAATGTGTTTAAATATAACGATTTTTTTCTTTATTATTATTTTTTTGTTTTGTTTTTTTTATTTAAGCGCAACGAGTATAGCAAATTAATTAGTGGTGTAATATGTATAGTTGTGTAATAGAGTTTTTTTTAATCTATTTTCAATTTCAACGAATTTAGCACACGAGTTGGCGTTGACTTCAGTAGCTTAAGCGTTTTGATTGTTAAACAATTTTTTATTTCCGTTTACATTTATGAAGACGTTATAACAATGTAAATGTTTTGTGTTGTCGTGTTATCTCTGCTGCAACACCATTTATTAATATTTTTTTCTTTTGTAAAATCAGTTTTAAAGGTTTTATTTAGTTTTAATTTTAGTTTCACGTTTTTGTCTTTAATTAAATATCTAATTATATATAGTATTATATTAAAATTAAAAGTTCTAATTTTAGTTTTGTTCTGTTGAGTTTTTTTAAAATTGCCGTTAAAAAAAAACAAGTATCCCACATCAGCATCACTTGAGCAAAAACACCACCCCATTTGTTGTGAGAGGCGCATAGTTGTGAGGATGTGAGCCATTTAAAAGTTGTTTGATTTATTATATATATATATATACAATGAAAATTAAACATGAATAGTAAACTTTTTATATCTTATTGTTTGGCCACGATAGTTTGGATGTTTGACAGTTTCTACCCATTAAACTTTTACACTATTTTTTCTTTTACGAAATAGTAAACTTTTAGTTTTCAGAGTTTAGTCACATATGTTTCATACTTTTACGTTTTCTACCCTTAAACTTTTAAAGTTCTTTTTTTTGTTTTAAGTTTTGTTGTCTTCTACTTTGACAACGAAACTTTTAACTTTTCTACTTTCGTTTTTAGTATACTTTATTGTTTTATATTTTCACCATGAGACTATTAGACTTTTACGTTTTACACCCCTTAACTTTTTAACCCTCTAACTTTTAACGTTTTTTTTTGTTTTAAGTTTTGTTGTATTCTACTTTCGCCACGAAGTATTTAACTTTTCTACTTTCGTTTTTAGTATACTTTTATAGTTTTATACTTTCACCACGAGACTTTTAGACTTTTACGTTTCGGTAGTTTGAATGTTTAACAAATTCTACCCCTTAAACTTTTCCACTACTTTTTTTTTTAAAGAAATAGTAATATATTTCATACTTTTACGTTTTCTACCCTCTGACTTTTTTTTAAGTTTTGTTGTTTTCTACTTTGACCACAAAACTTTTAACTTTTTTACTTCCGTTTTTAGTATACTTTTATAGTGTTATACTTTCACCACAAGACTTTTAGACTTTTACGTTTTATACTCCTTAACTTTTTAATGCTCTAACTTTTAAAGTTTTTTATTTTTCGTTTTAAGTTTTGTTGTCTTCTACTTTGGCCACGAAACTCTTAACTTTTTTATTTTCATTTTTAGTATACTTTTATAGTTTTATACTTTCACCACGAGACTTTTAGACTTTTACATTTTATACCCCTTAACTTTTTAACTTTCGTTCAGCATACAAATTCAACCCCGCAGCAACGCGCGGGGTGGTAAACATCTCGTTTGTTAATATATTAAATTGATAATATATTTATTTATCATATTCATATAGGTTGATGTATTCTCTAAGCACCTCTAGTCTCTACTCGTTAGTTTTTAAAAGAAAACAAAATAGATAAAAAAATTTTAATATTCTGAGTTCTTGACATAAATTTAACCATAAGGAATAGCTTTAAAAAAATACTATCATTTGGTTAGTAGTAATTCTTTAGCGTTGTTTGGAACTACCTTCTTCGAGTAAACCTACTACTTGAACCTCCCCCCCTCCCCGTGCGAATTAGGTTTTGAACTTGAGACCCAAGATCCAAAGTCCGGTCTTTGATCGATATATCGAAGAATTGGTTAAAATAATATTAATTGATTTGGAAATGATCCTTGACGATCCACTCAGTTTGACATTGCACAGTTGATTTTGTAATTTTCATTGCTAATTACTTAAACGATTTGTACGGACCTTCAACGGTTTTCTGTAGTAATTAGGCCGAAATTGCAACATGTTTAGACTTTAGAGGATTGGGGAAGATGAATATCGGTTTAACTCTGATCTAAACTTCCAATTTCTTGGAACTGCAGAGTAGATTGTGAAATATTTTGCAATTATTTAGTTGCAGTCTAGTAAATTAGTAATGATCTTGATTGTTCTTATGTTATAGATCTACAGTTTGATCTACAGTTCGAGTCTTAAAAGGGGGGAATGGGGGAATGATGTGGATGCCACATAGGTTAATAGGGGATTTCAAAATTAAAAATAAAATTCCAAGTCACGTGCCACGTCATTGAGGGAGTTAACGGAGTTAGTGATTTTAACGATGAGACCATTTTAGGTAAATATAGTGAAAGTTGGGACCACTAGGAGCTAATTTAAAAGTTGGGATTATTGCCGGCCAAACATGAAAACTTGGGATTATTTATTTCCAATTTTCTTATTTTTTATTCTTATTTAGTATTTTTTTTTAATCTAAACGCAACACATGTAGCATGTGAGTTAGTGGTGTGAGTGTACAATCATATAACATGACATTTAGCTCTTAGGCTTGTTATTTTTGTGTGTTTGAGTTTCTAATTTTAGCTTCATTAAATTTTATATATTTTCCTTTTGTTTACGTTACGATGTAGAAATATGATTATTTTGTATATCGAAGAGATATTAAATCTAATTTATCTATATCTAGAAGATTCAACAATAGTAGTTGTACTTCGATGTTTTTAAGTAATTTTAATCATGTGTTATTTTTATTAATTATTAAATATTCACTTGTTTTATTTTTATTAATAGTAACCTTTCATTTAAATCACACGTACCCTTTTTGTATAAATACAACAAACATACGAACAAGATAACTTAAATAATTATTTACTATAAGATACGATTGATTAATTTGATTTAGATGTATATGTTAATATGACATATCAAATCAAAATAAGATACAAAATAGTGTCGCTTTATATCTGAATTAATATGGATACAAGACAAAGGATGTATGATTGACTGATATAGAGCGACAGTAGAAGATAAATATATAAATACTTTTAAGAAAAATAATATATTTATGATTATAAATACATTACATCCGGTCTCGTTTAAGTCGGGAATCTAAATTTGGTATGTGTCAACTCTTTAAAATTTTTGACAATTAACATCTGACGTCACTGATGATGCTGAAATTGTCCATCTAAATCTAAATTGATCCAATCAATAATTTACGTGTTTTATATTAGAAAGAAAGTAAATCAAAATTACAAAAACTAAGTAAAATCATTGACCGATGAAACCGAGGCTTTTATTGAATAAATTTGGGTCTCACAGATCTTTCTTTCATAAATCATTGAAGGGCCGTTTATTCTCAATGAGATTGTTGCTTGGCTTAAACATGTGAAGGGTGAGGCGTGTTTTTTTAAAATCGATTTTGTTAAAGCCTTTGACTCGGTTAGCTGGGGCTTTTTGGATAATATTTTGGAAATCATGGGGTTTACGGTAATATGGCGAAGTTGGATAAATGGTTGCTTAAAATCCGGAAGATCTTCTGTGCTTATTAATGGATCCCCGTCTAATGAATTCTCCTTCTCTCGAGGGCTTCGTCAAGGTGATCCGCTTTCGTCTTTTTTTATTTATTTTAGTCATGGAAGCCTTACACGTCTTAATGTCAAAGGCTCGGGGCATAGGCCTTATTAGGGGAATTAAACTCCCTAATAATGGCCCTTGTATCACTCATTTATTTTTCGCCGATGATGCCTTGTTTATTAGTGATTGCTCGGTGTCGTCGCTTTCAAACTTGACCCGGATTCTTCGTTTCTTTAACTTAACATCCGGTCTTTCTATCAACCTTCACAAAAGTAAGCTCCATGGGGTTGGGATCGATGGGTTGCGCTTGGATTTTTTTGGCTAACTCTATCCATTGCCAAAGAGGGGGTCTTCCTTTTTCTCATCTTGGCCTTTTGATTGGGTGTAATATGAATAGAATCCGGAATTGGGATGGGGTCATTGATAAAATAAAGGCTAGGCTCTCGGTTTGGAAAGAAAAAATGCTCTCTTTTGGGGGGCGTTGTACCCTTGTTAAGTCGGTGCTCGGGGCCATTCCGATTTATAATCTTTCAATTTTTCGGGCTCCTCTTAAAGTTTTGAGGTCCATGGAAGCTCTAAGACGTAAATTTTGTTGGGGGGGGGGGGGGGGACAAGAAAATCTCGTGGGTAGCTTGGACCCTTATGTGTGCCTCCAAAAAAGGGGGGGGGGGGATGGGTTTTGGTTCTCTTTAAGCTATGAATTTGGGGCTTCTCGTCAAATGGTTGTTCAAATTTAAGGAAGATAACACAAAGCTTTGGGCTAAGGTGGTCTCGGCCATTGATTTGCCAAATAACATGGGTGCTAGTTTACCGTGTAATCGCGCTATTGCCGGGCCTTGGAAAAATATCATCAAGGCGAGTCATGACTTACGTCTTATAGGAGTAGATGCGATGAAAAAGATTCGTTGTTGGGTTGGAAGAGGTGATATGGCCAAATTTTGGTTCGACAACTGGTCGGGTATGGGTGCTTTGAAAGATCGATTCCCTCTTCTTTTTCTGTTTGAATCGGACAAGAACAGTTGGGTTTCGAGCAGGCTTCAAGGCGTCGGTATCATGGGGATGCGTTGGTCTTGGCGTGGTTTGGACCTGCCTGAAGCGGTCCAGGCTCAAGCCAATCTGTGTGATTTGTTGTTGAGTGATTTCCACCTCTCGGATTCCCTGACTTTTGGGGTTGGGATTCGGGGGGGGGGGGGGCGGTGACTTTTCGGTTAAATGTGTCCGGGTAGAAGCGGAAGAAACTATTCTCGATGCCTCAGACTTCAACATTCCGTGGCTTTATTGGATCCCTCTAAAGGTAAATGCGTTTGTGTGGCGAGCGGCTTTGGACAAGGTGGCTTCTAAAGTTAATTAACCTCTCGCATCGTGGGTTGTCTTTGAATCCTATTTGTACCGGATGCAATAGACATAACGAATCTACCGATCACCTTCTTCTTCGGTGCCCGATCGCTAGCTTGATTTCGGATAAGGTTTTCCAATGGTGCAAGGCCCCAAGGGAGTTAGTGCTTACGGTGAAAGACATTCTCAAAGTCCAAGATTCTTGGGGGTTTGCGAATAAAACAAGGAAAATCTATCATTCTATTTTTGTGACTACCCTTTTGAGTATTTGGAAGACTCGTAACGAAAAACACTTCAATAATCGGTCAAAAACCATGGACGAGATTATCAGTGATATTAAATATTGGGCTTTCACTTGGGTTAAGTTTAGGGGTAAAAACCCGTCGATAGATTGGGTGTCTTGGTGTAATTTTTCGTTGTAACTTTTGTCTAGCTACTTGCTAGGCTTTCTTTCTATCTAATATATATCTCTTCTTGCTGTTCAAAAAAAAATATGCTGAAAATGTTAATATTGGAATACTTGTTCATCAGAGCCGGTTCTGAGAATCTTAAAAAAAATTTGGACCCAGGACGAAAAAAATGTTGGCCCCCTAACATACAAAGTTAAGAACTCATATAAAAAGAATCCCTGAACTATAATTTTTTTTTACAAATATATAAAAAGATTTTTTTTGAAAATCTCGGGCCCTCCAAAATATCGGGCCCTGGGCGGTCGCCCATCTTGCCCATGCCCTAGGGCACCCCTGTTGTTCATGTCTATTCCATAAAAACTTCTATGAATCCCCTACTTGGGCTTATTGTAGTGGGAGAGCCACACGTTGCAGCCTCGTCACCACCGCACCCCCTTCCTGGTGTTTTTGCATACAAGTTGCACGCTTTGTCACTTTCTTCTCGTGGTTTTTCTTATTCTCCCTCTTTTCTCATTTTTTGCGATTGCCAACCATTGTATTTTTTCTTTCCCATGTGCCACCACCACAGGTTGCGGCCAACCCACTACAATCTAGAGGAGTTAATCATAATTTGATGAAAATAATTTTGGAGGAAAAATTAAGATAAATTGAAAAAAAAATTGGAGATAATTTCTAGGGTTTATTAAATTACTTTATTGAGTTTATTATTCTTTATTCGGTTTACTAGCTTAAGTCTAATTAGGTTTCTTGTTTTCCGTTATGTAATTTAGTATAATTATTTGGATAAGAGACGGGTAGTCTCCAATTTTTTAGTTTGTTTTTTCGTGTGATATACGATACTGTGTCAACACAAACAACCTTAAGAGCCTTTTCTATCTAATGTCATTCTAAATTTAAGTTGTATTTAGACGAATCAAATGATTAGAAGAAGTCCATAAAGAGACAAAGTAGTGGTTAATAGGGTGCTCCTCTGTCTAAAGATCTTGGATTCAAACCTTACAAAAAAACATGTTTAATACATATTTAGTGAATTTATATTAGAAAATCTATGTGTTGTAAAAAAAAAAGTGACTAGAAGAAAAGAAAAGGAATTAGTCAAACACAATTTTATACATAAATTGACCTTTTATCTCCCATCAAATTCAATTTTGTCTTGTTTTACATATTGATAGGGAACTCATTGACCCCTTTTCAAATTTCGTATGAAGTAAATTACTAAGAGATACGATTTCATTTTCATAAGTTCTTTTCAACACACCATCATATGACGTTATTAAGTAGTTTTGTCTCCAAATTCACTACCAATCTTCACCCTCTTTCTTTAGAGAGATCATTTTCTTTTTGACAATTTATCTATCGACTTCAAGCTCAATTATTCAACGATCAACTTAGATCTTTAACTTTTCAAATGAGGTTCACATCGGAAAAGTTCTACACTCGTAGGCAACTAAATTCACTACTGTAGTTTCGTTTTGTACGTGTGTGATTGTGTTGCATCGAATTGGGTTTTCTTTTTATAGACATGTACTTTTAAAGCTTAACGGGCCATAAAGTCCAAAAGTGACAACTTGCGGTTGTTGCTTTGGCGCAATGGCATCCCAATGAAGGTTAGGGCACGGGCAACTCTCTTTTGAGAGACCCGGGTTCGAACCTGAGGGGAGGGGGTTTTACCGGTGGCTGCTCGCAGGCCGGGTTTCCCCCGAACTAGGGCAAGAAGGTGGTGTCCTGACTCGCTCGCACCCGCAGACCGAGGCACGGTTAAGACACTCGTGTCATCGTGGTGGGCTGAGCATCAGGTTCGACTGAGAAATCGTTGTTAAAAGAAAATAGCATTCTTTCAAATAAAAAGGTTGTGGTTTTAAAACCTGTAAACTGCAGGTGATGAATTTAGGTGTTACTACTAAACAAACGACACACGGGCCCTAAATGCTCTATATCTTTTAGGAAAATTGGATCTAAATAATCCAAACTTTTACCTATTAGCCGGTAATAATCCCACATTTGAAATCCTCTCCACCATTCAAACTTTCATCCAATTTTTTTCTAACGGATCCGCCGTTAAACTTTTTTAACACCGTTAAATAAATGCTGACGTGACATGGTGACGTGAAATACTCCTCTAATTTTTTTAATTCTTTATTTATCACATTTTTTAAAATTATTTAAAAATATATATATATATTAAAATATATAGAAAACTTTTGAAACAATAAAACTTTTTTAAACATTATTTCAAAAGAGTTAAAAAATTATTTCTGAAAAACTAAAAACTTTTCTATTCAAGAAAAAATTTAAAAGAATTAAAAGAAAATATGCTTCTACCTAATCTTTCTCAAGCTATTCAGCTACCGAAATAAGTTATTAACGTACAACGTGCACATTTATCGCTCATAGATAAGCTATACACAAGCAAAAGATGATATGGTAACTTCAATATAAACCACAGATTACTTCAGTTACATAATTAAATAATATCTAGTAATTAAATATAAAAAACATATATACTTCACCTCACGGTCCATGTGAAGTGTGAACTGATGTTGTTTTGGATCACTGCATGTGAATTAGATTTCATGTGCTTAGCATGATGTAGAGGATGTCTTTAAAGACGTATAGGATAAATAATTGTATAGATCATATGTTTTAAAGTGGGTATAAAACAATTTCTTTTTATATATCATGTTATTTTTTTTTTTAATGTTCAAACTCGTTTTTAAAGTAACTAAATTTAATGGAACAATATTGTGAAAACATTCAGAGGTGCAACAGATAATATTGGAGGGTGACCTCTTAGTAGGACCGGCTCAATGTTTTGAGAGGCTCAATGTTTTGAGAGGCCCAACGTGAAGTACAAAATTGGGGCCATTTTATAATATTTTTATTTGAGTCCTATGGTTATAATTTATGCGGATTGTTGTTTTACTACATCATCACTGATACTCAGTTTTGATTAAACGATATCGAATAAGTGAAAACAAGATAAATTAAAAAGATGGTAGTTGTCTAAATAACAAACATATAAAAAGAATTATGATTTAAACAATACTTTCATATGCCTTTTAGATATATAGGTTGTCAAGCAACCACCAAAAAGCAAAAGAAAACTTGAATATTTGATGTAATGTTACATTGTTACGAACTCAAGGTACTAACAGAAATGAAAGTGGGATAGTTACCATTGGAACTAAACTTATATTGTTGTTCACAATTATGAAAGTATAACTTATATCACATTATTGGGAAATTTTTTTCTAAAATGTGCTCCAAAAATTTGGAGGCCCGAAGCGGTTACTTGGGTTTGTTACACTATTAAGCCGACTCTGCCTTTTAGTGACCCGACATATAATGAACAAAAAAATTATATCAGCTAATAACTCAAAATAAAAATATCCGGGCATGATATTAATCAAATTATGGGTCCGTCATTTAAAAGAAATAAATAATATTTTACACTGCAGTTAAAACGTTGGAACCCTGAATTATTAAACTCGAGATCACGAAATTTTGACGGTAGTAAAAGGTTGTTCGGAAAATTAAAATTTGAGGCAAATTCAAGATCATCGCTTTTTTTTAGTCGTAATATTTTTTCTTTTTCTACTTTTTGAGTTTTTTAAAATTTTTAATTTTGTTGAAATTATTTTTGTTTCTTTGTTTATGGTTGGATTATTTGTTATCATTTCATGTTTAGTATATAGATAACAAATTATATGCGTAATCAAATAGTGATGAGAACTATGTTTCCCAAACAATCATCCGGTAGTTAAAATCGTAAAAAGAAAAAAAGCTGTTATTAAATTAAAAAAGTCCCAAGTCAGGATTCTAGATAAGTATATAAAAAATCTCAAGATTCTTGTTAGAATCAAAGTGTTAGTTATATCGATGTTAATAATTCATAAAGATGTTATAAACTTTTTTTTATATATAAGAACAATTTTTTAAACTCGTACCACACACCCGAAATCTCAAAGACGTCCCCTATGATTACTCTTACAAACGCAAGGATAAAGTATGCATGAGAGCATTCCTAATAGGTTCTTTATCTTTATCCTTATAATTTATACATTTATCATTAATTTTTTCTCTCTCTTTCATTCACAACCACAATTAAATAATACTTTTTTGTACCTTAATCATTACATTTTCTCTCTCTTTCATCACAACCAAACCTCAAATTTTAATATATCAACAACTTTTTTTGTCAAATATACAGATGAACAGTAGTAATTTTTTTCTCTTTTCTTTACTCATAACCACTCACAACCAAACCTTAAATTTTAAGGTTTACACTCACATATTTATAAAGAACCTACCGTGAATGCTCTGAGTTATCTAAAAATACCAAACATTAAAACTCAAATAACGTGGGTTGGGGTGGGGGTGGGGGTGGAGATTAAAGAAGTCAACAAAAGAGGTTATATCAAAAATACCCCATATTTTTTAATTTCCTCCTATTCTTTTATACATTATTATTATATTATTATAGTTTATTAGTATGAGCTCACAGATCCAATTATGTTTCTAGAGTTTCTCGTGAATCTTTATTATTATTATTTTACATCTAAGGTTATATGTAGTGGATGGAGCCTCTTGTGGGGGTTATGCGCCATGTGGCGTCCATGTCATCAAGAGGGGCTCCATGACTAAAGTGGTGTAGTGGTAACCAATTTATAACGCCTTTCTAATTATTATCCAATTATATTATATATATTATTCTAAAAAAATCAAACAACAAATCTATGCAATAAAAATAAAATAAAAACAGTCAATGAAGAAGGAGGGGGTGAGGTGTGATGTGCATAACGCTGGAGAACATTTTCTTAGCATAGCGCCCTGGGGGGTGGTTTTGTGCGCTATAGGGGCGCTATGTTAGGATTTTGGTGGGTATAAGGCCCCATTACGGATAGCCTAATAAATTACTAACTCAGATGCCACATGGTTTCTTTCTAGGGTGTTCACTTATAATTTATCCACTTGGCATCATCACAATCAGCCTCAATATCTACCTTAAATGTTAAATGTAATCTTGTCAAACAACCAAATTTAAAAACAAAATTTTCAAATTAATTTTATTTCATAATTAATGAAAATTCAAGCATGTCCAATTTTACAAAAATCATAAAGAATTACGTCATTAATAATTTTCAACTCTCTTATTAACTTTTTTTATAATTATCTTATATTATGAATCTTTATTTAATCTGTGTGATATGCGATTTACTAACCTAGTGATCTAAAATAAAAATTAAGACACACAAGGTAATGTTAATGTTAAATATGATATTCTATTTCAACAAATAAAACAAAGATTTGTTTTTTGATACGGGGGATTTTTGAAACAAACATACGTCACATGTGCTTGCTATGTGAGATCAGATCTGTGATTTGGTTATCTGACCCCAAACAGATAATATAATTTTATATTTTTCCAATAAAAGTATATTATATATTTTTTTTTCAAAATTTATAAACAGTTATATTTATATAAATCTTTCGCATCAATTTTATTAATATACAAACCAATATTAGTCATACAGAAATCAATTCCCAATTTTCATAGGTTGTTCATATTTTCGATTTTAATTTTAAATTTAATCTCTTTTAGTGTTTTTGATTTTTGGAATATAATGATTTACATGAGTGTAACTATTTATAAATTTGTAAGTTTGAAAAACAATTTTGAACAGGTGAATTTCACATTAAACTAACAGAAAAATTATAGGTATAGGTGCATAAACCTGATATTTTACACAGGGGCGAAGTATAATGGCTGCCAGATCGGGTCCGGGCCCTACCCGTTTTTCCGTTCAGAAGTGGAAATTTATACTCATCCGAGTTCGTTTTTTTTAATATACTTAGTCTGACCCTATCTATATATTTGTTAGGAGTGAATACAAGGAAGAAAAACCCCACAGCTCAACTGGTTTCCGACAAGAAAACTACACTCAGCTACCTGGGTTCGAATCTGTGCATCACCTTTTTTTTTCCTTTACCTTTTCTTTTTTTATTTATTTACACAAATAGGTTTTCTTTTAACTTCGCAGACCACATCAGATCAGGGATCGACCCCCTCAGGCCCCCACCCCCTCATTCTTCTACTCATTTCAAACTCCACCGCACTCAGCCCCCTCACGCCTCACCTGTCTGGCAACCTCGTCATCGCCATGCCCTCGCCGTTCTCCTACAGTCCCACCTTAGACTCTTTGATGCAATGTGAAACCTGAATCTTATTTATTAACCAATAAATTATAACGCTATGAGCTATTAGGATTCAACTGGTGCCAAGAAAGAAACTAACACAATCAGTAAGAAGTGGTGGATCAGAGGTGGCTGGAAAAAAGTTAGTGAGAAGTGGCATAAGTAGGAGGTAACTGATGTCTTAATAGAATGACGTTTAGGTAAGAAATTGGGCTTGAATCATTAGCCAAAAACTAATGAGTCTGGTTCACCAGCCTGGTTTGGGACTGAACTGCTTATAAAAAGGCACCAGAGAGATGCTACATGGTCCGGTTTTTATTCTGGCATTTTTAGTTTTTGACCAGTTTGGCATAGGTCTAATTTTGGATCATTGCAACCAACAACCAGCTTCGAACACTTTTTGTTATGTTGTTGAAAATCTTTGTGTTAAAAATCAGCTTCCAACAACCAGCTTGGATGATGATAAAGGAAAATGGCTTCTAACACTTGTTCTCTATAAAAAATCAAATTGCTTCTAAAGAGGCACCCAACAACCAGCTTCCAAAACTTTTTCTTCTTCGTGGCTCTCAAAATACATCAGAGGTTGAAAATCTTTCAGACTATCAATTAGTAGTATAGATCAGAGGCTCTCAATATACATCAGGCAACTAACCAACAAAGTAACAATTAATTGTTTAAATAAAAAAGAGTGAGACTTTCAGACTGAGACATAAAAGTACTGGCATAAGCACTCCAATTTAATAAAGGTATAATTTCTTAACTCAAACAAGAATCAAAAGTTGGATGGGTCACATTTGCTAAACTTTATCAACCACTAAACATGTAAACCATCTAAAATAAAGCAATTGAATGAATCAGAGTAGAAATTACCTGAGATTCTGTTGGTCTTTAGATCGATTAGAATTTAGAAGCATCAAGATTCAAATAATGCCATACAAAGCAGAGCTGTGATCTTAATTTGTAACCCTAGATTTAGAGCTTGCATCAGTAGAAATCAAGTAAACCAAAATGGTGTGCCTCCGATGATATATAGACCTTAAGTAAACTTCAACTGACCTCAAACGAAGATGAAATATGGTCTTCACGTTTTTGCTAACAGCTACTCGTAGCCATCGCCGTCAAAACCATCGGAACACTGCCGGAGGTCGCTGGTGCTAGCTGAGAACGAATTTAAAAGGCTCAATTAGTACAACTGAGAACAAAAAGAAATGGAAAACTAAAGCGTTCTACTTCTTGATTTTGAAACATCTTACGAACTTCTGAATCCATGAAGCGAGAATGGAGAAAGGGGATTTGAGAGAGAGCGCGTATTTGAATTTCAATTTCCGTTCACTCTGATTTCACTGTGATTGGGTTTCTCAAAAGAGACATGTTTTTTTCTCTGGTTTCTCTGTAACATCGAAAGGAAACCAAAATGATCTCAAAAGTGGGGGGCTTGCATCAAAGCGGATCACTGAATATCTGGTTGCACAGAAAGAAAACTGATATGATCCTCAAAAGGTGATTCTCTCTGTAAAAGCAAGCTGTTTGGACTTTGGTCGTGGATAAGGTACACGAATAGGGTAATAAAAGTGGGGGAACGATGGATTGAACATGAGGAAGGCCTTGAAAAGGAATGCGTCTTAATTTTAAGACGCCTAAAATTACAAAAATGCCACTTTGATCAATATGCATTATATAATAGTATATATATATATATATATATAGGGTGAAGTTCATTGTATACCCCTTGGAAACCGTAGACCCCGTAGACCTTTTTTATAACCGAAAGATCTCATCCTCGTTTCTTTGCAAGAGGGGTACGATGGTAAAAAGAAAAAAACCCGATTCCATATGAAAACCTTCCATATCAAAACCCTAAATCATCTCAGTCGACTGGAAGAACGACGCTGGGATTTCACTGGAGCTCACTTTTCAAATCGACGAATCTGCCATCAAGCATCCAAAATCCGCAATAAAACCTTCAAAATCCGCCATTAAAACTTCTAAAATCAGCCATCAATCCTCCCAAAATCTGTCATCAAGCAACCAAAATCCGCCATCAAACCTCCGACTATCGATTCTGAGTTTTACCTCCCAAAAATCGCATATCCAGTGGATTAGACAACACCAAATCCAGATTAAAAAGTTGCTGAAACAGAGAAAAGGTAATCGAATATTACCTCTGAGTTTTGAATAGTATCATTCTCCATTCGAATTGTTCGAGTAACTTCAGATTTCTCCTAATTTTTTGTTTTTGAACTTAAGTTTTCGAGATTTAATTACACTTACGATTATGTGTTGTTATGCTCATAACTTTTCAATATTGTCTGTATCATGGCATGTAAGGGATACCATGACTTAAGTTATCATAGTCCGTTTAAAGAAGGTAGATTTTAGGTGCCTTTGTATTGCACACAAACTGTTTGATGAAATGCCTCTGTAAAATTCTGTCCAAATTTACACAAGGTAATCAAAATCAGAATGAATGTGAACGAAGAAAACTAACTTTTAAAGAAAAATACTTGGTGAGACTTAACATAACAATCAAGTTTCTGTTATCATATTTCAAAATTGTTCTCCATCAATGTATCTTTTCTGTTGTTCATATATATGTTGTTCATCATAATCAGACATAAGTAACAATGAGTTTAGTATCTAGTGTGTAGGCTGTATTAGAACTAATATTTCAACTAATGTTAGTAGTTTAACTTTCATGTTCATGCTAAAGTTATGAAAACTCACTGTTGAGTTTACTTGTGTATGATTTGTTAGAGTGTTTTAGCTCAAAATTGCTACTTTATAGACTCTCAAACCACTTGATACTTTCTGCCCAAAATGATAGAATGTTTCTGTCCAGAAATGTTTATAGAAACCAGATCTAGATTACAGAAAATGGAAGGAACGGATAACCATAAACCTTGCAATCAAGTTTGAGTTTTGAGAGGGAGTTTTAATCTCAAACTTTCTAGTTTTTTTTGGAGTTAACAGCCATGTTGCCTTCCATGTTGTTGTAAAAAAAATTCTCGTATCAAGAAAATTAAAAAAGCCTTTAAAACCAAAGATTTTTGCCATGACTTTTTTCACCACAAGTACTAAAGTGCAGTGAGTTTTATTGGAATCTTAACATGAATATCAATAATATATGTTTTATTCATATATTCAAGTATAGTTAGTTTAAAATCCTTGGTGAGTAGTATAGTGAATTTTTAAATCTTTGGTGAGTTTTAAAAAGCCATATAGTCAAGTTTTTGCATTGAGTAATAAGAATATGTTTTTATACGTGGCTTTTATTATGATACTTATTCTGTGGTGAGTCTTAAGAATCAGTTGATGTTTAACACTAATTTGATCTTAAATTGATAAAACAGTCCCTATTAGTTTATAATTTGAAGCAAGTTTGTGGTGAAATTTATTTGAATCTTACAATTTCTATTTAGTTTCCTTGTTCTAAAGCACTAACAATATATGTTAATTGTTGAGTTTTAAAAGTAGGTGAAAAATCAGAATCTAAAATGAGCTCAACGTCGCCATCAGTTGCTCAGTTGCTCTGGTAGAAGGGGAAAATGATGATGATTAGATGATGAATAAAGGTAATTAAAGGTTTAATCATTGGCTAGTTGGATAAAATTAGTGAGTTAACACTAAGATGTGATTGTTAACACTCACTAGTGATTATATACTTTTATTTTAATTTTAGAATCTATCCTGGGTTTTTATACAATTAAGTGAGTTTTAATTGTTCGTTCATAACATGGTTTTTAAAAGCTCAGTGAGTTAATTACATTCGAACTTTGCTGGATGAAAATTGTTATATAGAGTTTATTAGAAGTTTAGTTAAGTATTTGAAACTCTTTGTTTTCGAACTCAATGGCTGCCTTCCAAGTTTGCTTGCAGGTTTGGTTAGCAGCCTCTTTGATTGCTAATGGTTTGGCTGTAGTTGGTCACGTAAAAGAAAACATTATTATTATTATTATTATTATTATTATTATTATTATTTTTATTATTATTATTATTATTATTATTATTATTATTTTATTTTATTTTTTTCCGTTTAAAAAAAATAATGTTTATGTGGGTAGTATGTTATAAAGTGCATTTTTGTGGTTATAGTTTCTTTAAAAAGAATTGTAGATAAAAATTGAAACTGAAATTCACCAATTGTGACTCCAATGTCAAAGATCATTAGAGATAACTATAGTTCATGCAATTTCAAGCTCTAGCTTATGATTTTGCCATCTATGTAGGCAATTATTGCAGGAGCATTTGCAAGACGAGATTACGAGAGTGCCAGGGCAATTGCCGGCCGTCTACTTCTAGTGAGTTTGACTTTGACATTGACTTGACTCACCTTACCTTTCCTTAATGTTAGTGATCTGTTTTACTTTCTGTAGTTAGGTCTGTCTCTGGGACTCGCTCTCTCAGTTAGTTATTACTCGCTGTTGAGTTTAAATCTCACTGTTGAGTTTAAAAATACTGTTGAGTTTAAAACTCACTGTTGAGCTTTAAAACTCAATGTTAAGTATAAAACTCACTTGTTGAGTATAAAACTCACTATTAGGTTTAAAACTCACCAATTATAAAACTCACCAATTATAAAACTCACATCAAACTTTAAAACTCAAATGTTCTATAGAATCGCTTAAAACTCACTGCAAATTATAGAACTCAATGTTGAATAAAACTCACTGTTTTTTTAACTCAATTCAAACTTTAAAACTCAATTTTCTATATAACTCGCTGCTGAGATCTAAAGCTAACTGTTGAGTTTAAAACTCATTATTGAGTTTTAAAACTCACTGTTAAGTTTAAAACTCATTGCTTTTTAAACTCACTTCAAACTTTAAAATTCAAATTTCTAGTGAGCTTTATATTTAGTGAGTTTTATAATCAATGTTTTTTAAAACTCACTGAGTTTTATATTTATCCATGTTTGCAGTTTTAACATGTTTATTGGACAAAAATGAATGCATACAGAGGTCCAACTTTCATAACCAAAACCATGCACAAAACACTTGTTTTTAGGTATTCAAAATGATGCTTTGAAAAAAACCACTTCAAATTGTCAATGTTTTCACCAAGCTCCTATAATTACAGACCAATCAAATTGCTTTTATTTCCTATCTGCAATAATCAGAACAACCACACAAATTGCTGCATATTTTCCACAACAAGCAGTTAAAACCTGAACAAATGACTTCGAAAGCAATTCCCACCAATTTGCCTAGGTGTCAAATAAACCTCTATAAAGCTTTTGGTAAACAAATAACCAGTTGTTGTGTAGACATGTCTTATGTTATAGATGACTTTAACCATTGTTGTTTTTATTATATAAAACGTAATTAGAAAAGAGAAAAAAAAGATAAAAACAACAGCGCAGTTATGAAGTATCATAAGCAACAAATGGAGACTACTTGCAGGGGATGAATACACAGTCTGCACACAAATGAAACCGTTTGTTCTTTATATTCGAAGCATATATCTTGTAGTTAGAAGATGGCATACCAACCAATATCATATACATTACAGTCACTTATAATATGAACAATGATTCATTGATGTTTTTGGTGCAGAGTTTAAAACTCATTGCAAGTTTAAACTCAGAGTTTGAAACTTGATAAAACTCACTAACAAAAACTCACTGTAATAAACCCTTATTTTGGTACTATTTGTGTTTGTGCACAAAAACAGAGATAGGCATAACCAAAAACAGAGATAGGCATAACCAAAAACCCGAGGTACAGCGAACTACAAACCTAAACACATACCTTAAACAAACGAATTTATAGAATATGTCCAAACAGGAGAATACAAAACACTAAACTTCCTTTTAAACCTAAAAATCGGAAGAGAAGAGTTCTACAAACCTAAAAATCAAGAGAAGAGTTCTACAAACCTAAAAATCGAAAAAGAGAGACGCACCATATCTAAAAGCGATTGATGATGGTTGATACGTGAAACAGATTGGTGAAGAACCCTAAAAATGTCGCAGAATCAAGATTGATTCATAGCAGAATCGTGGAATCAATTTGATGAAGAAAAGTGACTATCGATCTTGAAGCGACGGGAATTTCATTCTAAACGTGTATGACAAAAGACGATCTTGTCCCTCCGTGTTTTTCCTTATAAAATCAGCAATATGATCTCCACCGTATGATTAAAAACAATCCAAGGGTTAAAACAGGGGTCTACGGGGTCTACAAATTTCAAGGGGTCTACAATGAACTTTTGTCTACATATATATATATATATATAGGGTTAGATTCAAATGAGAACTTTTTGTTTTGAGAACTTTTGAGAACTAAATCTCAACCACAAAATTCAGGGGGACCACTACAATTCATGGGAGGGGGATACATGTAAATAAACTTGTAGCTCAAATTAGTTCTTTTTAGTTCTCAAATCAAATTTGTTCTCAAATGATCATCTCCCTATATATATATAGGTTTTCCCAAACCCAATTGGTTTTTAAATGATTCTCTCCCTATATATATATATATATATAGGGAGAGGATCATTTGAGAACTAATTGGGTTTGAGAACTAAAAAGAACTAATTTGAGCCACAAATTTATTTACATGTATCCCACCTCCCATGAATTGTAGTGGTCCCCCCTGAAATGTGTGGTTGAGATTTAGTTCTCAAAAGTTCTCAAAACAAAAAGTTCTCATTTGAACCTAACCCTATATATATATATATATATATATATATATATATATAGGGTTAGGTTCAAATGAGAACTTTTTGTTTTGAGAACTTTTGAGAACTAAATCTCAACCACACATTTCAGGGGAGACCACTACAATTCATGGGAGGTGGGATACATGTAAATAAATTTGTGGCTCAAATTAGTTCTTTTTAGTTCTCAAACCCAATTAGTTCTCAAATGATCCTCTCCCTATATATATATATATATATATATATATATATATATATATATATATATAGGGAGAGGATCATTTGAGAACTAATTGGGTTTGAGAACTAAAAAGAACTAATCTTAACCACTAGTTTATATATATGGAAAACCCCCCCATGAATTTGAATGCTCCCCCCTTGAAAATTAGTGGCCCAAATTGGTTCTCAAAAGTTCTCAAAAGAAAAAGTTCTCATTTGAACTTAACCCTATATATATATATATATATATATATATATATATATATATATATATATATATATATATATATATATGAGAGGGATATAATGAAAACCTCTCCGAGTTTGTAAAACCGTGAAAACCAAGTTAAAAATTTTGATTTTTGTTCCGATTTTTTTTATGGTGATTCTCTATGTTAAAAAAACCTCCTTTATGCAAAAAAAAAAAAAAACGCCTAGTAAATTTTTTTTAAAAAAATATTTGATAACCGAGTTACATATGTAACAGGGTACTTGAATTGTTAAACCTTTTCGGTTCAGTTAACCGGTTTTTTTTATGCACCTCTATGACTCTATCCACTACCTATACCGTATGTTTCCCTAGTGGCCTAGTCCACTTGGTTTAGTGCGCTATCCATGAATTGTTACACGGTTCGAATCCTGTTAATATCCGATTTTTCAATTTTTTTGGTTTTTCTTAAACAACATAGGGCGGGTTTTTTCACCAAATGTCCAAATAGAAACAAACCGACCGCCGCCGCCTCCTCCGACATCCCTCTAACCCGAAACGCTGCCGCCTCCTCCGACCTCCTCGGCTCCGCCAGTCCGCCTCAGTCTCTCCCAGGTTCTTAAATTTGTTCTTAATTTGTTTGATGAATTTGATTCTTAATTGAAGAGTTTATGATTTAGGTTCTTCAATTTGTTATTAATTTGGTTCTTAATTGATGAGTTTATTGAATTTGTTCTTAAATTTGATCAGTTTACTGATTTAGGTTTTGTTTGTAAGTAATTTGGTTCTTAATTTGTTAAACATAGAAGAGTTCATGATCATCAGTAGTTCACTGAGGTAACAGTAACTATGGAGCCGCAAAAAGAAAAAAGTTACAAGGATTGCACAGAAACACATGTATGTTGCTCTACATATTTTCAAGTGAAAATGTTTGAATGTTAGTTTTCTGTTGATTAGTTCTCCATGTCATTTTGGTTTGATAAACATTTGATTTCGTCAATGTTTGACATAGAAGACTTCATGATTGTCAGCAGTTCACTTATAAGAAGTTATCTTTTTGGTTACAAAGATTGCATACCAAACATGTATATTGTTCAACATATTTTTAGCTGAAGTAACTGATTTTGTGAATGTGCTATTGTTGCAGCAAATTTAGGGGAAATTTCATAACATCACGATACTACAGAGCTTAAAGGTAAGCAACTCGTCTATCCAAATAGTTTCTTCTTTGCTTCATTAGATCACTGTTGCTTTACTTGTTAATTTCATATAATAGTTTCTTTTTTCACTATTTTAATCTTTTGCAACTCAATTCTCAAGCTTCTACTATACATTTTGTAATTTTTTCCTAGCTATTTTTTAATTTACTAAGCTCATTCCTTTACTTCTTAAACATCACCTGATGTCTTATCAACATCATGAAAATTGGTTAGAATACAGTGTCAAATAATAAAAAGGGGGATGGCTTGTTTAAACAAGCTAAATCTTACCCGACCCGAACTGATTGAACGGAAAACTTTGACATATATAAATCAACCCTGGTTAAAAATAAACATGAATATCTTCATGATTAACCAAGAATTCAAGTATCCACTAGACCTAATTATATTCCAACAGTAGAAGTTAAAAAAAGTTAGAATTACGACCATCGAAAAAAGTGAACCCACGTAACTGAATCCGCCTTGTTGGTTGAAGAAAATTCTAGGACATTATGTTTTACTCATGTTGCCAGATGTTCACTAATAATCAAAGACAAGAAGAGCGTACTGGCAAATATGGCACTCCTAGGGTCCAATACCTTCAGGTATCATTCATTCATAACTAATAAATCTATGAATTTTATTTCATTTTTATTTTTTTTCCAACACAGATCTTTTTAGTTATTTTCATATGTTTTAGGAACTAGTGGCCCAGTTTCAGAATGCATCTACTGAAGGTATACTGTTGTAGATTGGTTGTTTTTTGTGATTATATTTTTCTCTTTAAGAATCTTGAGGTTTTTTATTTATTTATTTATTTAATTTTTATTTTTTTTGTAATTGCAGAGTCAAAGGAGAAAATTGTAGCTAATCTAGCAAACTTTGCATATGATCCCTACAATTATACGTATCTGCGCCAGGTTAGGTTAATTATCTTTGTTTTGAGTGTAATTTTTTTTATTAAACTCAACAAAAGTTTACATATATTTGTTGTGTGTAAATTTTGTTATTAAACTCAGCAAAAGTTTACATCAAAATATAAAAGTTAAGCCGCTAGACCGTTTTGGATAGCAAAACTAAGTTTTCTAAAAACTCAGCAAAAGTTCTAATTGAAATTATCTTTTTGTTTTATTTCTTGGATAGTAAAACTAAGTTTTTTAAATACTCAGCAAAAGTTTACATCAAAATTATCTTTGTTTTATTTCTATCATAGTATGTACTGTCAATGTTTAATGTATCTGACAACCATATTCAACCGTAAACAGCTTAATGTTTTGGAACTTTTTCTCGACTGCATAACAGAACCCAACGAGAAGCTTATAGAGTTTGGCGCCGGAGGGATCTGCAATTCTTGTGTTGGTATGTAGTATGTGAACTAAAGGTGGCAAAATGGGCGGGGTGGAATCGGGGTAACATGTTAAAACGGGTCATTTCGGTCTAGGTTGAGTAGATCCCAGACACTTTTAATAACTTGTGCTAAGTAATATTACAATAATAGTCTAATTTTCTAATAAAGCAAACTAGTAGGTTGTATGCATTTGAATTCACTTTGGGTGATTTTTGACCCGTTTCTTTTAAGCTAAGTTTTGTTTATTATCTATACCCTGGTGACTTGTTAGAGATGAAACATACCCGAATCGACCCATCTATAAATAAATGGGTCGAGATCGAGAATTCCTAGTTTGAACTATTCTAAGCCGTTGAATAGAAGTAATAGCTCAAAGTATGAAATGATACCAGCTGCACTAGCTCTCTTTTTTATGTCTACAGATCCTGCAAATGCTGTGGTGATAATTAAATGTGATGGAGTGCCTCTTCTTATACAATGTTTGTCAAGTCCTGTTAAAAATACGGTAAGAGTTCCAAACGGTATCAGTTTTTGTATCTTTTATTTTCCTTCCTTCATTGAGTTGATTTTGTTTTAATGCGGTTTTCTCACTGATATATAGCTATCTAAAGTATCACTAAAGGTTGCCTCTAAAAGAATGATATTGTTTGACTCTGGCACTTTGCACATATATAATGAAAGTATAACTAGTAACTATTTGTCTGTATAAAATATGTTGGTGACACAGTAAGGGCTTGAGACGGCACCTTATGTTCTTCTTAGGCCAAAATCGGGCGAAATTAGGTTTTTGTATGAGGCTTATATGTAAAAGCAACAAAAAAGATGAATAAGTTATGAAATGTTTACTTGATTAAAAGGTTGATATGTAAAACACATGAGACATAAATAGCTTCTGGTTATCATTAGAGCTTATTTTGTTGTACATTGAGCAATGCCTTTTGTACATGATGCGGTCGTGTTGGCTTTTGGGACTCAAAAGCCTTGGAGCACCTCGTGCTTTTTAAAAACAAGGATGGAACCGGGTTGGTAGTCGGGCCGAAGACTCTAGTTTTGAAAACATATATATATATATATATATATATATATATATATATATATAGGGTTGGGGTATTTTGGAACCCACTTTGAGTTGGAGAATCGTTGGAACCCGATCAAAAACGCGGTTAAAAAAATATTTTTTTCTCTTAATTTTGTTATGGTGGTTCTTTATGTTTTAAACTACTCTTAAATGAAAAAAAGTCAAAAAACCGCCTACTAGATTTTTTAAAAAAAAAATATCAAAAATGTCTAGGTTACACATGTAACTTTTGCGTAACTGCAAATATATGCATAAAAGTTACAGATGTAACTTTTTTCGAACTGAAAATCTACTAGGCGTTTTTTTTTGTTTTTTTTCATTTAAGGGTAGTTTATAACATAAAGAACCACCATAAAAAAATTCAGAAAAAAAAACATTTTTTTATAGCGTTTTTGACCGGGTTCCAATGATTCTCCAACTCAAGGTGGGTTCCAATTTATCTTTTCCATATATATATATATATATATATATATATATATATATATAGGGAGAAGATCATTTGAGAACCAATTTGATTTGAGAACTAAAGAGAACTAATTTGAGCCACAAATTTATTTACATGTATCCCCCCTCCCATGAATTGTAGTGGTCCCCCCTGAAATTTGTGGTTGAGATTTAGTTCTCAAAAGTTCTCAAAACAAAAAGTTCTCATTTGAACCTAACCCTATATATATATATATATATACATATATATATATATATATATATACATATATATATATATATTGTATAGAAGGGGTAGGGGAAGTAGGAGGGGTAAGAGGCTTATGCGACACGTGAGTAGGTTCCAAAAAACTGGTCACGGGAATGGTGGCAGGAGAAACATCAATTGTGGTGGCTGAGAAAGGATAATGGTTTTCATCAAATTTTGCATGTCTGGTGATAAAGGTTCGATTGGTGCTCGGGTCATAACAACGATACCCTTTGTATTGGGAGTGATAACCAATAAAGATACACGGTAATGCACGGGGAGCAAGTTTGTGGTCAGTATAGTTGCGAAGATAAGGATAGACCCGGCATCCAAAGGTTCGAAAATTATTGTAATTCGGAGCATGTCCGTTGAGAATCTCGAATGGGGATTTGTGATCGGTGACTTTGGATGGGAGACGGTTGATGATAAAGGTGGCACTACTAAAAGCTTCAACCCAATAGGACGTAGGGACTTTGCCATTAAATAATAATGCAAGACCCGTCTCGACAATATGCCGATGTTTGCGCTCAACTCTTCCGTTTTATTCCGGAGTGTATGGGCATGACATACGATGAAGAATGCCATGGTCATCAAGAATTTGGCGAACACGATTGTTGACAAACTCGGAGCCCCCATCACTTTGAAATATTTTTATTGTTGATGATAATTGATTTTGCACAAGTTTGATAAATGTAAGAAGAACATCATAAAAATCAGTCTTGGCACGCAAAGGATAAAGCCAAGTGAACCGGCTATGATCATCAACAAATGCAACATAGTAACGATAACCGTCATTTGATATAATTAGGGAAGGTCCCCACAAATCACAGTGAACTAAATCTAACGGTTTATCGGCACGTTTGAGGTTATCATCAAACACAAGTTTGTGGCTTTTTGCCATTTGACAGACCTCACATATGTGTGGTTTAGGCAAAAGAGAAGTGACATTCAACATTCCACATTTATTAAGAAAAGCAACAATATCAAAATTGACATGCCCAAGACGGCTATGCCATAGTTCAAAAGAAACATTCGAGGAAGAAACAGTAAAAGCTTGCGGTTGATCTTTTAAGACATAAAGCCCATTCTCACATGAACCTTGGGCTAGAGTTTTCTTCGTTGACCGATCCCGGATAGAAAAAGAGGGATATGAGAACACAACATCAACATGATTGTCACGAGTAAGTTTACTAATAGAGAGTAAGTTTTTGGTAATATTAGGAACAACGAGAACATCTTTAAGAAGAATGTTCGAATTGATATACGAATAACCTTGATGAGTAACAGGAAGAGAGTTGCCATTACCAAAGGTAACTCGTGACATACCATTAAACGACGATGTGGTGTTGGTGTGAGAGGACGATCCAACCATGTGATCGGTGGCACCCGAGTCCACAAACCAATCCGGTTTGGTGTTAGAGACCGTGCACTTGTCTTTAAAGGCTTGGGCCATCTGAGCTTCTGACAGTTGATTACCGGAAGAAGTTTGGTTTAACAGAGCGAAACAGTTTGAAGCTTTGTGCCCGGGTTTTCCACACCATTGACAAGGGTCCGGTTGATAGAAACGACCCCCTCGGCCTCCACGGTTATTGCGAAAGTTGCCACGAAAATTGTTGCGTTGAGAGCCCTTGCCACGACTGTTATTGCGAGTAGCGGGAACACGATTGGCCTGAGCAGAGAAGGCAGCCTGAGAGGAGGAACCAGGGCCTTGAAGGCTACGGGAAAAAATTTCCGTGTTTTCGGCACGGGTCTGTAACTCACGTAGAGAAATGTTAGGGTGGGCAGATTTCATGGCAATGGAGAAATTGGCAAATTCCGGGCCGAGACCCCTGTAGAAGCAATGGGTTTTATCGGTTTCATTCATGGGATGACCCATGGCAGCCAATTGATCAACAAGACGTTTAAACTTGCGACCAAACTCAGCGACCGTCTGCGATCCTTTTGTAAGGGTGTTGAGTTGATCTTTAATGTTCTGAGCACGCTCGACAGACGGATCAGAGTAGATTGCAGCGAGGGCATCCCATTTTTCACGGGCTGTGGCATACCCAACGACATCGGGGAATGTCTCTTCTGTCAGCGAGTTATGAAGCAGAATCACAGCCTTCTGTTCGGCCAGTTTCCAAACAGCAAAGGCCGGATTAGGGGCTGATTTCCCGTCGGACATAACGTCTCAGCCGGAGGAGGGCTGCTGCCATCGATATGGCCGGCAAGTTCCTGAAATTCGAATAAGGGTAGCATGAGGTTTTTCCATGATAGATAATTGGTGGAAGAGAGGTGAATGGGAAGGGAATGAAGAGAGGAATTAAACTTGGATATGGTAGATTGATCGGAGGAAGAAGAGGCCATGAGGACGGTCGGAATAGAGGAGGCAGAAGGATGATCGGAAAAGAAGGGAAGGGGAAGATCACTGGCTCAAAGATACCATGTATAGAAGTTAATTCTCTACACCCAATTAGGGAGGAGATTAAAATAATATATAATACAAGAATTAAGTACAATTAAATGAATATTAACTAGAGAGACTATACAAATGCCAAGTCTATTTACTAACATATATATATATATATATATATATATATATATATATATATATATAGTCAAAAGTTTATTGTAGACCCCTTAAAAAGTGTAGACCTCGTAGACCCCCTTATTGTTCTATAAAACTCACTAAAATTATAAAACTCATTGTTGTTGGATTTGGTCTTTATTTTTATTTTTTTATTTTGTCATATTTCTATCTTTATATTTTAATTTGGGGTTTATTTCTTATGTCTTTTAGTTTTTTCTTTATTTTTTATTTTCTTAATTTGAATTTATAATTTTTAGTGAGTTTTATAGAACGCCGATTCTTTAAGGTGCATTGAGTTTTAAAAACAACAGTGAGTTTTAATCTAAAGAGTGAGTTTTCTAATTTGTAATGAGTTTTATAATTATTAATGAGTTTTAAAGAACATCGATTTTTAAAGTTGTAGTGAGTTTTAAAACTCAGCATTTTGGTAATATTGAATACTATTTAGCGCATAAATTCTTTTCTAAACTAAAAAATTTATTACTCGTTTGGACCCATCACCGCTCATTTTACTACATCTAACTCTACATGTCCGATTAGATTAGTAGCTACCAATAGTTACATCTTTGCAATATGATTGAAGTTTTTGGTGTTTGGTAGGTGAATTATGCTCTTGGGGCTCTTTATTATCTCTGTAATGCATCTACTAAGGAAGCCATTTTGCGACCAGAAGTGGTGGATACCATTAAACGGTATGCAGCTTCGGGTGCCGTTAGTGTTAGCTTCAGCAATCTTGCTCAAGCTTTTCTAGACAAGCATGTCCCAGACAACCATTGACTATTCTGTTGACTTTTTCTCGAGGGTCATCTTGACTACACCTCCTTTGATGACTTTACGGTTGAACTCAGCAGTTTCTAAAGTCAAATCCTGGAAACATCATGTTGCAGGTTAAATATATAATTCATAATGGTTTCTAAATACTTAGAGATTAGTGATTACTCATTTACTCTATTAGGCTTGCAGGTAAATTTTTATGTAAGGTGGTTAAAAATGTAATTTTATAGTTCATATTTGAAGTTAGTTTAGTCACTGAACAACAAAGCGCAATTAATTTTGTAGATTATACACACCAGATACATAGTTATGTTTTTTTTTTCCGGTAACCATGAGAACCAGGACCAAGAAACTACCAGGCCTTGCTAATAGTATGTTAATCAACAGGATTAGATAAATTGTAGCTTGCATTGGGCATGTATGCTATTTTTCAGGATTATAAAATTAGGAATAGGTACCTGAACAACAAAAGAGAGATTACATAACCATTCTCCCCATTTTTCATCATCAACTTCTTTTTTTTTACACTTTTTTCTTTTTCTTTTGTTTTTCTTTTTCTTTTTCTAAATCAATACTTCTCCCACCCACAATAAGTACCAACTGTATCAATCCAAAGTCGCACAACTGTACCATCCCAATCTTTATTTAGCTACAATACGTATTAAATGCAAGTCTTCAACCCAAAACTGAGACATCATAATCAGCCCCACCCACACACTGAGAAAATAAAAGACATGAAAAAAACCTACTCGACTCTGCCTATAAAGATTTGAACAGTCAAATGCCTAGAAAGAAACACAGCTCCACAGGATTACCTCATGATTGAAAAACCTTCACATTCCATCAAATAATGTTCCACTTCAAACCTTAACTGAACGAAGTACTTTTTCAATCTTCCCAGGAGACATCACCCAAACGACCTCTGTTTTCAATCCACATGAATCCACAATTTAATTTTTTATCTAATCAAGTATCTCTGGTACACTAGGCGACCTGTTTTCGAGTAACTTTTCATTTCTCACTCTCCAAATCGTCCATAGTGTCGTTAAAACAATCCCATACAGGATCTTTTTCACTTTCTTTGTGGAAATCCACCCTTTATACAAACTCAACACCTCCTCCACAGTTTGGATTCTTGTTATTGGCGCATTACACCATTATAAAACTAAGGCCTGTATTTTAATAAATATTGGGGCAATTGTATATATTCTTTTTCAAACTTTAAAAATTACACATATACCCGATCTATTGTATACATCCCCCTACAAACTTTAAAAATTACATATGTACCTATTTTTTTTAATTAAAAATAAATTATTAAGTGACTTTTTTATCCTTAATTACTAAAATCTCCTTATTACTAAAATCTCCTTATATACCCTTTTATGAAAATCATATAAGTTGCAAATATACCCACTTCTTTCTTTTCTCTTTTAGTAATTTCTTTTTCATATTTTAGTTCTTTTTTATCTCATTTTTTTTTTCATATTTGGTTTTTTTTCTTCATATGTTGCTCAAGAGTTTAGGCTTTGGCTTTTCTGTCTCTATGATGGCTCGAGCTTTCACTTTCTTCACCTATATTTACATGGTTATTGAGATTTACCATTTCAATATTTAAGAGTTACACAACAAGGCATATCGCCACATATCAAATTGGTGAATTCAGTTCCATATTTAAGTTCTGCTTTCTCTTAGACATTTTAACAAACACCTAGTCTGCATACATGACATTGTAGCTATCATATGACATACATCCTACTAATTTACCCCATTCTTAGTTGAAAGCACACAAATTCACATTTTAAATGACAATTTACTATTTTTATCACAAAACTAAACATTCTTAGGTTCAAATTGTCAAACCCATCCCATCCTACATGTTCCATTTCGATTTTTCATGTGATGGGTTAAAACCCCATCACAACTTTTGCTAGAATCACATAAATACAAGCATGCAAGGTAAACTTATGCATTATCTAAGCATAAACACGCACATATAACAAATTTTCTACACCAATTTCACCTCAAGATGAAGTTTATAAAATCAGCCAACCTAATAAGCAACTTACTTGACAAAGAAATCAAGATTAGATGGTAAAATCATGATCTAGGAGACTCCCTATGCCTAATTTCGACTCCCCCCTTCTTAATTCCTCCACCAACAAGCTCATTTGCTGATTTCTCCAAGGAACTAGGGTTCTTCCCCTTCTTCTTTTCTCCTTTTTTTTTGAACGACAAATTTGGATCACTAACAGGGACATTACACCACCCACCCGAGGAGGAAACTCACCACTGGTGAGAAATTCCCAGACTTGTTTTAAGTCCTCAATTTACAGGTCCAGTCCCTCTATTACTTCTAAAGTGTTAAATTATGTCCAAACTAGTTACCTACGTTTACACAAATAGGTTTTCTTTTAACTTCGCAGACCACATCAGATCAGGGATCGACCCCCTCAGCCCCCCACCCCCTCATTCTTCTTCTCATTTCAAACTCCACCGCCCTCAGCCCCCTCACGCCTCACCTGTCCGGCAACCTCGTCATCGCCATGCCCTCGCCGTTCTCCTATAGTCCCACCTTAGCCCCTCTAATTCTTCTCAGTTCCCGCATACACCGCACTCAGCGCTCAGCCCCCTCTTCCAACGATTGACCCTGCTCACGACCTCACCTGTCCGGCCACCAGGCCACCGCCACTGACCTCGTATCTGTTGTTTTGGTACATATTTGGGGTTTTTTTTTTCGTTTCTTGGTTGCGACATCTTGACTTAAATTGGTAAGTTATCACTCATGAATTTCATCAGTTGTTTGTTTTAGTTAAATTGTTGTTGTGATTCATGTTTAACAAGCTGCAATCGATGTACTATAGACTCTTCAACAAATTGAAGGTAAATTTCAAACAATTGAGATATCTACTTTCATTTTTTAAATGATTTTTTTTTACATTTTTTACATGAAGAGAGATGGTTATAAGGAACCGGTCTGAACCCGGTCTACTAATACCGACCGGTTATTAAATACACGTAGCACGTGCCCGACACAGAGGCCGCTGGAGTTCGTTGAGTTGAGACGTCATGAATAGAAGGGAGCCATATATTCTCCTTTGTCCATGGGCAAGCTGCCACACGTTATTCTACAAAAGTGTGACTAGGGGCGCCCAATCTAAATAAAGAGGTTGTTATCACAACGTTTATCTCACGTAAGTTATTTAGATGCATATATAAAGCATATGTTGTCTTTGCACCATAAACTAGCAACACTAATCATCATTTGTTGATACTATGTGGGAAGAAATTTATGCCCTTTGATATAAAATTGCAGAAACTCCAATAAAACTATAAGTGTGAAAGTAATACCTTCACCGAGCTTCCTCGGTGGAGGCCTTGATGCCTTTGGTGTCCTTGGGAACACTATAATCCACCCCTTGGTGGAAAGTCTTGATGGAGAGCTTTGGTGAATTTTCACCGAGGAAGTGTAGTCTTTTGGGGGGTGGGGTCCACTTTCAACCTTCCTTTTTTTGTATTTTTTTGAAGGTTTGGTGGTTTGGGGTTTTGGTGGAGGTATTACTTGTAAAAAGTGTGGGGAGTGGGGGATTATGATGTGACAAAAAAAATCTTAGGGTCTTGGTGAACCCATTACTATTAACCTAATGATGAACACAATAAAATATCTATGTTCTACCTCTAACCTAAAGAAAATGATATTAAGCCATAAACTCTAAGGATGACATGAAATTTAGATTGTGATGAGTGTTTGATACTTTGATTAGAATTTTAGTCATAAAAACCAGATCCGACCCGAATAGTTTAATGACGAGATAATGAAAATTCGAATATCTAAAAAAAATGATCTACGTAGAATATATTCCTGGGTCCACCACTGCACGTAGCGATTGCACGTAACGATAATGCCATGATGAATTGTAGTATATATACCTCCATGCCAAAATGAGGCATGCAATTCTCTGTAAGAGCATTTTGTACTACCATCATTGGAAATTGAGTAATAGAAATACATTTATTTGACTGATTACAAACTGAAAAACTTTGAAATACAACAAGATCAACAAAACGATACTAGATACAAATCAGACTGTACGAACTAAAAACCTAGAACGGAAACTGAATTGAAGATGAACAGATCGTAAACTATGTTTTAAAAACCGGTTTTTTAGTTGAACCAGAAAACTTTCCGGGGCCGGTTTGACCGGTCGGACCGGTTAGACCGGCCGGTTGAACCGGTTAGAGGATTTATATATATATTTTTATAAAAATGTTAATAAATTTGTACACCATAACGAAAATAGTTAAAATACAATGATAATCCACTAAAAAATAATACCAAATAGGTATTTCATAAGAAAATATAAGTTTTAAACTTTAAAAAATAATAAAAAATAACAATAAATTTAATTTTTTTTTTTAAATGTGAGAAAACCGGTTGAACCGGACCGGTTGAACCGGAAAAAACTGGAAAACCGTCCGGTTCAAAACGGTCCGGTTATGTCCAAAAAACCGGGGATTAAAAAACCGGTATGATGACCGGTTGGCGGTTGAACCGGACCGGTTGAACCGGTTTTTAAAACATTGATCGTAAAAGCTGAACGGAACACAACACAGAGAAAAATTAGAAAGATTCAACAGGTAAAACAAGAGAGACGGGATGAACAACTCGATCGATCCACCCTAAATAGCTGCACACTTCCTTTTAATATAGCTCCAGCTCCAAATGGGCATGAACCCGATCCTAACCTTAATCCGTTAGACTTGTAATGAAGATGGCCTAGGCTCATCCTTAGGCTTTAGCTTCTCCAGGACACATGCATAAAGTCATAAACAAGCAACCATAAGCCCAAAATACAGAAAACTAAGACATTAATAATAAAAAGATACAGATAATTGAAAATTAGAATTAGCTAATTTTAACACTTATCTTCATTGAGTAATATCAAACTGGTTCACGATACCTTTCAAGCTAGGCCAAGATGGTTAAAATTCATTTATGTTATAACTACTTTGCATAGAAACTTGTTTACTAGTGAGAAAAACCCAACCATGTAGAAACTCCTTTCTGGAATTAGTTTTGGTTTTACTTAATTTAAAAAAAATAATAAGTTACATATATATATATATATATATATATTGTATTATATAAAATACAAGTTGGTCGACCCGCGCTTCGTAGCGGAGCCGAACTGTTTTAGAAATTCGCTTAGCGGAACCATGAGATACAGGCTGTGCAAAACTCGCGTCATAAATGCATATAAATTTAGTTCTAACAAACAAAAAAAATGTAAAAAATATAAGGATTTATAAAGAGTTGTATATGCTTTAAAAATATGGCTAATTCCTCCTCAACTTTGAGTGCATACAGATTTAGCGATACTACTATTTGCGAACCTCATAAAACACCATTCCAAGACTAAAAACACAGCCTACATCAAAAACAAATAAACAAATCATAAGAATCGATTGGATTGAGTTTATTATTTTATAAACCTTATTTATACTTCATAAGCATGAAAAACTCATATCCAATTGTGCAAGACTCTGACCTGAATTGGTATTCTTACTTTTATATGAGTAGTTCCGAATTGATTTGTCATTTGTTGCCTCCAATCCCTTGTCCTGCAACTTGCTTATAAAACCACTTGCTAAACAGAAAGTAATTTGACTTCTTATAGTATGGAAACACTAATGCATATGTGGATTATTAAGCAAAACACTAAAACTTCTTTAGCTATCCTGAATGACATCTGGTCTTCATGGATTTTAATTGCATATTTGCTCCTTGAAATTAACCTTTACACTTAACCAACAAATTTATAAGCCCACAGTTGCACTCAACCAAAACAGCTAACCAGCAAATTTGTAAGTCAACAACACATAAGCTGTGGAAATAACGAACTACCTAACCTCAGGGGATTATGATAAAGCAAATAATATACCGACAATCTAAAACTCCCCACCACATGGGTATTATGCAATATACATTACCTAAATCAATACCCGTTCACTAAAAAACAAACTAACATATCCCTAAAAGAGAATTCCATAGATGACCATAAATCATTTATGACCGCTTATTTCTTAAATGGGTCGATCGGGGTATATCTCATCTTCAACTATTGTATGGAGAAAAAAGAACTCACATGTGTTTTAACTATGGACGACACCAAATGTTCAATTTCTCTATCTTCTTGGACTGCTAGTAAAGACAAAAGAATTAAATCGTTCCCTGTCACAATTCATAAATATATCATATAAATTAAAGACCAATGAGCATCTCTTTTACACAAAATAATCCAAAATATACAGTTCAGAGTCACTCCATTACAATAAGCCTAACCAACAAAGAGAGTTAAAAAGATAAATAAATAAATAACTTTTCAGACTCATTAATTTGTGACGAAAATGGTAACTCGTTTTCATTTTCTTCACTATCAAATAATTCCTTTGGAATATCAGTTTTGTCGCAAAGGCAATAACAACAGCCTAAGCTTGAATAAACTAACTGCAATTGATTCATTGATCAGCGGGGATTGAAACCGCTGATGGCCTCATTGGCATCCTGTTTAACCACTCTCTAATACATAAACCAAAATTTAGTTATGAAGTGGCTGAGAATCATAATAAAATAGGAAATATATGTTTAACATACAACATTGACATATTTCTTGTTTGAAGAAGTAATTGATCAGTTGAATTCATAATCTGTCTAATCCAAACTCTTATTATGTTGTGTCATCAGCAGGTATTATGGTGCTTCTCGTGCAAATCCTTTTGCGACCGTGATCTTACAGAAAGAACATTAATTCTCAAAATGCATAAATAAGGCCAAGGATAGGAAAACTCATTAATGACAAACAACGATAACTCATAAGGCTCAAATCATCATAGAGGATCATAATAGAAGAGTAATTTATGGTCCTATGGCTGCAAAAGTTATTGCCAAGCCAAAATGAACCTAAATTTCCTTCCAACCCCGAATTCTGACTAATCATCATAGCCCATTCTGCAATTTATGGTCCCATGGCTGCAAAAGCTATTGCCACGCCAAAGTGACCTAAATTTGCTTCAAACCCTGAATTCAGATTAAAAATTAACATTCAGCAACCTATAGCAATGATACGATCATCATAGCCTTAGAAATAGTAAATAGAACCATCATAGCAGCCATAAATCAAATAAGAAACTATCACAGATCAGAACAAATAAGCTCAGATTTTATGAAAGACCTTCATAGCTGGAGTCAAAGACACAAATCCAGCAATATCACCTATAAACCAGCCAATAACGATAACCATCCATTAAAAAGACCATCGTGCAGCATAAAATTCACTCAAATCGTATCAAAGAAGTTCATAGCCAAAGTCAAACCAAAGTCGTAGACAAATCCGTGAAAATCGCAGTTAACAAAGCCAATAACGATAACCGAACGATCGATGAAGCCACATAAAAAGATCCTTCAATTAAAAAAACATCACAGATCACGAAAAAATTAGCCCAGATCTTATCAAAGAAAAAGAAGTTCATAGCCAAATTAAAAGACAAATGTATCCAAATCGGAAATAATCCACCAAATAACGATAACCCAAAGATCGATGAAGCGATATCAAACGGTCAAAGGAATTCACACTATATCTGAAAAGGAAGCCCAGATCTTATAAAGACCTTCATAGAGAAATTGAGAGACACAAATCCAACAACATACCGTTGCTTCAACGCAACCATCGTTGGCGACATATGTAGCCGGGCATTGGAAACGGAGCATCGTGAATGCCTAAACATCGCCTCAACGCAACCGTAACCGTCTATTAGAAACAGAGCATAGTCAATGCCAAATACAGGCTCAACGCGACGGAAACAGAATGATCTTCGTTGATGAGAAAGAAGGCCAAAGAGGAACCGATGGTTTCTTTTCATAAATGAGAAAGAAATCAGATCTTTAGGATAAGAGAGAGAGAGAGAGACCAGATCTTTAAGATAAGAAAACAGGAGCCACACAACTCACGCAAATATCGTTTGTACCTACAAAAGTTTATTATCTCGTAACATATGCTATACAAATTGTACAACATGTTTTAGAAGTTGTACTATGAGTTGTATTTTGTATATATAGGGTAATATGGTAAATATATATCTAATTATTATTATTATTATTATTATTATTATTATTATTATATTACTATTATTATTATTATTATTATTATTATTATTATTATATTTTTTTAAACGAAATGTTTAGACTCATAAACATTACAAAATACACAAAAATATATACAAAATAAGTAAATAACCCCCTACGTATAAGAAAAAGTTAAATAAAATAAAACATATTATAAAGAAACCCATATGTTCGTCGTGGATTCATCTTCTCTTGCTTTTCACCACTATCATCACTCCACTACCACCACTGGCGTTTACCACCACCATTACAGTTTTGTTTTTTGTTTTTGTCATTAGATTATTGGGTTCTATATCTATAAAGATGTATGGGATACTTTGGTTAAATCACTAACACTCATAAAAAATGTTTTTTTATCATCTTATTTAAAAAAAAAAACACTATTCAACAATAAATTTGTGTAAATTTTGATGTGTATGAAATGGAAAGCGGCTTGAATAAGGTTCGATATAAGTTGTATGGTGTGTTTTTTAAAAGATGCAAACACAGCTTTAAAAAGTCACATATGAAGTATATATTATAAAACGTAAAAAAGTTAACAAGCGAGAGGTCAAACAACAATAACAAGCATATGAAACAGGGGCGGACCAGTAGGGCCCAGGGGTAGCCCGCTACTCCAGAACTTTACCCCGACGTGCAATTTTTTTTTATAGGTTTTCGGTTTTTCGACCCCTGAAACGGATTTTTCACGACCCCTGGAAGAAATTTTATGGCTTTTACTTAAAAATATGATCAAAAGCCTTTAAAAATATGATTAAAAGCCCGTAAACTACCTAAAAAAAATTTTCGCGGCCTGCCCGAACCCCCGTTAGTCCCCTACCCTTGATATTCTTTCCTGATCCGCCACTGATATGAAATACATGGAATTGTAACGTTAATACAATTTTATATTCATGATTCTTAAGAGTTTGCATAAAGCCTAGCTTGGGGTTAAAAATTTTGTGGAAAAAATAAGTATCAATTTGTATTTGCTTGATGACGTCCCATTTTTTGATCAAACCTAACAACTAAATTTAACAAACATTTCTAAAAAAAATGTTGATGTTTATATATCAAAATGTTACAACATCACGCATACTTGATTCAATGAGAATTGCAACATCATCAAATTCAAGTAGTCGGTGTAGTCCAATGTTTAACTTGTTACTACTATATTAAATGAAAATAGTAAATGACAATGGGGTAAAACTTCAAGTAGCGAATTGCTTAATTTAGGTATATGATGAGTCAGATTTTTTTATTCGGTGTGACTCATGATTTTGAAATCTTGATATATTGGATTGGTGGAAAGGAAGTTCAATTTTTGATCCTATCAACAATGGTCCGAGATCTACCAACCACTCTAGCTTCTATGATAGCTTAAGAATTTGTTTTTTCTGAGCTTTAGGGTTTTTTTCGATGTGAAGAAAAATATATACTTACTTCAACATTTTGGAGTTGTTCATTTGCTTGAAAAATCACTTGAACACGATATGACAAATGCTACATATATATTTTCTCAATGGCAAAAATCTTGTTGAAAGTACGATACACGAGGTACAATGATGATTATGATTGATGACCCCACTTACCAATGAGGAAGTCGTTTATGAGGCTATCTGTAGTGGGCTTGAAAACTCACTTTTCGCGCCCTTTCACACACCACTAAGCGCGCGTGCGCGCGGGGGGTGGGGGGCGCTAAAATCGAAAAATGGCTCCAGGGAGTAGCAGTTCTCGCGCCTGAAGGGGGGAGGGGGGGGGGGGGGGAGATTGTGAGAGTGGGGCTTGATGGGGGGTTAACCACTACACCATTTTTGTTTTCAAACCTCTTGGCACGTACGATGCCACATGACGGAAAACATTATAGGGAGAGACTTGAAAACCCATAACCATTACGAATAGCCTGATGAATATCTTACGATGAATATATGAATAATATACATAATGATGAGCGGCCAGTAAAGATAAGAACACAAAAACAAGTTTGTGTTACGAGGTGTAGTTTTTTTTTTTTAATTTTCTTTTGTAATGCAAATTTATGCTTTTGTAACTTTTAAAACATTAAATACAAAAATGAATTTTATTTTGTGTAGTTTATATAAATAAAACATTTTTAAAATGTTGTGTGTATTTTTTTAATGGATTGGTCTTTGTACCTTTTAAAATTTTTAAAAAAATGTAAATTTATTTTTTTGTGTAGTTATATACACTATAATTTTAAAGGGTCGTGTCGCTACTACATCCCATATCTAAATCTACGCCCCTATACGCCGCGTGTAGGCCTTATTGACGTATAGGTTAAAAAAAACACAGGAGGTACGGCGTATCATTACCTATATACCACATATAGCCATATATGCGGTGTATATGTGTGGATTTAATATTTTTTAGGGGGGGGGGGGGGGGGGGAGTAGAAGGGCTTATTTTAAACGATAAGTTTTTCACAAAATCTGGTTCGGAGATCACTTTTAACGACCCGCTTTTAATCCAATCTAAATTGCTTAACCTAGGAATTAGGATTCACTTATTCTATACTTTCAACCCGGTTTGTTTGTACACGTCTTCCTCCTAAGTACTAAGTAGGGCAGTTAATCGGGTCAACCATATCGGGTGTTTGGTTATTTGGGTTGGGTTAGACGTTTTTTGTAATTAAAATCTCATCCGTAACCCGATCCTAATAAGGTTCGTGTTAGTAGAATTCGGGTTTCGGATTATTAGGGTCAAGGTGAGTCCAACTCTAATAACTGTCGATAGCATTGGCCCAACGGTAGATATAAATAGAAGTTATTGGGCTTCAAATGTGCTCTAAGCCTGCCATACCTCAAGTCCAACTTTAATAACTAAGTCAAACTTTAAATACTATTGATAGTATGGCCCAACGGTAGTAGGCTTAGTTTATCATTTGTTATGGGTGAATATTGGGTGTTAGGTGAGTAAAAAACCGAAAAAATCGAACCGAAACCGAAAAAATTGTAAAATCGAACTGAAAAAACCAAAACCGAACTAATACAAAAAAAAACCGAAATCGAACTAATAACCGGAAAAACCCGAACCGTAAAAAACGAACCGAAACTTTAGGTTCGGTTTCGGTTTTGGATGAAAAAGAACCAAAAAAACCGAAATGAACCGAGGTACGTAATTATACATATTTATTAACTTGTGTATAATGTTAAAAATATTATTTTTTAAATTAGAAAGCACTATTCTGTAATGCATCAGTTGGATAAACATTTGTTTGGTATAGAGGTCTCGAGATCGACACATGTAGCACATATAAATTTATTTTTTACTTTATTCAGGTTGTTTGCTCCACCACATCGCCCAAGAAAAAAAAACTCATCCTATTTCATCTTATAAACTAACTCAATCCCAAAGAATCACTTTAGATCCCTACTTTCCATCTCTTGTAAATGGGTAATGAAGAAATGCTTTCAAAGGTTATAGATCAAATGAGTGCCTCAATCAATAACAAAGATCTTACATGGATGATGGATCCATAAAACTGCATATATAGTCATTGAAAGAGCAAGGCAACCTCTACTGACTAAATTACAATGATTACATAAAACTAATAACATAGAGGTTATGAAATTAAGTGCTATATACATTGTTCACTTGGATACTTTTGGGTTCCTTGCCCCGGGGACGGTTGAACTTCTGTGCGGGTTCAACGGGTCGTGCATAGTAATGTGTCATCTCCTAAGGTTTATAACTTTGTCTTTAGTAGGATTAGATTTGCTATTCAAAAGGGAATTGCGGCACAGCTTGTCCCGTTTACCCGCCACTTCATTGTAAATTCTTGTTTTTATTTGATGAAAATATTCAGAAGAGTTCAAAAAAAAAAAATTTGGATTTTGATCGGTTATGTCACTGACTAAATACATACTTTTAACTTTATAATCTTATTAAGTAAAACAAGTAATATATAATAACTTTGGCTCTTGGTTCGAATAGCAAATCAAACATGATTTTGTCTTGGAGTTCAAATGGACAATCAAGAGTATGGAAAATGAACAAAAGCAACATGTCTCTCTTTTTAGTAGCTTAAACACAGCCCCTAACATAGGGATCAATGTGTTATCCATGAAAAAACGCTCATGAATCATGAAGTGACCTGTCCTTAGAAGCTTGAGATATGCTCCAAAATTCTCATGATTTTACTTTGAAACTTTTTTTTTTTTTTTTTTTGATTTCCAAATTATAAACAACCAAAATAAAGGTTACAACTCAGTCCGACATACGGGGCAAACGGGCAACAAGCTGCGCCGCAAGCCCTTTTTGAATAGCAAAACCTAAGCGGATAAAAACAAGTTTCTTAGCTCTAGGAGTCACTATATGTCCATGCATAACCTTCTGGATCCGCCCGAGCGTGTCCGCAGCCTCTGACGCGAGGTGCCCGAACGTGTCAAAAGCAAAGGGGACAAACACATGCTGATTCTCGAGACATGCCTTCTCGTGCTTGTCCACCTTACCCGCAGCCGCCTTAGCAGCAGCCTGCCCCGCCGTGAAAACTCCAGAGCCAAAGCCCGCAAGGGGAGAGACCCCAGTCAGATCGATGCAAGCGTGCTTCCCCCTTGACCACCCAAACACCAGGATGTCCGCCGGTCTAAGGTTCGAACGTCCCTCTTTTGGGTCAGTTAAGAAGTTGACGGGGCTTCATTCTTGGCTGAAATCCCAGCCTTTCTGAAAATGTCAAATAGCACATCCCGGACCCAGTCATGACGGTACTTGAACCCCGGGAGATCTTTACAGTGAACCGCGTGCTCCCCAAACGAGTCCAAACACGCCTTGCGGCAAACAGGGCACTTCTCGTCCGCGGGAAAGAGGGGTATCATAAGCCGGTACTTGAGGATAGATTGGTATTCGACCGACGACATGCGTTGCCCGAGCCCGTCAATGGGGAGAGCATGGAGGAAATCTTGGGCATGTGGTTGACGAAGACAGCTCCACACCGCTTTTTGCCTGACATTCATATTAAACCGGGTCTCCATATCCAACACGATTTTGCTGAAAAGGGCATTCGCCAAAACATGTTGGGGTTTGGGGGGGGGGGGGGGGAGGCGGTGTCCTTGTCAGAGAAACCGCTAAGATCAAAACCCGGTACGATGTCACGCAGGGCAACCAGAGCGAAAGTATAATCCGAGTCCATGCCACAGACCCCGCTCTCCCGCAAGATGTGGTCCTGCAGCCCCCAAGATTGGGCCCTGGACGCTACAAACGCATAAGACGAGGCCTCCATAGCCGAAGAAACCCCGAGCCCTCCGTGCCGGATAGGCAGAGAAGCGAGCCGCCACTGAAGGTCCCCAAAATAAGTCCCTCCACAGACCACAATGTTTTCAGTTGTCTCGCGCAGAGTCTGATCAAAGTAGGAGGCCGCCCCTTGCATGTGGGCGGGGGGACAGGTCCGCAGGCTGAAAAAGAGCTTGGCAACACCCATGCAAGAGCGAAGCAGGAGGAGTTCGCATTGCGGGTCCTGAATCTTGAGAAGGAGGTGCATTAGAGCAGCAGTGTTAGAAGCCCTCTTGGACGCCAACCCCTCGATGAACCCACCATCCCTACTGACTGCCCCTCCAAGGAGCTTTACCCCTAGAGCCGGCCTACTGATGCCCTTTGAAACCATCCCACATCCCCCTAGAGGTGAACTTATCAACCCCTCCTCTCTATAAACAAGGGGGAAGCTTTTAAGGGGCCAGACTGACCCCGTTTGTTTTTTCGTTCCGTAGTGTAAATTTATACTTGTTCGATCCGAAAAATTTTAATATACTTAGTACGGCCCTATTCGTCTTTAGTCCGGCCTTATCCGCTTTTAGTTCGGCCGCATCCTTATTTCGATCCAAGCTTCGCCGACTATAAAAGAGAATGCATCGCATATACTAATTTTATAAGTTTATGTACTTGTTTACCTGCTTTCTGGTTCAAACTTGGCCTAAAAAGTTTGTTGAAACTTTTGGTTGTTTTAATTTTTTTTTTAATTTTGAATTTCGGTTTTAAAACCGAAAATCAAACCAAACCGAATATTAAAACCGAAAAACTAAAACCGAAACCGATTGGTTTTTAAAATTCAAAAACCAAAAATTTCGGTTTTGATTACGGTTTTGATAAAAAACCGATTGGTTTTTAAAATTCAAAAACCAAAAATTTCGGTTTTGGTTATGGTTTTGATAAAAAACCGAACCGAACCGTACACACCACCCTCCCTACCTTTTAATTTTGAGGCCCACTTATGTACTTTTTCCCCTACTCTTGTCAAAATCAAATAAAAATAAAAGTATAAAACTAAACATTGATAATAATAAAATGGGTCCAAAATATGACTACTTGACTCTTAGTTTATTACTAAAAGTATCTTAAAAGATGTATTTTGCAATCTGCAAAAATATTTCAAGTTTCTTCGTCTTACAACTCAATAGTTGTCTATTAGACTACTAGGTTAGTAACTCGTGTACTATACGGGTTGAATTTAGGTTTATAATATTAGCTAAATATAAAAAACGATTAAGAAATTTACAAATTATAAATGACATAATTCATTATAAAATATTAATTGATAATTAAATACAATGAAGATGACAAATTCTTAATCTGTTTCCTTAAAAATACTCAAATTATTGAGTAATTTATCAAATCTATATTATGGTAATTAGTCTTAATTGGTAATTTACTAAATTGATAATTGAATCTGGTTTTGACATGTGGTAGTGCTGATGTGGACACCTTAAAAAGAAGACATGTGGAAACCATTTTATTGCTTTATTAGTATTAAATAAGATTAACAAAGTTAAGATTAATACAAATACTTCCATTAAACTGTTGGACTATATGACTTTAGTAGCGGACTAGGTTAGTAACCCGTGTATTACACGGGTTGAGTTCATAATATTAGATACATATTAAAAAAGAAAAAAACGGTTAAAATAATCAAATTTACTATGTTTGACAAATTGTTGATTAGTTTTCTTAAAATAATCAAATTACTGAGTAATTTATCACATTCACATTAAGTTTGTCAATTTTGTTTTTAAATGGAAATTTAATTTTGATAAAATTGGTAATTATACTTAATTGATAATTTAATAAATGCTACTTGAATGTGGTTATGACATGTGGCAAATGTGGCAATGCTGATGTGGACCATCTAGAAATGTGACATGTGACATCCATTTTACTGCTTTATTAAGATTAAAGATGTCACATGACATCATCTAATTATCAACTTTTCATTTCTTTTTGTTTTTTTTAACGTTGTTGTGTAGTTATTTTATATGTTTTTTCTTAACGATAATTTTTTTCTTTAATGTTATTTTGTATTTCTGTTTTATGGAAACTAGGTGTTTTATCCTTCCATGTGTTGCTATGGGAATAAATTAATTAAACCGCACCCAACAATGCTCGAATGGACACATGTTGGCAAGAATTGAAGACAAATGATTGTTTTGCCCAAAGTTTAGTAATATATGTCCTCCATCGATATGATATGTTGCATCTTCCTGCACAAATAAGTGATGATAATGCTTCTTGAATTTGTTTCATACTTTCTGTTTGCTTATTTGTTTCATCCATTGTCATCTGGACATCATCATCATCCCTGTATTTCAACCATACATTAAATCAACCAAGTACCCTTTAAGATTTTTAAACCTGATCGTGTATAGGTGCAAAAACTCAAATTCAGTATGATTTTTTTTGAACGGCAGTATAGAATATATATTAAAACGACTCAAAAAATGAGCAAAATTACATGCTAAGTAGGGGTTTTTTCATCCAATTGGTCCACCCGATTACATTTTTTTTATTTCTAGAACTATACCAAAGAAAGAAGTAAAAGACTTTCAAATCAAAGTCAGTCTGATTATTTTGCTAATTTTATTTATTTATTTATATATACAGTGTGACATTTTAAATTCACTTGCAAATTTAATTATAAAAATCTAATTGTTTGAAGACCTGTTATTGCTTATTACTGCAAGGTGACATGTATTATTACTGCAAGGTGATATGGAATGCATGAAAATGAACCTTATAAACGAAAAACACGAGAAAGAATAGATGTATGAAAAGGCTGTCAAAGGTGGTGGTAGGGTTTGGTTTGTTGATGATTGTTTTGGTTCTTTTGATTGCCACAACTTTAAATTCGAATTTATTTTGCTTTACCAAAAGCGATCTCTGAGTTCATTTACTTTCCCACATAGCAATGTTTTCTATTAAATACCAAATATACATTTATGCTTTAAACTGTTTTTCTTTTACCTTGTTTTTTCTTTCATATCAAATATGAAAACCGAGAACCGTATGACTATGTTGGTGATTTGTAAGAAAGATTAGAAATATTTATAGGTTTAAAAGCAAATTAAATGAAGGATGAGAAAATGTATGATGGTTTAATAAAAATAATTTATATACAAGTTTGTTATAAGAATTTGATTTGAAATTATTGATAATTTATAATATGCAGTTTGTTTATAAGTGTTTCCCACACCTAGCTAGGTGTGGGACTTGCGAGCACAAGGGTTTTTTGTTTCATGACATGCCATGCATCTAGCCATTGGGCCGTGATATAAAGCTCGGGTACTTGTAAACAAAAAGTAATAAAATGGAGTTTATTTGTAAGACGTGGAGTAGACATGTAGTTTTGATGTAATATCTAGAAATG